>KK120411.1:18705-87464 GCA_000611955.2 Stegodyphus mimosarum | reverse complement strand
CCCAAATTGTCAATTGCAGTTTCAGGAACCTTTTCTATTATTTTTAAATCTTCCCATTGCTTAAAAACTACCTTATAGTTATTTAACTGGTTTTTCTCTTTAATTCGCTGGCACATTCGGTGGTGCCTTCTAAAGGTCATAGACTTGTTATTAGGTAACAGGATTTCAAATTGAAAAGGAAGTGGCAATTCATATCGTCCATCAAGAAGAGCATTTAAATTCTCTTTGAGTTGCTTAAGGGTGTCACAGTGAGCAAGCTTACGTTTAACATTTTCCGTTGGATCTGTTATGCCAATGGCATCTAATTTCCAGAGTTCGGTTACACCAGAATTAGCACAGTGCAACGAAACTGCATTGCTGCATAAATTATTTTCTAGCAATGCTGGAATAGTGACTAAGTTATTTATTTTGCCAATCACAGTGTATCCGAATTTAGTCTCCACTACAGTTACACCCGAGTTCAGTTTCAGAGAGCTGCCAGTAATAATGTCCCCTATGGCATCTGCTCCTAAAAGCAATTCAATGTCATATTCTGTAGCTTGCAAATCAGACAAGGTAATATTTCTTTCTTTTAATTCTTTTAAGGTATTGTGATCAACTACTTTTGGAACAGATCCACATATTTTGTTCTGAGAAAGTACTTCAAAATTATGGCCATATGTGCTTTCCAGATTTCTTAAATTAACATCAAACACTAAATGGGAATGATGACTAGTCTCTCTTCCCCCAAACAAACCGTGTATAATGGTTTGTTTCGATTTGGGACGCAGTTGCAGAAACGTAATGACTCTGTCTGAAAGATAAGACTTTTGTGAACCACTGTCCAAAATCGTACGAACTTTAAGCTGTTTACCCTCAAATACTATTTTCAAAACAAGCGTTTGCAGATAGACATTTTCGTTAACAGTTGACTGATTAGACAACACATTACTTGAAATAACAGTACTTTCAGTGTCAATTGACTTTACAGGTTCTTTAGTAGAGCACATAATGGTATAGTGAAATTTATCACAACTTAAACATTTTACTTTACTTCTGCATGCCCGCGAACTATGTCCAACGCGTAGGCAGCGAAAACAAGCGTGCTTTTGAGCCAAAAGTTTTCGTTTATCCTCCAAAGACATTTTTCTAGCAGAAAAACATTCGGCAGAATGATGGGATTTCTCACAAAAAATACAACGTAAATTTCTCCTACCTGTATTATCTTGAACATTTACCAGAGCAGCAGCTGTAGAGCAATCCGGATCATCAGAATGTGGACGCGAATGTACAGAACGTGAAGCTCCCAGCCCGGTACGAGCGAGCTTAATCATCTCCTCACTTTGCACTTCGTTGCGAAGAAAGGATAAAAGTTTATCCAGGGAACGCGCACTATCTTGGTGTGGCGTGTTATCTTCCATCGAACGACTTCTTTCCCATGCACGAAGAACAGTCTATGGTAAGCAGGATTCAACAAGTGGCTCTAAAAATTCAGCAAATTTTTCCTTAGTTCTACCCAGACTTTCGAGTGCCATGGGTTTGCTCTCAAGTAAATCATAGAATTCTGCTAAATCTCCTTTAATTCGACCAGCAGCATTCTTCATTACTGTGGAAAGTAGATCCCGTACATAAATCTGAACCAAAAGTTCATATCTGCCGAAGCGTTCCTTAAGTTGCGCAATCACCTTTGGATAATTTTCTTTAGATGGTGGAAAACTTGTTACCGATCTTGCTGCTTTAGAATCCGCTACCACACACTGTAACAGATATTGAAATTTGTCTTCATCCACAATAGCATTATCTTTATGAATGTTTTCAAACTGGGACCAAAAGGCAAGAAAGTCTTTCGGATCTCCACTAAATTTCCTCAATTCTAGCTTCGGAAGCTTGAATTTCCTTTTTCGTTCACTTGCTGTTTCTTCCATAGAGGAATCTGTTTTCTCTGCATTTTCCAATAGCGAAAAAACTGAGCAGAATTTATCTCGGTATTCCTCCGCTTCAGAAAAATCTTTGGAATATTCTTCTTGAAGGGTATCATCACTTAGCAGCAAATTCGAAACTTCTTCTTCAGTTGTTTCTAAACGTGCGAATTTATCTTGAATTTGTTTAAACAATGTACTGACTTCGTCACTTTTTAAAGTTTCAGTTTCGATCTTCTGAGTAATAGTGTTGCAGCAAACCGTGAATGCTGTTCTCAGCGACTTTCGTTTCGCTTTCAAAGCTTTGAGATCCATATTTTAGCAGAAAATAAAAGTAGCGGACGCCAGAAATACCATGTTGCAACTCTCTGGGTTACAACGTGCAGTTAAAAAGAAATAATCACAGCAGGGATTACTTTAAATCAAAATTTTAATACAGATATCTCATTACTAGCGAAACGTTACACTACTACTCTCTTACGTAAAAATTTCTCCGTCTTTTTTACAGTTAAAGAAAAAAGTAATAATAAAAATTCCAATTCCGAGAGTCACTCCTGTTGGCGCAGCCCGGCTGTTGCGTAATCTGTCCTAATGGAGCCGTCTCCTCCAGGCTTTGTCCCTGAAGGACTATTGTTTTCGGTTTGCGATTTTGCGTCGGAAACGTTAAAAGTCTGTATCACTTTTCAAACTGTTGCCACAAAATATTGCAGCCCTGTATTATATTTAAAGAAATTAAATAATGAAGAATGTGCATAAATGTATGTATGTTTCTCGCATTGTGATAAAACGACGGTACCTAAAGCCATCGAATTTTGAATGCCGTGATCCTACTGTGAATATGGGCATCTGGAAGCCGAAATTTGAAATTTGGAATTTGTTTTATTAACGATTTCATATTTTGTAACACTTTCACGAATTTTTGATGAACAAACTCGAGGATTTCAAAGCGGGCAATGGCAACGTTGTACAGAAAAAAAAAACATTTTTATCTGCAGCGCGTGAGACTGTGTGTAGGAAATTCTAAAGATATGCTCAGTTAAAAAATATTTTGCGATTTTGTTCTTTAACTGAATTTTATGGTTTAAATGCGAAGAACATGATATTCAATAAATAAAAGTAACATACAAAATGTTTAAAAAACGTCCCTTTGGACGCAATTTAAAATCTGAAACCTTTCAGATTTTTTTCTTTTTATTTATATTAGTAATTTAATAACAAAGAGTATGGTAACCTTTTATGTTGACATTACGCTTGACAATGATTACAGATTTAAGGTAAATGCACTAAGGAATGCTGATTAGGAAACATTTAACAAAAATCTCTTTCCATATGCTAAAAATAGATTTTGTTCATGATACTCATACGCCAAAAGATTAATTAGATTCAGTGCTATTTGAATTAAGAATAACTGATTTGTATTTCCCATGAATCCAGAACCGGCGCCAGAGCTCGTATGGCCGCACCGAGCGGAAGAGTTTGGAGAAGATAAAACTTTGGGAATTTAGAGAAGCACAGAGCAACAAATTTAAGGGACGAAAAAAATTTTAGAATTTAGGGAAGGCACTGGGATCCATAATTTAGAAGTTAGGGAGGTAGCAGGATTTAGAACCTACAGATACTGCATCAGATGGTAAGACCTCTAGTGCTGGCTGTCAATAAGCCTCAATTAAGTGTATGTGGGAATTTATTTAAACAGGACTCGGATAAGCCTTAAGCATGTGCAGGAGATAGACGTAAGTATAATAAATAACTAAAGTAGTATAATTCAAGCTTAATTGTCTCAGTGCGCGATAGAAGCAAGACAAAATTTAGCGGAACAACTTGTCTTTTGTCGCCAATCTAATGAAACATAGCCAATAATTGACAATAATGTATAGCAGATAATGTATAAACATAGCCAATAATGTATAGCAGATGCTATTAATCTTGGCTCAAATTGTACTTTTTCAGTAAATATAGCAGTATGCACTGTTTCTTAACTTCCTGGTTTGATCCAGCTTATTATTTATAAGATAAAGTTTGAGTGACAGATAATGTACACTGCGGGGGGGGGGGAAGGACACTTCTATATCTCCTGTTATACTGGGACGATTAACGAAATTCAAATTGCGTTTTCCATGTCTCGAAAGCGCCACTTAGGATATGTATTGTATATATAGCATTGTTCAAATATGGGTATTTTGACACAAAATGACATGCCAATTTTTTTCCATATTTCGATTCTACGACTCAAATTATGCCAAACATCCAAGTTTTGTAAAGATCGCACGAGTAGTTTCAAAAAATTAGCTCTCAAAATTTTAGCTCTTCAATGTTAATTGAATTTCATATATATTTATTAATATCTCTTTTTTGTATGAAACTTATTTGATTCCTTCTTATACAGTTAGAAATTTAGGTACATTCCAAACAAAATTCGCCCATTTTTTATGATTTATTTTTTAAATTTGTATTTTAAAATCATTTTTATAAATTTTTCGAAAAAAATTTTGAATTATAACTTATAAAATTTGTACAATGATCTTAAAGTAGTTTTATTTCTAAGCATACCTGCAAAATTTTAGAGCTTTTTATTCAAAATTTCCAAAGATATACATGAATTTATATATTGGCGTGTTTTGAAATTTGGCTTATTTGTTGAAAGCGATAATAACGAAAATGTGGTTTAAGCACTTTGTTAAAATTATTTGAAAGTAGAACGATGTGACTTTTTCCCCTCTCATCCACAATGTAAAAAGGTATGGACGATGTGACTTTTTTCCTCATCTGCACAATGGAAGGGAAGGAAAATAGGTTGTCACACATTAAGAAGTTCGCCTAGTGAATTATTCTTGGCTCAAACTGAAAAAAATTCTCCAGGTTAAATTTATGAATTTCTCCGTAAATTTCGCATGAAATTTTACAAAATTTAATATTTAGGCATAATTTGAGTCGTAGAATCGAAATATGGAAAACAATTTCTGTGTTATTTCAGAAAAAGTCCGATTTTTTGTCAAAATACTTATGTTAGAATGATGCTGTATAGAAATCTAATATATATCCTAAGTCGCGTTTTCGAGACATGAAAAATGCAATTTGAATTTCGTCAACCGGCCCAATAGAACGGGAAAGAGAACTTTTTTTTTTTTTTTTTTTTACGCAGTGTACTCATTATTCTTTCCCCCAAATTGTGCACCTGTCTTTGAAGCGTATGGATATTAGAAGAGTGCGTGTGCTGAAATGCAAATATAAAGTAGAATTTTTAAAAGCCGTGTTAAATTTCTTAGTAATGGTTAGACTATTCAAGAATTTTTGAAATATTTTTCATTAAATCTGCTTTGTGGAGCGTCACAAGATTGTGGGAGGATGTCTCTCCAAATTACTTAAAAATATTTATGGTCAGCTACCATATTTCATGGTGAGGATCATGAATATGATAGTTGCAAATGTCAAGTTTTTCGGATATCGCAAACCAAAAATGAAATTTTTCAATTAATGGGTTATGTAAATAATTCTTGAGAATCGGTAATAAATGAAGACATATAACAGAAGATTTTCATTGTCATGACAATATCCCAATGTTCAAGCAATTAATGAATGACGAAATCTGTAGTTTGGTTGTAGATCCAGAAAATACTGCGACCGATAGTTAAGAAAGTGACAGAGAGGATATTGAAAACGAAAAAATTTTGATCGACAAGTTAGGCGGAATTAACGATGGTGAACAAAGTGACGGAGAGGTTATTGAAAATGAAAAAAAATTCGATTGACAAGTTAGTCGGAATTTTCGACACAGCAGTTACAGGACTTGAACATTGGAACTTTCTAACTGAATAAGAAATTATGTCTTGTCTACAGAATTAAGGAGCAAATATTAGCACAAGAAAAGAAAGTTAAACAACTTACGTTGCAAGAAATGTTTAATAAAGTAAACAAATAAGTACTTTTTTTTGGTAAATTTAGTTGCTCTTTAGATCTAAATGCTTCAGTATTTCATAAATCAGGATTTCATATTTAATTTTACAATTACTACATATCCGGAAAAATCCCAAATCCGGAATCGCCGAAGTCCCGACGAGTCTGGATCTCGGACTTTGTACTGTATATGTTATTGTGACCTAGCGTTACTTGTGCAATAGCACACATTATTATTTAAGTAGGGTTATTAACGAACTAATTATTTACATCTTTACATCTATCTATTTGCTGGGAATTAACAGTTCAAAATTTACAATTTCTTTATACAAAACAACTGATATTTAGAAAATAAGTCAGTTTTCAGTATATGTCAGATACATTTATAAAGGGAGCATCAATGACGAATTATTATTTTGTCATCATTTGGGAGAACATGTAAGAGGGTAAGATGTGCAAAGTTGTCGAATTTTTTAAAACTGAAGGCTTAAAATGGAAAAATTGCTTTGGAGGAGTATGCACAGATGATACAAAAGCAATGCCAATTAAAAATATTGGTTTTAAATCATTTGTTAAAATTGCTAGCAGTGATCATGTAACTTTTACACACTCCTTGATCCATTGAGGGCCCTAGCAAAATTTTAGCAGCGAAATTAAAAGATATGCTGCCAAAAGCAATTTTAATTTCGTATATTAGTTTAAACACTTGTGATCTTAGCTGATTTTATATGACCTCCTCCCTTGGATTTTGTACATTCCTTTATCTACTTGTTTAATTCATAGCTATTTTAATTTCACTGTATTTTGTATAACTTTATATCTCATCACCTTGTGTTTGGTGCGTCATAACCATTTCTGGTTTTGCGCCAAAAAATTTCACCTACCACCACCAAAATGTCTGTGGTGCTAGACGGATCAAGATGCGTAAGGAAGGTCAGTTCATTAACACGAAGCACGTGATCCTGACCTTCAACTCGCCTGATCTGCCTAAGAATATTAAGGCCGGATATCTAAATATTCCCGTATGACCTTATATTCCAAATCCCATGCGTTGCTTCCAGTGCCAGCGTTTTGGTGTCGTGGCAAATTGACATGCGCGCGATGTTCACTGGTAGGCCACGAGAGCGAAAACTGCTCCGCTGCGCCACTGTGCATAAAGTGCAAAGGTGAGCACACAGCATTTTCCCGATTATGCACAAAATGGAAATTAGAAAAGGAAGTACAGGCTGCCAAAGTAAATAACAACATCTCTTATGCAGAAGCCAGAAGGCTAGTACAAACGAATCAGATCCCACCAAACACCTCTTTTGCCGCAGCCGTTAAATCAACTAAGTCAATTGCAGTACAAGTATCAGTCGGGACGCAAACACTTCCAATAAAAACACAGGAGACAAACAGTAAAAACAAAAAAGAAAACCAACACATTCAATTCAAAACAAGGAAACAGTAGTTAACAGCAAACCTAAAAATAAAACTCAACATAGAAATGATAAAAATAGAAGCCACAGGAATAGCTCATACGAAGGAATGATATCTGAATCAGGTGATTCAGATAGTATGGAAGTAGAAGAGGGCCTGGAAATCCCCAAACATCTGCTTCCACGTAAAACAAAACAGCAACACCGAAGAAACAAACTTCAATCATAATGGCCACCCTCATCTCCTGGAACTGTGGCGGCTTTCACCGGAATTTGATGATCGATATAAAAAATGTTATCAATGCTCATCATCCTGTGTGCTTCGGAGACAAACAATACAGGAGACAAACCTGAAACCCGAAAAGCCAACAAAACTTCGGAGGTTTTCTTTCGTCAGGAATGATAATATTGCAGGTGAGCGGGCAAGTGGAGGTGTAGGTCTCCTCGCTTCTCTGGACTATCCATCAAATGTACTTTCTCTGACGACGTCTCTCCAAGTTGTCGCTGTGCAAATAAATTTGAATATTGTGCTTTCAGTCGTCTCTTTGTATTTGCCTCCAAACGAGCACATTGACCAACAACATTTAAATGAGCTTGTAGAGTAGCTGCCTGAGCCCTTTATCCTTATAGGAGATTTTAATAGGCACAGTCCGCTCAGGGGAAATAAAGACACCAATTCAAGAGGAAGACAAATCGAGCAGCTAATTGAAGATCACAACCTTTGTCTTCTCAATAATGGGCAGGACACATACTTCCACGAGCCTACAAGAACTTTTCACGCCCTTGATCTGGCCATCTGTTCACCATCTCTATTGCCATTTTGTACTTTTAGTGTCGGGAATGATATTCACAATAGCGATCATTATCCCATTTTCGTATCTCTTTCACGAAGAGGAGCAAACCCCATGTCGAGATCCCCTCGTTTTATATATGAAAGGGCAGACTGGGACCTCTTCTCTTCTGTTGCTAACCTCACAGAGGAAATGGTAGAAAATGTGATGTGCATATTGATGAGGCAGTGGAAGCAATTACGTATGCTATCAATCAAGCAGCTACGCTCTCTATTCCAAAAACATCAGGAAAATCGCCTAACTATTCCAAATTATGGTGGAACCGCGATTGTCAGGAAGCAGTGAGAAAACACAGAAAAGCTTGGGGAATTTTCCGTAGATACCCAACTGTGCGAAACCTTATAGCATTTAAAAGAGCCAAAGCTAATGCACGAAAAGTACGACGGCAGACCCAGAGGGTTTCCTGGATTTCATATGTGTCATCAATAACATCCTCTACGCCAAGTAGCCGAGTTTGGGAGAGAGTTCGAAAAGCATGTGGAATTTATAATAACCACTCACTTTCCTTTTTGGAAAAAGATGGCCGAGTGATTAGCACCATAGAAGAAATTGCGAATACTATAGGTGAGGCATTTGTTGCCGTTTTTTCCAGCAGAAACTACTCACCCGCATTTCTTTCTATAAAGCAGCGCTCTGACAAAAATCCCATTGCATTCAACTCCTCCAACTCTGAGCCTTACAATAGAGATTTTACCATGTTTGAGTTAAAGAGAGCCTTGTTTCAGACGCATGAGTCTTCTCCGGGTCTTGATGGCGTCAGCTACGAAATGCTGAAGCATCTGTCCTATAAGTCACTGACTGCCCTACTAACACTTTCCAATAGGATGTGGAATGAGCATACATTCCCCAGTGCAAGGAAGAAAGCTGTTGTCATTCCGGTCCCGAAGCCAGGAAAAGACCCGCGGAATCCCTCGAATTGTCGGCCAATTGCCCTTACCAGTTGCGTATGCAAACTGTTTGAAAAAATGGTAAACAGCCGCCTAGTCTATTACTTGGAAAAGAATAAAATAATATTGCCTTATCAAAGCGGTTTCCGGAAGGGAAGGACAACTATAGATAATATGCTCCTTTTGGAGACACCAATTCGAAAAGCTTTCCTTAGAAGAAACCATCGTGTCTCTATCTTTTTCGATATTGAGAAAGCTTACGATAAGGCATGGAGATATGGGATCCTACGTGATCTTCAAGACAGAGACTTACGCGGCAACTTACCTTTTCTAATTCAGAACTTTCTGACGGACAGAACTTTTCAGGTAAGGATGGGCTCTGTGATGTCTGAGATTTTCGAACAGGAAGAGGTTGTGCCTCAAGGCTGTGTACTAAGTGTAACTCTATTCAGCTTAAAAATAAACTCTATATTCAAAGAACTTCCTCCAACTATTTTATGATCTTTATATGTTGACGATCTCCAGATCAGTTGTCGAGGAGCAGATATGAGACATATAGAGAGACAATTGCAGATCGCTTTGAACAGGATCCAAGAGTGGTCAAACAAACAAGGATTTACTTTTTCCGAACAGAAGACTGTGTGCGTGCATTTTTGTAGGAAAAGAGGTCTCCATTCTGAACCTGAACTATATCTGAATAAATCAGCGATCCCGGTTGCGCCTGAAGTAAAATTTCTAGGGCTGATATTCGACCGTAAACTGACTTTCCTTCCTCACGTTTTAAATTTGAGGAAGAAATGTATGAAAATACTAAACATTTTGAAAGTCTTGGCGAACACGTCCTGGGGCGCTGACCGATGCTCTATGCTTCGTATATACAGAGCACTCGTCTATCCTAGACTGGACTACGGCTCAGTTATATATGGATCCGCCCGGTCATCAGTGTTGATTAAATTAAATCCTGTTCATCATCAAGCTCTGCGGATTTGTTCTGGAGCATTCAGGGACATCTTCTATCCAGAGTCTTTATGTTGATTCTTACGAACCATCTCTCCATTTGAGGCGTGAGCAGTTGTCTCTTTTGCAATATTTTAACATTTTATCTCAACCTGACAATCCTAATAGTCTAGCTTTACTAGATAGCAGTTGTGAAACCTTATTTGAAGCACGTCCATCCTGTGTGCCTACCTTTTCTTTAAGAATTCGCCCTCTGATCGAGGAACTCTTCCTGTCTGATATATCCCCCCAAGCCGTGCAATACTTTGAAATCCCGCCTTGGGAAGATGCAGAAATCAAGACTCTTTGTAGTCCGAACGTTACATCAAAGCAAACACTAGTGACTCGCCACAGACAAATATATAGCAGTTACACTCCCATCTATACAGACGGGTCGAAATCAAGTGATCATGTTGGGATGGCATTTTTTATTGAAGACTACGTAGAGGGCAAACGTTTACACCATACTTCCTCTGTCTTCACATCAGAATTAACTGCTATATATTTTGCACTTTTATATGTATCAAATACAAACCACAAAAAAATCGTGATATATTCAGATTCGTACAGTGCTTTGAGATCCATAGAAGTTTCTTCCAACATCCATAATCCGGTAGTTGTAGATATACTAAAGCTACATATGAAATTGAGGAGATGTGTGAACGTGAGTTTTTACTGTTGGGTTCCCGGGCATACAGGAATAAAAGGGAATGAGGTGGTTGACGCCGTAGCTAAATCGGCTATTGAAATGTTCGATCCCCCTTCCCTACCACAGACATCGTTAGTGTTATGCGAAAGAAGATCAAAGAAAAGTGGCAGAAATTTTGGGATGTGCAATCTTGCAACAAGTTGGGAAGTGTGAAACCCAGGATCTTGCATTGGTATTTTCGTGGTACTCGCAAGGAGGAAGTTATTTTAACAAGGCTCAGAATAGGTCACACTAGAATGACGCAAGGGTACCTTTTAAACTCTGACAATGAGCCTGTCTGCTCGAAATGTAATGGTTGTTTAACAGTCCGTCACATTTTAATTGAATGTCCCTATTTTAATGTGTTTCGTGACATTCCGTCACATTTTAATTGAATGTCCCTATTTTAATGCGTTTCGTGACAAATATTTTAATTGCTCTGACTTACTTCTCGACCGTTTAATTGGAAGAGAGGTGAATTGTAATTTATTTTTATACTTGAAAGCTATTGGGGTATATCACCTCATTTAATTTGATTTTAAATTTCTATACTATATTTTAATATCAACACGTTTATGCTTTTACCTTGTTTTAAAGGACTTCACCGTCTGGATTTGGTGCATTCATTTATCATCCTGATTTAGTCATGAATATGATCTTGTCATTACTTTGTTGCATGAATTCATTTTAACTTGTGTTTGGCGCAGTATAACCGTTCTTGGTTTTGCGCCATAATTTCAGTCAGTCACTCACTCACTAAAAAGGTATGTTCCTGATCATTCAGGTATTAAATCTGAAAACATAAGCCATGATGAGGAAACATTTAGTATAATAAGTAGTTCGTCACACATATATACTGTCGACATAGATATAGGGATCTGTTCCCGTTTTCAGGGTAGTCAAGGCAAAATAGGTAAACATCAGATGGCTGTTATAGAGAAATATAATACGCTATTACCCAAGAGTGCATTGACAACAGGCACACAAAAACAGCTATTTTGGATAGCAATAGGAATTGAGAAACCAGCTGACTATTTTAGGGCTTTGTGTAACGAACCATTTGAGACTACTGAAAATGTAAACATTTTCCACAGCAAAAGAGTCACAATTGCAAACAGTCAAACTCCTTGTACTTTCAATTCCACTCAAGTCTCTTCTGAGTTGGACATCAAAGCAAGGCTTGAAAAAATTGATGTAATTTGTGATATTCTAAAAAATAAGGTACAAGAAGATCTTGAAAATTTGATGCCAGCAATTGATAAATTTTTTATGCCTTTAAACTGCAAGCAAACAGTTCATCCAAACTTGTGTCAGCACTCCGTACTGCATTTTCTGGAATGCAGCCTCCTACAAACAAAAAGATGTTTAAAGTATATGCCGTAGTCGATACATCCCTATACAGCCAATTTCCTTAAGTAGAAGAGCTATTTTCAGGTAAAAGAAAATATATTTGTGGTAGGCCATGTGGACCAACATGGAAAAAAATCAAAAAGAACATAATTATACAACACTAGGTCATTTACCCAGCAAGAAAAGAAAACGCCCTCATTCCTTGGCTGATTGTGTAGGCCAAAATATTTCTGTAGGAAATAGTAGTGACAAAAAAGTGATTTTTATATTGTAATGATTGTGTGTTGGAAATATTTGCAATTTTTTTCTGTGTATTAATGAAGCTTTTGCTCATAACAAATGATTTTTAATTTATAAAGATGAATGTTGCTCTGATGAAGTACATCACAATGATGAAGTACATCACAATCCTTAATTTATGGACCTGTAATATAAGTTTTTTTTAATTACACAAAACATTATTTTAAAAATATAAAAACACTTCATTAAAATTCTGCACAAATTTAGTGAAATTTTAATCAAAATTCATGGCTATAATGGTTATAAATTCTTTATGCTTTTGCATACATTTTTAATAAAAAAATTATATTCAGGGAGACCAGAATTCTTGCATTTTTATATGAAACTGGGCGACTTATGTTGAATATTTTGTCAGGGAAAGAATTAATAACCAATTTCATTGCGAGCGAAAAATTTGGGATTTAACAAAACATTATTTCTTGCAGTTATTTTGATACTTGTATTAGAGATGTAACTGTTGTCAAGTTAAAGTTTATTTTAGCAACATTGTATGCAATATTGCAATCAATAAGCAACATTTTTTATAATATATTGAATGCAGCGTTTCGCTGTTTATTTGTAAGTAGCTTTAAAAAGAAAAGGAAGAAATATAGAAAGTAAATATCTGTAATTAATAATCATGTATCAGTTTTTTATTCAAAACACTATTTTAATGATACAAAAATATGAAGCTGATAAAAGTTCTTGGACTGTTTATTATAGGTAATGTAACTGAATGATATAAGAATTCCAACAATTTAGCTCTGCAAAAGTTTGTTTTGCATTTGTCTCCAAACACTTAAAAAAATAAATAAAAAGTTACTGAAATCTGCCATACAAGAATGAGAAAACTGCTTAGTACTATTTCAAAATTTCTGATAAATAAACTTTTATATATTATCACTTACATAAGTATTCAAGTAAGTTACAGATTAAATACACTGATGTCCATAAATTAAGGATAATTCGGAGTCACGCGGAATTCGAACTCTAAAATAAATATATCACCTGTATAATCCCTACATACATTTTAAAGAATCATATACAAATTTCAGGAAGTAACCAGATGACACCGATGGTACGTCACAATGACGAGAGTGTAAGAGAGTGATATATAAGGAATACAGGCAAAGAGGTAAAATTGTTCGCAGGCGCTTTATAAGCATTTCAGTGCAATACCAGAATAGTTATGACACAAAGGACGCATTTGGATGATTTTTTACGTGGTAGAATTATCGGCCGTCTGGAATGTGGGCGTACTCAACTGGAAGTATCAGACGAACTTGGAATTGCACAGAGTGTCAACTCCACGCTTTGGCAACGATTCCAAGATGATGGTAATGTGAGTAGACGTTACAGCACAGGTCGCCCAAGAGTTACAACGCCGAATGAGGGCCTGTATTTGGCAGTTACTGCCAAAGGAAACAGGCGGAATACAGCCTCAGACCTGTCTCGTCAGCTATCTTCAGCTGCTGGTACGACAATTTCAAGGCAGACCGTGTACAGACACTTAGGGCAGATTGGTCTATATGCTCGTAGACCTGTCAGATGCGTTTCACTTACTGCAACTCACTGTCGCCTGCGGTTAGCCTGGAGTAGAGAGCATGCATTGCGGACACCGCAACAGTGGGCTTGTGTGATGTTTTCCGACGAGTCCAGGTTTAGCTTGGAGTCTGATTCTCGCCGGACTTTCATATGGAGAGCTCCAGGTACCCGTTACCAACAAGAAAACATCATTGAACGACACCGTTATAGTGGTGCAGGAGTGCTCGTTTGGGGTGGAATTATTCTGCGTTCCAGAACTGACCTGCATGTTCAAATTGGAACCATGACAAGCCAAATCTATCGGGACGTCATTCTGGAACAACATGTACGTTTGTTTCGGGCGCCATGGGCGCACAATTTGTGTTTATAGATGAAAACACCCGTCCTCACCGTGCAAACATCGTAAGCGAATGCCTTCAATCGGAGGATATCACCCGTATGGACTGGCCAGCATTCTCACTGGACTTGAATCCAGTACAGCACGTGTGGGACATGCTTGGTCGACGAGTTGAAGTCCGTCAACCTCCTCCTACATGTCTCCCCTCAGGGGCTCAATCCCGAGGTAACCTAGCCCTTCAGGGGATCATCTTCTTGATGAGACGTGTGTCACGATCCTGGAGCCCCAGTGATCTATCCTCATTTCCGTCTCCTCTCCCCTGAGCTGAAGTTTTTTTCTTTCCTTTCTCCCTTGTGGTTTTCCTCTTCGGAGGTTGGGGCTCATTATGAGAAGTTGAAGCAGATCCTGTCTCTAGATTTCAAATGGTGAGAAAACTGCCCACGTGTTTGCCGTGCGTGGAGACCTGTGTCGCTGGAAAGGAGGGTCCTGGTAGTTGAGGGGCGAGGTATTGTCCCCAACATACTGCTTTGGCCTCTGCTTCAGCTAAACGGGAGACACCTTGTCGTCCTCACGGGTGTCAATCGGCTGGTCACTAGTCTTTGTGTCAGTGGCTTGGGGATAAACTTTCGGGAGTTCCTGCTTTCGGGAAAGCTACTGTGCGGCTTCAGACTGCGTATAGACCCGGTTAACCCTGGCGCAGGATTTTGCGTCCTCTTGTTGGACTCCGTGGTGGGTGGGGCTGCCGGGTCCGAATCTTAACTTCTTTTCAATATGGCTTCCACAAATCTAACTTATACAAATGAACATAAATACGCATCAAAAAGAATAAAAACAATTGTAAATGCAAATCCAGATATAACTCCAGCAACTCCACCGAAATTTCTTGTTATAAACGACTTTACAATCCATCTCAAAAAGCTGTTATCATTCCTAATTCAAAAGTACATCCAGTCTTCAATTGGGGAACCGAAGAATATCAAACGGTTGCGCTCTGGAGATCTTGTCGAAACTGTATCAGCTACCCAGTCTTCAACACTCCTTGGCTTGAACAAACTTGGACAAATCGACGTTAAAGTGTCAGTACATAAAACACTAAATTTTTCTCGTGGTGTTATTTCAAAGATCGACCTCCTTTCCGTTTCAGAAGAGTGT
Source organism: Stegodyphus mimosarum (assembly GCA_000611955.2). Lineage (NCBI taxonomy): Eukaryota > Metazoa > Arthropoda > Arachnida > Araneae > Eresidae > Stegodyphus > Stegodyphus mimosarum. Next base: position 72,169 of record KK120411.1, on the reverse strand, counting down.
GGAAGGCCATGACAGCGAGAATTGCAATGCCGAGCCACTCTGTGCAAACTGCAAAGGAAATCATGCAGCATTCTCATGACAGTGTCCGAAATGGAAAGCGGAAAAGGAAGTACAAACAATAAAAGTAATGAAAAACATATCTTACGCAGAAGCAAGAAAAATTAATAACAGATGCGCAGCCCCGAAAATATTTGTCCTATGCTGGTGCATTAAAATCGTTTAAATCAGTAAGCACACAGTCAGCAATAGGCTTGCCAAATAAACAGCCAATCCAGAATATACAAAAAAAAAACAAATCACAGAAATCAGTAATATCAACAATTAAAGCTCAACAGAATAAAGAAACTAACAATAACCAAAGCGAAACCAGTAAAGAAAAAAAGAAAACCTCAAAACCTCTCAGACATCCCAGTTTGAGCTCCTTTGGGAGCCTCAGCTCAGAAGCATAGACTCTGAAATGGATGTGGAAGAGGGGCTAGATGTCGCGGAAACCCCTGCTTGAACGAAAATTTAAACAACAGCACCGAAAGAAAAAACAGCAAGCGTAATTGCCACCCTCATTTCATGGAATTGCCGCGGTTTCCACCAGAATCTTGAAAATATTAAAAATTTGATAGATTCACTTCAGTCTGTGTGCTTGGCAGTTCAAGAGACCTTACTAAAACCCGTTCACCAATGTAAGCTTCGGAGGTACTGTTTCATGAGGAAAGATAATTTTGCAGGTGAGCACGTGAGCGGGGGTGTCGGCCTCCTAACTTCACTTCACTATCCCTCTAGTCCGATATCTTTAAGTACACGTCTTCAAGTTGTTGCCGTCCAAGTAAATATACAGAGTTTACTTTCAGTCTGTTCTGTTTATTTGCCCCCAAATCATCATGTCACTCAACTGGAATTAGACGACTTAATAAAGCAGCTGCCTGAACCCTTTATTATCACAGGGGACTTAAATGAACACAGTGCACTTTGTAGAAGTAGGGATAGAAACTCGCGAGGCAGACAAATTGAGCAAATGATTGAAGACCATTGCCTTTGTCTCTTAAATAATGGACAGAACACTTACTTCCATGAACCTACCGGGAGTTTTCAGGCCTTAGATCTTGCCATCTGTTCTCCATCTCTTTTACCTTTCTCCACATTTAGTGTTGGAAATTATCCATACAATAGTGACCATTTTCTGATTCTGATATCTATCACACGAGATGGAAAAAATCCCATGGCAAGAGTTCCCCATTTCATACTTACTAAGGCAGAAAGGGAACTCTTCTCGTCTCTCGCAGAGATCACAGAAAAGATGGTAAAAGATGTGCCAATCGACGATGTTGTGAAAGTAGTCACGGATGTCATTATTCAGGCAGCTACTGTCTCTATACCAAAAACATGAACAAAGCTTCCAAAGTACTCAAAGCCATGGTGGAACTGTGAGTGCCAAGTTACACTGAAGCAACAGAGAAAAGCTTGGGGAGTTTTTCATAAACACTCTACTCTGTCAAACCTTATTGCCTTCAAAAAAGCTAAAGCGGTCGTTAGAAGAGTGAGGCGAAAAAGCCAGAGGGATTCGTGGATGTCCTATGTGTCTGGAATAACATCCTCTATGTCAAGCAAACAAGTGTGTGAAAGAGTTAGAAAAGCATGTGGACTGTGCAAAGACCACACACTTTCCTTACTGGAAAAAGATGATCGAGTGATCAGTGCATCAGAAGAAATTGCGAACGTGATTGCGGAAAATTTTGCTGCTGTTTTTAGTGACAGCAACTACCCGGCGGCATTTTTTTCTCTCAAGCGAAGCTCTGAAAAAACTCCCATTCATTTCAAGTCTCCCATCTCTGAGCCATATAACGCGGAATTTACAATTTCTGAGCTAAGAACAGCTTTGATGCAGACACATAGATCTAGCCCGGGTTTAGATGGTGTGAATTATGAAATGCTGAAGCATCTTCCCTGTAAGCCATTGACTGCCCTTCTCACCCTTTACAACAGAGTTTGGAAGGGGCAAAATTTTCCCAATGCATGGAAGAGAGCTGTTGTCATTCTCATAGCCAAGCCAGGGAAAAACCCGAGTGGCCACGCTAGTGGCTTGCGTGGCAACCTACCAATTTTCATCCAGAACGTTTTGAAGGCAAGAAGTTTTCAAGTAAAGATTGGCTCTTTTTGTCAAATAATTTTGAACAAAAAGAGGGTGTGCTTCAAGGCTGCGTTTTAAGTGTGACATTGCTTAATTTTAAAATAAATTCTGTTTTAAGTTAACTTCCCCCTACAGTTTCAGGATCTCTGTACGTTGATGATCTCCAGATAAATTGCTATGGTGCAGATATGAGGTATATTGAAAGGCAGTCGCAGATTGCCATTGACGAAATCCAGAAATGGTCTGAAAGACAAGGATTTGTGTTTCCAAAAGAGAAGACGGTTTGTATGCACTTTTGTAAAAAGCGAGGTCTTCATCCTGAGCCCCAGTTGTATCTTCTGGATCAGAAATTCCTGTTACATCAGAAGTAAAGTTCTTAGGAGTGATGTTCGACCGAAAGCTAACCTTCCTTCCGCATGTTCAATATTTGCGAGAAAAATGTTTCAAAACTTTAAATCTCTTAAAAGTCTTGGCAAACACCTCCTGGAGCGCAGAGCGTTGCTCTTTACTTTGTATTTATAAAAAGCTCGTTCGCTCTAGATTAGATTATGGCTCCGCAGTTTATGGATCCACACGCCTTCTTCTCTGTTAAAACTAGATCCTATTCATCATCAGGCTCTGAGAATTTAGAACATCTCCTATACAGAGTCTGTATGTTGACTGTTACGAACCGGCTCTTGGGTTAAGGCGTGAGCAATTGTCTCTTCATCAGTATTTTATAATTAATTCACAAACTAATCTTCCTCTCCAGATCTGTAAGCTTGATGACAGTTATAAACTTTTATTCTCGTCACGGTCTCTTAACACCCCTCCGTTTTTTGAAAGATGTGAATCACTGTTGAAAAATTACTGCCTATCAGATTTGATGGTAAAGCCAGTTAAGCAACTAGAAGTTCCACCTTGGGAAAATCCACAGACTGAGCTTCTCAATGTATTTGAGCATCTGGATAAGAAATGTATTGTACAAATGAGAAAATATACAGGAAAAGTTTTTCGAACACAGGGAGAAATACAGCACTTTTATCCCGATATACACGGACGGGTCAAAATCAGCTGGCCATGTAGGCATATCGCTCGTAGTAAGAAAGTATACGGAAACTAAAAGATTGCATGATGCCTGTTCTGTATTTAGTGCTGAATTGGCCGCTTTGTTTTCTGCTCTCATGTTTATCCCAAAGCAATTCGAAAAGAAATTCATCATTTACTCAGACTCATTAAGTGCTCTTAAAGCTTTAGTTTGTAATTGTGACATCCGGAATCCTTTAATAATAGGCATTTTACGTTCACATAAAAAATTAAGGAACCGAAGACATGAAATTTTTTATTGCTGGATCCCTGGCCATGTGGGTATAAGAGGCAACGAGCTGGCAGACAAAACAGCAAAGTCTGCTGCTGCAGTTTTATCAAACCAGCTTGTTCCTTATAGCGATATTAGAGTGGTCATCAAGCAGGGAATACTAAATAAATGGCAAGCATTTTGGGATAGTCAGCTCTTCAATAAATTGAGAAGCATCAAACTTCATGTAGAAAACTGGGAAACCACTAGGAACTGTAGGGAAGAAGTTTTGCTAACTCGTTTAAGAATTGGTCACTCACGAGTCACGCACAGCTACCTTTTGAAGGCGGAGAGTGAACCTCTTTGTTCAAGTTGTAATAGTGTTTTGTCCGTGTGTCATTTTTTAATTGAATGTCCTGATTTTAACCAACTTCGTTTAAAGTATTTTAGCTACTGTGACTTGCCCCTTCACCGTATTATCGGGAAAGAGGTAAATAACAATTTGTTTGATTATCTAAAAGAGACGGGTTTTTATTGTTTAATTTGACTTCTTTTTAATGTTGTTACTTGGAATTTTAATGCTGTAATTTTTAATGTATCATACTTTGTGTTTTTTATTCATGTTTCATGAGAATTGTTCATTTTCTCTCATCGTTCATTTTAAAAGTGCCATAAAGTTTTAAATTTGTTCTTGTTTGTATGTTATGTTTGTGAAGCGATTTTTTTGACATGTTTTTCGGCGCACATAACCTTAAAGGTTTTGCGCTAGGAAATCCATTACCATTACCCTTACCTCCTACATGTCTACCGGAACTTCGGAGAGCATTGTTTTTTGAGTGGTGTAATATCCTCCAAGATCAGATCGATAATTTGATACTCAGCATGCCTAGGCGTTGTACGGACTGTATTGCATCGTCTGGGAGACATACAATGTATTAACAATCATACCAACCATGTAATATTGGTTTTTTGTAAATAGTTTTTTTTTGTAATTTGCTACAGGGAGAAAAAATCGCTAATTTTTTTAATAATATCAAACATATAGCATCTTCTTTTGCTCTTTACCTTTTGTTTAATAAATAAGCTTTACAAATAAGTCAAATTTGTTTTGCTTCTAACTCTTCCTTTGCCTGATTTTGCATTATCCTTAACTTATGGACATGAGTGTACTATTTATCCTGATTTTGAAGTATTTGACATCCGAAGATCATAGATTCAATTATATCAACTAAAAATGCTAAGAGTTCTAAGATCTACAAAATTAAATGTTTTACAGTACCTGTAATATTTGTCTACTTACATGAATGAATATGTTCAGAAATAAGCTGTGCAAATTTTAACAAAGGGCTTGCACGAATTATATTCTATTTCAATGTTTTATGATATCAGGAAAAAATAAGTATGCACAAATAGAAAAAAAGGTTCTTTTCTATTATGCATTTTGGCAGTACTATTGTAATAATATCCGTTTAATTATTCTGGTTTACACTTAGTCACCAAATGGTGCTATTGTTGAGTCTCGGGATATATTTGACTTCCCTTTTACAGGGGCCAAAATGGCCCTGACGAAAGCGAGCAATTCTTTACTTGTGATGCAATAATTCCTTTCCGGTTTGAACAAGCAGTTACTTCAATAGGCTCTTGGCCATCAATCATTTGGGAAAGGACAGCTCCCACACTTTCGTTGCTCGCATAATATAAATTGTTTGTCGGTCTGGGGATATGCGAGCACGGGCGAAGATGTTAATGCCGTCTTCACCTGATTAAGAACTTTTCGCACTCCTCCTTTCACACAAAATTTTGTTTACTCTTTCTTAATTTACGCAGAGGTCTTGCGATAGTGGAGAACCCCTTCACGAAGCTCCTATAATAGGTACAGAGATCTAGTAAGCTCTGTAGTTGATGAATACCCACGGGGTTTTCCCCCTTCTTAACTGCTGACCCCCTCTCTGGGTCTATGCGGACATCTTCGCTGGAGATGACGTGCCCCAGATAGGTGCTGCGGAACAACTTGCATTTTGAAGGATTCAGCTTGAGGTTGGCATCTTTCAATTTCTGCAACACCTTTCTGATATTTTCTAGATGTTCCTCGAAACGACGGCCAACTATAATAATCATGTCATCTAGGTAGACCAGACAGGATTCGCAAGATAGGCCACGAAGCAGTTTCTCCATTAGGTGTTCAAATGTTGCAGAGGCATTACAGAGTCCAAATGGCATAACATTAAACTGCCAGAGTTCTTGGCCGGTAGTGAATGCACTTTTCTCTCTATCATCGAAGTGAATTTCCATTTGCCAGTACTCGCTCTTGAGGTCCAGAGTGTAAAACGACTTGTGTCCTGATAGGGTGTCTAGAGTATCGTCAGGCCTAGGAAGTGGGTAAGTGTCTTAGTGACATTATTTAGTCTCCGGTAGTTGACACAAAATCGTGTCGAGCCGTCCTTCTTCTTGACGAAAACTACAGGAGATGCCCATGGACCTTGAGAATAGTTCGATATCATTTTTTTGCATCTCCTTCAGAAGATTTTCAAGCGAGATTTTCAAGCTGTTTTGCGAGTGGCAGATGCCTGGGATGTTAATCGATCGAAGAGTGATTTTCCATATCAATTCAATGTTGCGTCAGTTTTGAGCTGCCAACATCTCTGGATGTTCTAGGAAATAGATCTGCAAATACTTTGTTTTCTTTGCCGTACGTCATTGTTCGTGGATTAAGTTTGCACTCTGCAGAAGTTCTTCCATTAATTTCCCAGTTGCCTCAGGCGGAATTGCAGGTGGGGATTTCTAGCCGCAAATACTGGAGTGCACGTTGCTAGAACTTCACCCTTTTGGATGGGTCTCGGTGTGTGGCTAATGTTCCCCACTCTCACAGAGACGAATTTAGTTATCATTTGCACCTTTCGTCTTTCCAAATTTGAAACTGTTGTTTTCTATTGAGCCGGTTATTAGTAACTCTGTCATCGGAGGGATGGTGACGTTTCTTTTGTTGTTACTTGGTGATCTGAAGAACTGTTTTTGATTTCAAACACAGTTATATCTAGTATTACAGAGTTATATCCAGTATTACCCTTTGCAGACTGCATCTCGTTATGTTTAAAGTCCAGTGTAAAGTCGTACTTTCGCAAAAAGTCCATTCTGAGTATTAATTCATTGGCGATGTTAGCAACGAATGTTGGTAGGTGTCCTTTCCGAAGGTAATGGTGATGTTTATTTTACCTTCAATCGGAATCTTGCCACCTGTCACTGCCTACAACATGACACATGGCGGAGTCCATCACAATATTTCGTTCGATTCCGAGCTATGGCTGTTCTGACGATGCTTAAGTTTGCTCCCGTATCGATAATCATCTTACAAGGATGCTTATTCACGTATCCTTCGATGAACAGTCCGCTATCTTCGCAGCTGAATGAAGAGATCTGAAGAACTTTCAGAGTGGCTGCATCGCCACAGTTTAGTTTCTCAGGTTTTTGTTTCGTAGGAGCTCTCTCCCGGTCTTGATTCACATGACAGTTCTTACGGAGATGTCTTTCAAATCCGCAGTTCCAGCACTTGATTGTTTTCTTTTCAGTACTGCTTTTATTCGGCCTTCTTAACGCGTCCCAAGTGTTTTATTTCTTCTCTCAGTTTTGCAACATCAAAATTTGCATCTTCTATTTGAGCACATCTAGTAGGGTGGCGATCTTTTCGAGTCCCTTGTTGAGTCGACTCGAACTTCATGGGGACCAAGGTGGATCAACCAAGGTGGATTTTATGTCTTTCCGATCCGTCAGTCTGAGAGCCTTATGAATTTCCGCATCCTTGACTGCATCGCCTAAATGCATCAGGTGGACAGTCATGCTTGAGGCCAATGTCAGTCGCCAGTTCTTGAAGGCTTTCCGTGATTTTCTCCTGGGAAGTTTTCAACAGCAGGCGGCTAGTCCTTTGTGCACTTTTCCAAATGCACATTCGAGAGGGCGTTGAAGTTTGAAATCTGGTCTTCGGAGAGGACTCCTAAGATGTCTGCAGCATCTCCTAGGAGTGATGCAGCTAACTGCGAACCTTCATGTGGGCGCGCCACTTGTTAATTTCCGCCATGATCGAAACATGATCGTCTTATATACACATTCCATAATGATTTTTTATTGTATGTGCTTGGTTTGATTACCGTACGAGAAGAAACTGGGGGTACCTTGAGATCTTCAGGTTCGTTCTTAGCCTCAGTCCGGTTTTCTTTCGAAACATCTACTTCTTTCTGGAACGTTCTCAATTTTTCTTCAAATCTTTCTTCCCCAGCTGTTATTTTTGTTCCACTTCCATCTGTTGCAATTTCTCTTGCAGCTTTTGTTGTCCTGCTTTTATTCGTTCTTGACCCGATTTTATTTCGCTTTCTAATTTCTCTTGTCCTCTTTGATCTCTTCCTGTCCGGCTTTCATCTCTTCTTGTACGGCTTTCATCTCGACTAACAAGTCAATCAATGCCTTTTTCCTACGCCATGGCTTTCTCCTGCAAGCGGGCCACTAGCATTCACTCTCACATCCCACTTCTGACACCAGTTGTTGCGTCCTACGGGTTCGTGGATTTAGAGTGATTGATGACAACACTTGCTCAAAACACAATTTTATTTAGCCAGTATTACTCAGGACAGTTCGAAAATCACGTTTACAGTCGTCTAAAAACTACGATAAACACGCTGAAACAATCAGCAACGCAGATCTCAGGCTATTACGATAAAGACAGCTTCACGGCAGAAAGCTAAAGTACAATTCCCGACTCGGTCGATCACTCTCGAAGCTCAACATGCTCAAGATAAAACTCGACGATTCACTGTTACTCTCGCGTACAAGCAAGGCCAACTAGATATATACAGACCTGCTCCACCGATTTGTGACGTTGCAAGCTAAGGTGATCGTTTCTACGGTAGACATAAGAGACTGTTTTATTTATGTCGTACGCAGCTTTTTATTTCGAACACAAAAGTAAAGTGAAATTAATTTTTATAACTAATATTTTGAATTTTGAACTTAATAACTTACTATATTATACTTACTTATCTACCAATAAATCTTAATACTTATCTACCAATTTATGAAGCAGAAACAGAAGATAAAATAAGGTTGTTTGAGTGATATTGTAAATTTAGCGATTTATATAAACTGAAACGTATCTGAACTTTTGTACGGAAATAAAATTTAAAAAACTAATAGGGAAACATATGCACAAAAAATTATTTATAAAAATTATACAGTATGTTAATATCAATGAAAATATAAGATATATAATGAACTAAACACACGTCGTTTTCCATTTCATAATAAAAAGACAAAATACGTTTAGGCTGTCATATTATTTTATATTGCTTAAATTAAGCAGACTGATTTACACTACTTGAATATTAAAAAAGAACATGTTTAGTATTTCATAACAAAATTAATATCAACACATTAATTCTAATATAAAAAATATTGCTTTATAATTATGTTTTTCTGTGCAATGATCTTGAACCAAAATGAACTATTTCTTTCCTTATTCCGATAAAGATTTGTCAATATTCAGTCCGAGATTCTAAGATGCTTTTTAATAATAAATACACATGTGGACATTAAGTGAAATACATAAATCTTATTAATTTGTTAAAAGTGCATCTTAAGTTTAATCAACATATTACAAAAAATATTCATTCTAAAGATGTTTTATAGCAAAAATATTGTGCATGATATCTTATAATATATCCAAAAATATGTGTCAAATTCTTTATAAACGAAGCAAGATCATAACTATGTAATTAATCCCATCATATCATGCTCAAAACCTTTTTATGAAAGAAAGAACATCTGATTAAAAATACATTCTACATTTATTTGATGATAGAGAAGAGTAAAACATGCACACAAACATTAAGCAATGAAAAACCCTGCGAGTCATTACGATGTTATAAGATATTAATTAGCTAGTTGAAGTTATTAGTTCCTATCTGCAGCAAGTTGTCATTTGAATTTTTTAAATATTAATAACAGAACAGATTTATTATTGTAGCCCATGATGTGAAGTCTACAAAAATAAACTTGAATTAGCAAGTTTCTAAGACTCAATGATATTACGATACATTGCTGCATGCGTACGGGTTCGTAATAGATTAAATGCACAAGTCCGGTAAGAAGTTAATAAAATTTATTCTTATGGCAAGAAATATAGCAAAAACGCTGGATTTTTCCTGAAACATGTTCATACAATATCACAATATGATCAGTAGCTATATTTTAAACTACTAAAACATTGAACCGAATGCAATCCGCAGCGCAGAGAAAGCTAATCTGATGAACAAAATTACAGCAGCTAAGTAAACAACAACTCACTAAACAACTACTGAGCTCAGATGCTGTCTCTCTCTGGCCTTTTATAGCTTTTTAAATCGGCCGTGTGAGACAGTTCTAGCAATTTCTACAAAGCAAAAAAGTAGAATTACGGTTACGGCTAACATAGTGGTCAATTACATTTATTCAAATTAAGTATCAGTTACAGAGATGAACTTTTATTCCATGTTGAATGCATGTGGTCTTGTATTTTTACTTTTCGGGCCTAGGTTTTTTTTCTTAAAATTTGTCACGTGCTGCATTCCACTAGGAAATAAAACAATTTTAATCATAATTCTACTAAAAATATCTAACTAAATACGAAATTCGTAACAATATCATCTCTATCAGTCTGTATACCAATATGGATGCAATTTACAGATGCTTATTTATTAATTTAAACATTTTTCTTTTTCTTTCTTTTAAGAATATTTAAATTCTTTGTACAGCATATAGTATAACATAAGGCTTAAAGAACTTTAAAAAATACCACACGACACAAAGCAAAATAAAGTTATAAATTCAGAAAGAAGAGAATGCCATTTTTATCTTGAACAAACACATGGAGAAGGGAAAGAAACTTAATGTTTTAAGAATTTCACTGAAAAATGAGTTTTTCTTTCATAAGCTTTGAGCAGAAGAATAATAAATGTTCAATATTTTGTACTCAGCAAAGTTACAGGAACAGAACTTTGTTTCAGGCCAGACCTGTTCTAGGCCAGACCTCTTCAATATGAGTTGAAATTATTTAGTTAGGAATTTACTATATTCAAAATTTCTGAAAATAATGTGCGTGTGAGGAATAGAAAGAAAAAGCAGTTTTGTCAGATTGGCAGTAGAATAATTTCTATACAATTCATTCCACTTGATGTTTTATTTCAACTTTGTTTCTTGAAGAGTGATTTAAGCAGTGTCATTGGGGTGTTAATTTGGACATTTGTAGCTACGTACATGACAGGAAGTGACATCAACACCTTTATTACTTAGATACTTCAGAATTGCTTGAGAAGTGATAATTAACTGATTATACAAGATGTTAATAAGGGAATATATGGACAAAAGGAATCAGTGCAAATAAGAAAGTTATGATTAGATATCTACTTAACTGATTCGTTAATACATAGTAATTCAGCTTGGAAAATATTTTAAAGAGTTCAGGAACATGATTAAAATCAACACGACTAGTCCAACTAGGTTATCAATCTTGCTACATAACACACAGTTGGGAAATTATCTTCAATGGAATTGTAATTTATAGTTTGTATTGCTACACTATTAGCCAGGAGTCAAAGATCTTCAAACGGCATCCTGGAAGCGAACGCTAAAAGTTTCTTCAAACTCTTTATCAAGTAAAAAATAAATTAGAAGGGGACCCCCAGCATTTGCGAAACAGGCTTCATAAATAATTTTTCTGTATCCACACACAACTCTTGGTAAAAGTATTTATTTCAAGACAAAGAATTAAGGATGTAAGGTTTATCCTAATTTTATTAACAGTTATTTGAAATTACGCAACTTTTCTATCTATTCTAATTTTAGCGTACAATTTGCTATCAGAATGTAATTTAAGAAACGCAGCTAATGCAAATGAGTAAAAGTACCATTTAAGTCGATGTTCCGCCGACTTCGAGAGAGTCTGATTTTTCTGACTAGCGCGCGTTTGACTTTTGGCTACATTCTCTCTTAGCTACTACGCTCGGCCATACTTTAGGTCCTTGCTTCGCTTCGCCGATTTAATTAATACTTGGGGGCCAAGTACTCAGAAACCTGATAGCTTCGGCTATATCTTTCAGATAGCTTTAGTTAAGCCTAGTTTAAAGTCAGAATTATTTAAGTTCAAGCCCAAGTGGAGGCTTTGCGTATACTCCGAGTTAGGAGTTGATTGTATTTATTCTGAGAAATAAAGGTTAGCTAATCCTTCTTAAGTCTTACGTGTTTTTTCTCACACTTAAACGATTATTCGCTTGTTAGTGTTCGTGGGGTTCTGAGATTGAACATTGGAATTAAATTAGTAAAACCCCACAAGTCTCCTAAGCCTATTTTCAAATTTTTTTGGTAAATACATAATATTATTTTTCCAGAACTTATGATCAAGAATAATTCCTAAATATTTAAGTTCCTTCATCATATCGAGGAAAATACCAATCTTCAACAATCTGTGATGACACAAGAGATGACTCATCGTTTCTATGGTAGATGCAGACGACTATTTTATTCATGAAGTGTTTTTATTTCAAACAGAAAAGTCAAGTGAAATTAATTTTTACAACTAATATTTTCAAGTTCTTGAACAACTTACTATGTTACTGATATTACTGAATAACTAACTATGACTAACTTGATGTTATTATTACTATTATTACTGAATATCTCACTGTGTTATGTTGACGATATTTAATTATTTTGCTTCCGATTTACCAAACGGAAGATCAAATAAGATTTGAGTGATATTGTAAATCTAGCAAACGTCATTTAAGTAAAATTAAAATTATCTGTACTTTTATATTGAACAGAAATTTGACTTAATAGGAAACATATGCACCAATTATTTATAAAATATACGTAGCATATATATGTGGGTGGAAGTTGAAGATGATATCCTTCAGTAAATAACACTTCTTCCACGCCACAGAAACATTTAATGATACAAAGAAAAAGCTATGCAGATTGAATTAGTTACCAGTGCCTTAGCGCCTTCTCGCGCTTGTTGGATACAAACACAGTTCTGCATCAGTTTTGTTATTTTTAATAGCCGCTCGGCGCCTACTCGCGCTCGCTATCATTGTCCCCACCTTTGTATGATTCTGATCTCCTTGTTTTTCACCTCTCTCTCGCTGCAGGCGCACAGGTGATGCCCTCTAGTGGCTGTAGAACTTAGGGGTCCCACATCTCGGCGATCCTGACATTTCGGCCTCGAAAACACGGATCAGCGATACTGTTACATCAAAACAGAACCTGAAAATAAATTAAAGAAAACAAAAATGAAATAAAAAAGTACAAGTGCGGAGGAACTGCACTGTTTCGTATGATCAGCTTCCAGTTTCGTATGATCAGCTGCCGTAGTTGTACAGCCAGGACCTTCGTGCTGCTCTACTTTTTCCACCGCTCTTTGCCTTTCCTCGCTGTAACTCGGTACGCAACGAAGAACTTTGGCCTTAACTTCAGACCACCTCCATACTGTGTCCTTTGTATGGCCACTAGGTCGTCCACGTTGTGTAACTGTGCCTCTTTTCTCTTCTTCGTGTACGTTCTTCTATTCTCTTCATGAATGTTTAGGATGATTTTCCTTGCTTCCTCTCTCATATCTTTGCGATCTTTCATCATAATATTTGTTTCTTCTTCAAGAATTTCAATAATCTTTAAGTACTCTCGATTTCTCATTTTAACACCAGTGGAGGAGCTCAAAAGGGGAGATCTTTCTGCTTCTGCTCTTAGTGCTGTTTAAGATCCGTTGTACAGTCGGTCACAAAAGTATTCGAACACCGGTACCCCATCAGAAAATTAAAATATGGCGTTTTCTCTCAATCCTACCTTGCCATCCTATCATGATTCTTCTCATTTTTTCTGAATAACTTCACCCCATCTTCAAAAGCGGTAAACCTCCATCATGGTAAACAGAACTGAACTATTTATACGATCTCTCTTTGAACACCCCAGTCTTGAAAAACTGACTCCACACGACCTCTGAATATGAAATCCATTTCGGACCCCCATCTCTGAAAACTGAAATGAACTCTCTACACAATCTCTCTTTCAACCCTTTTGGAAAAGTGGAAATGGACACTTTTTCTTTTTAAACCCCAATCTTGCAAAGTGGACTCTTCACAATCTCTCTTTGAATAGGAAAACCATTTTGAAAAACGATAAAATGGAAAACCTAATCTTGGAAAATAGAAATGGACTTTTTACACAATCTCTCTTTGGATTGGGAAGCCATTTTGGAAAAGTGGACCCCATCTTGGAAAGTGGATCTCTCTGAATTGGGAAGCCATTTTGGTAACCAGAAATGGCTCTCTTTGGACCCCAATTTTGGAAAAAAACTGAAATGGACTCTCTACACGATCTCTCTTTGAATTATCTCGGAAAATGACTCTCTTTGAATCTTGGAAAAACTGAAATGGACTCTCTACACGATCTCTCTTTGAATTATCTCGGAAAATGACTCTCTTTGAATCTTGGAAAAGTTGAAATGGACTCTCTCTGTGTGAACCCTTTTGGAAAAGTGGAACCTCAATTATGGACCTCTCTTTAAATTGGGAAAAAAGCTGCCTCTACAATATCTTTTCTTTTCATTCAATATGGAAGGTATGGGAGAAAGTCCTGTATTTTTTAAATGGGAGAAATATCAAAGCCATCTTGAAACCGGTAAGATGAAAGACTGAGATCTTTTTCTCATTCAATGAATCTTGAAAAGCGGAAAAGATGTATTTTTTGTGTTTCTATGATCATTGCGAGAATCCAAGATTGGTATATATAATATATTTTTATTTTTATTATTCCAATAATAAAATTTGTACAAATATAAATTATTTTTCTTAAGATATTTCCGATATAAATTCAGAAATTCAATTCCATAACATTTTATTTTCATCCGAAGTCAAATGATCTAAGCAATCTTTCACCAATCAATCATCATCTTCCTTAACACTTTCGTCCGCTCAACTGTCTAAATCCATAAAATCGTCTTATGTAGGAAGGTCTCCAGAATTTTACGGAGTTTCCATGTCTTCAGGAGCCTTTTCCGAATTCATCAAAGGGTCTTCCGGAACAGGTTCCGCGGAAGGCATTTCTCGGTAAGTAAGGCGTCTCTTAAAAGGTAATTTATGATCTTGTTGCTTATCATCCTCAATCGTGATCACTTCTATGTCTCTTTTTTCGCCGAGAAGAAATTTTTAAATTGATTTTCCCTCCATCCCATGTTATCATCTAAATAGGGGGTGAGAGGCTGTTCATTACAGAGATCGTCAACTCGAAATGAAGCATACGAGGTCGGGGTTTGGAACGAGAAATCATTTTTCCGTCACTCCTAAAAAGTCAAGGAGCACCGATCGACGAAAAACAGGCTTTTTTTGCGTCGTTGCAATGCGATAATGTGTCTTCGGGAGAACTGCACAGTAACCGAAAGGTCTTAAAACATACCGCTTAAATTTCTTTTCGTCGATCGCTTTGAAATATCTCTCCTGCGGTCATCTTTAAGAGTTCGGGGGTAAAGCTGGATGATAATTCGTAATAGGCGAGCGGGGATATGAGCTGATAGATATGAACTTCGTCCACGGTCGTCGTTCTCAGTCCAAACGTGAAATAACTTTTGGTGAGAAAAATATACCTTAAACTGAAGCTCATTCGCGAATCCGTATATCTCCGTTCCGTTTGAATGGGTCGTCTTAAAGCTTGATCCACCCGGTTACAAGAGCAGAGCAGGCAATCTTTCGTTTCTGTACATCCCAGTAATTTCTTCTCTATATTCTGATTGAGCATGTCCGACAATTCCATAACACGCTTAAAGTAAACACTGATAGCTGGCAAATGAGGAATAAATTTGGCACAATGAGTCGCCAAAAAGACTTTCAGGTTTTCGATTTCGGAGGGAGTCTTCAAATCATCAGCACCAAAAATAAATTGGGTCGGGAAGACATCTAGCAGGGACATGGATATTTCTAATGCGCGCTTCTAATGGCCGCTCTAGCTTTTATAGTAGGTTTCAAGGCTTTTTTGTTTACCACTTCTAAGAAATTTTATTTAGATGAGCTCACCCTTTGAGTAGGCTGGGGAAAAGAATAAAATGCCCTTTTTTGACACCCAATGAAATCTTATCGTCACCCTTTGACTAGGTTAGGAAAAGAGAAAAATGACCTTTTCAGTTTTTGTTTCCAAGAAATCTTATCTCCATGCCCTTTTCTGAGACCAATGAAAGAAGACTTCAATAAATCTTTCGTCACCCTTGGAGTAGGTTGGGGAAAAGTAAAAAACGTGTCTCTCTATATAAACAGCAGGCAAAACAGAAGAGATACTTTTGATATCATGAAGAGCCACCGGATCACGACGTGTATTCCTTTCAAATATAAAAATTATAGGATTTCGTTTTATATCATACAAGGAGTTGTTTACTTGAAAGCCTCGGATGTTTCGAAATGTGTGGGTCATACTTTATTGAGACGCGCGACGTTGCAACGATTTCTACCTTGGATACACAAATTTTGTTGATGAAACGAGGCAAATATGAATACACGGCTGCCTTTTTAACCCTCTCAAAAATAAACCGTATTATGGATCATTTTAAGGAGAAAAAGATGCGTGAAATTGAATTTAGCGATTGGTTGCACAAAATCCTGCACAAATCTGTCTTAATCATCAAGACCCATAACGATCAATATTATATTCCCAACAACTATCACCTTAACTCTTACACTAATTTTGAAAATATTGTCGAACAAGAAAAGATTGAATGGGTGAAAAACTACCCCATACCTGTGGTGGATGATGAGAAACCTGTTCAGGAGGATCAAGAAAGACAGGACCCCATTCCAAATTAACAGAGTCAGGGAGAATCTATCAATGATACTCAGGGCCCTGATAAGAATAGGCTTCCATTTAAAAAAGACTCCTAATTAGAGCGTATAATTGTATCACTTTTGCGGAGAAATGTATTCAGACAGACCCCATGGTATTTACCTTTCTCACTGGAGAACCCGTGTAGACCTCAAAGAATAAGATTCTAGAATGTCTATATTACATTTTAGAAAATGAGTATCAAAACAAATGGAAATCCATCGGTTGGAAAACATTTTCTTAGAGAAAATTTCTGACTAAGAATTAAAAAAACTTTTGATGTCTTCTAGACATCATTAAATGTATTCCTATCATTTTGGTTTGATGACGTCATGTAAAAACTTTTTTTGTCTAAAAAATGATGTCTTCCTTTTCCAATCTTAACCGATGGTAAAATGAAAAAGTGAGACATCATTTTTAAAGAAAACGTTTTTTTTTGGTTCTCTAAGAAAATTTTTCCAGCCACAAGATTGATCTTTGCGTTATCTATATAAACTTTGCGAGTTCTGTGTCTTTAAATAATAATGATTGCAAAACACAATGAAAAAGCCATTTGTATGGTTGGGGCAAACGATTCGTTCAATCAAATTGTATTTCAAAATCTCTTCAGTGGATCCCGATATGCGAAATATGGATCGTTGCAACCATTTTTCTGAAAACCACAGTTATGTTTCTCCTGACACTCAAATAACGGGAAAGGGTTCTGCCAACATGTATTACACCCATGGGAAATAGCTGTACTGAATTTCCCGTTCGTACCACGACAAGCCGTGATTATAATCGGTCGCTCAAACAGCCGTTCGTTTTCCTTTTTCGGTGAGCATCTTCCAATTAAAAGGGGGTTTGAAACCAAATACCCCTCGGGAAGTGCCATCGGAAGTGATGTAGGCCAACTCTTTCACAATAAAGGATCCTTGAGAATCACAGAAACCTTCAAAGTCAAGCATTGAAAATTCCATGTCCTCTTTCTCTTGTCAAGGTGACCTTTATTATTTATTTATGGAAACTCGATATCAAAAGAATGTGATCTCATGACAAGGAAAGAGTATATAAAAGACAGTGTCGCAGAGAGAGCTGTATCATTTCCTTCAAGACAGAGAGAGAGTAGAATTTTCGGAGTAAATGATTTGTCTTGAGGTCATAATGCGTTCTGATACTCTGACTGGTTCCTACTTGATTCTCGACATGAAGTCGTTTATCTCTTATGATCAGGAGGAAAAAGAAATGTCTTACATTTCGAAAGAATTGGTCTACATCGCCTATGATTTAACCTTATGTGGATCCATGATTTTTCTACCTCCTATCGATTACTCAGACTTTTCGTCCCGAGATCAAATTTCCGTGAATTATACAGTCCGTAACTAACACGGTCTTCATTGGACGGAGACACATATTTCCCACAAGCATCTTCCTTCCATCTTGCAAATGCTGATGGAAAATGTGGAGACCCTATACGTCAACGGCAGTGGCGTTACAGGACGAAATGCACACGACACCAATTTTTCCGCAAGCAGTATCTTCCATGTGCTGAGAATAAGGTGAAGAATTTTCGACACCATTTAAAGGAGGGTGATTTCATTCTCAGGAATTTGCATTCCTACGAACAAGACGGCAAAGTAGAAGAAGTATATGGGGTCGAAGAATCCAAAGGGGATGAGGATGAACTTTCTATGAAATGTTTAAGTTTGGAAGAAACAATGAATATTGGGCCCCGAATGAGAATCCTCTAGATACTCCTTATGGTCATCTTCTGACATCTGGTCTTGGAAAGATCCACTGAATGTAAACTAATTGAATTGTATTTTTTTTTAATTTTATGAATCATCCAAATAATAAAAAAAGGTTCCTTTTCAGTTGTCTTTAATTACTTTTCGTTCCAGATTTTGTTCCATGGACAAGTGGAATTCTAGGCAGAAATCTATTTTTTTTAAAAGAAATATCCTCTCTCGTAAAAAAAACAATTGTGATCTTAAACAAAAGGTCCATTTTTTTAAATCCTTAGCAAACCGTATATATAAATTCATACTTCGTTTCCATCACAGTCACATGATGCGTACCGAGGAAACATTAGAAGAAGAAGTGGAAAGACTTTCAAAGAGACTACAATTCTTGGTGCGTCTTTTTTTTTTTTGTCTAAGAGTGTATTAATATGAAACTCTGAGCATACGTCTAAAACATTTGGTATATCATCTGAAACGTAGTCTTCTACAATACAGTCGATTAAAATGTCTCCATGTGCCAGTGATCTCAAAGATAAAGGCTGGAAATTTTGCACTCTTAATTTTGATTCACTTTCAAAAATTTGTCGTATTGATATAAGGTATTGAGAGCCAGCAAGCATCCGATATTTACTATATCGCTCTTCTAATGCATCTGTCTGTGTCTTTCCTGGAAGGAATTATTGAAATCCTAACTCATGAAAGCAATATTTAGATAATTCTAATAACCCATGTGTGGTGTGAGGTACAGCTAAATGCGCTTCTTTAGTAAAAGTCCCAGTTGTGGAAGCGTTAGCTTTTCAAACATAACAGAAATCTTTTTAAAAACTTTTCATTCAAAGAATTATTAGACAATATTGGCATTTGCAATGGATCATTTAACCTCTGACCATTCAAAGGTGCTTTAACACTGACAATTTTCCGCCAGTTATAAATCAGTTTTATGAAACTGGCAGTGCTGGTATAATTTAAAATATGATTCTCCTTACCAATAGTAGAAGGGCAACAATAACATAATTGTTAAAAATACTATTAACAAGTTTGGCATTTTGTCTTTCCAAGTTTCATGGGTTGAGTGATTTTAAGGATAATCCACGTGTATATTTTACTAAAGAATTTGACTCAATTTCATAAAGCTGTTCTAGTGATTTAAAAGAGGCAGTGGATAATGGTAATTTCTCAAAATCATCAAAATCAGGATAATAAAATGCTTGTTTACAATTTTTTTCATTCAAGCAATTATTTCTTGTACTTTTAAAGATATGAACAGAATCGATTATAAAAAAGCAAAAGATCACTTTTATTACATGGATGCTGATAAACAATACTTAACTGGGGTGGAGAAGAAAAAAAGACATTGCCTTTCTGTTTATAGCATTATTATCACTGGCAACACACACAACTTTAAACCCTAAACTGTGTAAACCAATTATTCTTTTCTTTAAAACTGAAAACACGTCTTCAACTTGGATTCTTTTAATAGGCAGTATATGTACAACTTCTTTAAATGATGATAATAAACTTTGTGTGATGAATACATATGCTGTATTTGCAACACTATCACTTTATGTGCCATACCAACAACATTTCCTCCCTTATAATCTATGTGTGGTTTTATGTGTATTTCATCCAACATTAATATAATTATAAAGGTCTTCCGATTTCAAACCATTTGCTTTTTGTTTTACGAAAGATAAGAAATTTTCTTCCGACTGCTCTTTAATGGGATTAGTATTAAATCCAGAACATATTCTATAAATTGTTCTTGGATGTGGCAGAATAATATTGCATGAACCGCTAAAAAATTTATATGCATAGGGAGAAATGAAATATAAAATAACAAAGAAAATATATGATGAATAACGCATGCGTTTCTTTTTACAAATAAGATTTGACAGTTGTTCTGTAATGAATGACCATCATCATTATGAACAGTTTTCAATAGCGTAATAGCTCTTTTTATAACATTGGAAAATAAATTTTTATTTTGTGGTTTAGAAATACTTAATACAAAATCTAAAATTTCAAAAAAACTGTTTATATTATTTATTACTTTAGGAAACACTTCCTTATCTATTATTTTTAATTCTGAGTTACCAATAAAAACATAACACATTAAATTTTATGCCACTGCTACCGAACTTTCAATAATCGGTACAGACTGAGTATCAATAATAAGAAAAAGAACGTCTTTGAAAATAACTGTCCAAGCACCAGGAATATTCTCAGATTTTATGAACGATAAAAACTCAGAAAACGAGTAAAAGTTTTTTTTGTCATATATTTCCTTACTGGTTAGGTTTACAGCAAGTGCGAGCTGTATATTTTTTCTATCAATTCGAACTCGTCTATCATGGGCACTTTCTCTTGAAGTCCAAGCTTTACCTGATAAATATTTTGGGCAGCCGGGCAGTTGTGTAGGTACAGCATCCTTTCGAAGCCTTGGACGAATCAAATCAATTTTTATTGGCGTTCCTTTTTTTCTCATCAAAATGTTCGACTGCTCTTTCAATGTCTGATTCGACAAAATGTTGTTCACAAACCTAAAAAGGATGAAAAATTCAATATCGACTACCACTCTAGTTTCATAAGAAATCTTACAAACAATTTAAATGCAAAATTAAAATGCAGATTTCCTTGCAATGTTAATTTTCCATTCAGAAATAAGTTTAGGAACTTCAAAAATGCTAGTTAAAATTCAGCTACAAATACTCCAACACATATTTCAGTATATACACATTGTTTCAGTAGATATACTGAAATTTAGCTGATATTTTAGAAAGGTTTATGAAGTTCTTCCTTACCTATTATTAACCTAAATGCTATATTTTAATTAATATCTCACTAGATTTCATTACAGAGTTAAACGCTTAGAATAAAGGACTAACTACTGTATTATTTGTTTATTTATGTATCAGGGTAAATAATTTCAGATTTTATAGAATTTAAAATAAGTTTATAACAACAATATCAGCTATAGAAGTATAATCAATATCAAAATGCAACAATAAGGCCTAATTTTTGTTCGAGAAATACATATTTTTAAATGCACGAATTATCGTTGTCAATTAAAAAAAATCATACAGTATAAAAATTGATTGTATATACCTTAGACCCCCCGGGGGTTGACTCAGGAGAATTCCTGGGAAGTACTGGCTAGGATCTGTACTTAGGCAGTCTCAACCAAGGGGGTATATAAGTTGACTTCACAGGACTAGAGCCCGAGTTTATTCTTAGGTTGGTTCAGGCTTGGCAGGGACCGTACTGGTACTGTCGTGTCTGTTCCTATGTGTGTGGTGGAGCTGTATTGTCAGTATTCGTTGGTCGTCTGAGGGGAAACGCCCCTATTATTCGGGTGGTGCCTCATGACGTTGCATCCCGACTTAGTGGGACTCTTCGGCTTCACCGGTTGGATCGCGGCCCGAGATTTGCCTCTAGGGGCCAGGATGTTATTCTATGTAGGGCGATCCTTGAGAACGGTAGGTAATAGAGCCCTGGTTTTCCGGTGTAACTGCATATACCTTAGAATGTTTTGATGGGTGGAAATTCTGTTGAATAGCATGTAGCCATTTTCTGCACAATGAATCCGGTTTGGGAAATGAAAATAACTGGACTTTTCAGTATTAGAATAATTTCCTATACAGTTAGGAAAACAACAAGTATAAACCATTCTTCAAGAGATTATTAGCAAATGAAATATTTTAAAATCTTTTATAAACTTTTATGCAATATACAAATCTCCCGCTAAAACTTGTGTGCTTGCTCGCTTCTACCGAAACAGCTGTGACGGTTTGTTATGCCTACTAGTTTCCCTTCTAGTGATGTCATTCGCAACAGAAGGCAGGCCTTGTTTTTCCGGTGGTGACGGTACAGCCCGCATTTTTCCAAACCATTCACGAATCTGCTATGAGTATATAGAATGGCAATCCAATTTCCAAAACCACGTCGAAGAGCATTCGTATTCTCTCAAGGGAAAAGACTGAAATCATTCACGAATCAGCTATGAGGAAATCCAGCCCGCATTTTTCCAAAAGAGTCATAAAATATATAGAATGGCAATAAAATTTCATTTTATCCAGGTTGTGGACATGTCGCATCTTCAAAAGCACTCTAATCTGAAGCGGAACACTGATCGTTGATATAGATAAACGATTCTTTCTGAAAATGGTAAAATAAAATAGACTGCGAAAAATTTTCTCAGAGCTCTGAGAAAAACTTTTTGTTAATGTTGTAATAATGATGACCTTAGACATGATTCAAATTTACAAAAGATTTTTTTTCTTTTCAGAAGACACTTTTCTAAGAATAGAAAGATAACAAAAAGTTTTTTTTAATATATGTTTTAGATTTTCACTGAGAGATTTCTCAGAGCTCTGAGAAACATTTTCGCAGTTGCTTTATCATTTCCACTTTCAAAATAAATTGCTTATCTATATAAACGGTTCCTGTTTCACTTCAGATCAGCGAGTGCTGTTGAAGAAGAACATCTTCCAACACGGATAAGGAGTTCTTCATAGTAGATAAGGTATTTATGAATGATTTCTATTGTTTTCTCTTCGCAGCTTCGACATAGTTTTGGAATTTTGATGGATATTGAATATATTATATCATTCTTTTGGAACCAGGATTTCGTAGAGCAGGTAAGATGTTTATGAATGACTACTGTATATATTTTACATTCTTTTTCGAAACCTGGATTTATTATAACCGGTAAGATGTCCATCGTTTCTCTTCAAAACTTTGACATAATGACTATTGTGTATATTTATGATTCTTTTGGTAAAATGTCATTCAGATCAAGAATCTATTATAAAGAATAAGTTGTCCATCGTTTGTCTTCAATCCTTCGACATGATGACTATTGTATAAATTTTATGATTCTTTTCGAAAAAGTGTCCCGAATTCATTATAACTGATAAAATGTCCATCGTTTCCCTTCAGGCATGATTTTGATGACTGTTGTATATACTTTATGATTCTTTTCGAAAATGCGGTCTGCATTTCTTATAGCATATAAGATTTTTCTATCGTTTTCCCTTCAAAGAATGCTCTCCGACATGGTTCTCAAGAGCGGATTCTTAATATGATTTACGAGTGCAGACTGATCATAGAAATGCCTTTAAAAGAATTATTCTATTTCCCTTGAAACCAATTCGCTCTCATTAACCACTTTCCTAAGTATGCTTAGATTTATATAATACTTCCCATTCAGATTCCAATAGCATAGGCCCCTAAGGGGCTCATTTTTGTAAGTACGGGTGTGGCAATCCCGAGGTACCCTAGCCCTTCAGGGGATCATCTTCTTGATGAGACGGGTGCCACGATCCTGGAGCCCCAGTGATCTATCCTCTTTTCCGTTTCCTCTCCTCTGAGCTGAAGCTTTCTTCCTTCCTTTCTTCCTTGTGGTTTTCCTCTTCGGAGGTTGGGGCTTGCTATGACAGACCCGAACAGCCCTTGTCTCTGGTTGTGAAATGGCGAGAAAACTGCCCACGTGTTTGCCGTGCGTGGAGACCCGTGTCGCTGGAAAAGAGGGTACTGGTAATTGAGGGGCGAGGTACTGTCCCCAATACACTGCTTTGGCCTCCGCTTCAGCTAAACGGGAGGCACCTGACCTCACGGGTGTCAATCGGCTGGTCACTAGTCCTTGTATCAGTGGCTCGGGGATAAGCTCTCGGGAGTACCTGCTTTCGGGAAAGCCGACTGTGGGACTTCAGTTTGCGTGTAGGTCCGGCTAGCCCTAACACAAGAATCTGTGTTCCCTTGTTGGGCTCCGTGGTGGGTGGGGCGGTTGGACCCGAATCTTAATTTCCTCCAATATGGCGAAACTCCAAATCTATTTTACTAAAGACTTCAACGTCAGTCACGAAGCTCAAAGTGCTAATGCTTCTGAAAAATCAACTGCAAAAAAAAAATACGTACCGGTGGAAATGCGGATAATGCAAATAATTGTCCCCGCTACCTTTTTGTCTTTAGTCCTTCTGGCGAGTTGCAAAAGATGTCTCCTTTTGTAATAAACAAATGCATCCATTCTTGCCTTGGTGAGCTTAGAAATATACTGGAGACTTGCTTATTGATGCAATTTTGGTCACGCAGTCTGCATCTTTACTTCAAGTAACCAAACTTGGCCAAGCAAATGTCACTGTAACATCACATAAGACATTGAATGTTTGTGGCGGTGTAATCTCGGAAGTCGACCTTCTGTATGTCCCTGAAGAAGAGATCGCATCCGAGCTATCTGACCAGAACGTCTGTAGTGCTAAGCGGATCAAGATGCGTAAGGAAGGACAGTTGATCGACACGAAACACGTGATCCTGACTTTCAACTCCCCTGATCTGCCTACAAATATTAAGGCCGGATACCTAAACTGTCCAGTAAGACCTTATATTCCAAACCCCATGCGATGCTTCCAATGCCAGCGCTCCGGCCATTCTAAGATCTGTTTTGTCGTGGCAGCATCATATGGGCCCGATGCTCAGATTGGTCATGATTGTGAGAACTTCACCGCCGCGCCTTTATGTGTAAATTGCAAAGGTGAACACCCAGCATTTTCTCGCCTCTGCCCGAAATGGAAATCTGAAAAAGAAGTGCAGACTACAAAAGTTACAAGGAACATCTCATATGCTGAAGCCAGAAGATTAGTCCAAAGCACGCAGGTTCGACCAAATACATCTTACGCGAGTGCTCTTAAATCATCTCGTACAGTTGCCACCCAAACTTAAGTTGGTATAAAGACTCTACCAAATAAAACCCAAGCGATTATTAACAGCAAGAATAAAGAAAACCCAGCACATATAGTACAAAGTAAAGAAACAGTAATTGAAAGCAAACCGAAAAATCTCACTCGGAAAACAGTTAATAAAAATAGAAGCCCGAGCAATAGTTCTCTTGATGGGATTATTTCTAAATCTGTTGATTCAGATAGTATGGAAGTAGAAGAAGGTCTAGAAGTTCTCAGTCATCTCCTCCCACGAAAAACTAAAAAGCAGCACAGAAAGAACACACAGAAATCATAATGGCCACCCTCGTCTCATGGAACTGTCGCGGTTTCCACCGAAATTTGCTCCATATCAAATCTATAATCAATGCTTATCATCTTGTGTGCTTAGCAGCACAAGAAACAAATCTGAAACCAGAAAAACAAGCAAAACTTCGGAGGTTCTCTTTCCTCAGGAAAGAAACTCTTGCACGTGAACTTGCCAGTGGGGGTGTAGGCCTCCTCATCTCACTGGACTATCCATCAAATGCGCTTTCTTTGACGACATCCCTGCAAGTTGTTGCTATACAAGCAAATTTTCACATTGTTGTTTCAGTCGTTTCTCTGTATTTGCCTCCAAATGAACACATCGATCAGCAGGATTTAAATGATCTTATAGAGCATCTGCTTGTGCCATTTATCATAATACGGGATTATAATGGCCATAGTCCGCTCTGGGGAAATAAAGATACAAACTCCTAAGTATGACAAATTGAGCAAATGATCGAAGATCATAGCCCTTGTCTCCTGAATAATGGGCAGAGTACATACTTCCATGAACCTTCACGGACATTCTACGCTCTCGTCCTTGCCATCTGCTCACCATCTCTGTTGCCATTTTGCACTTTTAGTGTGGGAAATGATCTCTACAACAGCGACCATTATCCCATTTTTGTATCTCTTGCACGAAGAGCAGCAAACCCCATGTCTAGAACCCCTCGGTTCATACTTGATAGGGCAGACTGAGAACTCTTCTCTTCCGCTGCAGAGCTGACGGGGAACATGGTACAAGATGTGCATGTCGATGACGCAGTCGAAGCAGTTACTAATACTGTTATACAGGCAGCTATGCTTTCCATTCCTAGAACATCAGGAAAATGCTGAAGTATTGAAAACCATGGTGGAATCGCGACTGTCATGAAGCGCTGAAAAAACAGAGAAAAGCATGGGGAATTTTTCGTAGGTATCCTACTTTGCAAAACCTTAGAGCGTTTAAAAGAGCCAAAGCAAATGCACAAAAAGTAAGAAGGCAGAGCCAGAGTGATTCCTGGATTTCATGTGTCTTCAATAACATCGTCTACGCCTAGTAAGCGAGTTTGGGAAAGAGTTAAAAAAGCATGCGGAATGTATAAAGACCACTCACTTTCCTTTTTGAAAAAAGATGGCCGAGTGATTAGCTCCGTAGAAGAAATTGAAAGTTCGCCGTCTTATCGAGAAACTCTCCCTGTCTGATATATCCCCCCAAGCCATGCAATACTTTGAAATTCCTCCTTGGGAACAGACAGGAATCCAGACTCTTGAAATTTTTCGCCATCACATCAAAAAAAAAACACTAACAATGTCACCTATACCCAACGTTTTGCTGATCACAGGTATAGATATCAAGAATATGTTCCAGTATACACAGATGGGCAAGTCAACTTGTCATGTTGGGACGGCATTTGTAATTGGTGACCATGTAGAAGGCAGAAGTTTGCACCACGCTTTCTCAGTCTTAACAGCTGAGCTTACCGCGATATATCATTCACTTTTGTACGTATCAAAGCGACGGCAGAAAAAGTTTGTAGTTTATTCAGATTCCTACAGCGCGTTAAAAGTTTTAGAAGCTTTTTCGAACACCTATAATCGGGTAATTTTTGATATCCTAAAACTGAACTTAAACTTAACAAGGCTCGGATTTGAAATTCTCTATTGCTGGGTTCCCGGGCATACCGGTATAAAAGGTAATGAGCGGGCAGATGTCGTCGCGAAATCAGCTGTTAAGATGTCCAGTCGCCTCATCCCTATCACAGATATTAGTAGTTTTATCCAGCAAAAGATATTGGAAAAATGGCAGCAGTTTTGGGATGTTCAGTCTTTTAATAAATTAAAGAGCGTGAAACCTAGAATCGAACTTTGGCATTTTAGTGGAAGGCGTAAGGAGGAAGTTTTTTTGACTAGACTTAGAATCGGTCACACCAGAATGACATATAACTATCTTTTAAATGCTGACAATGAGCCCCTGCGCTCAAAATGTGGTGTATGTTTAACGATCCATCACCTCTTAATTGAATGTCCATCTTTTAATAGTATTCGTCAGAAATATTTTAACAGCTGTGACTTACCTCTCGACCATTTAATCGGAAGATAGGTCAATCGTAATTTCAATCGTAATTTATTTTACTACTTAAAAGATATTGGTGTTTATCACCTCATCTAAACTGATTTTAATTTTGTATATTAGTTTCAACACTTGTGATTTTAGCTGATTTTATATGACTTCATCCCCTGGATTTTGTACATTCCATATCTACTTGTTTAATTCATAGCTATTTTAATTTCACTGTCTTTTGTATCACTTTATATCCCATCACCTTGTGCTTGCGCCGTATAACAATTTCTGGTTTTGCGCCAAAAAATTTGACTCACCACCACTACCATCCAATAGCATAGGTTTTATAATAATATCATTGTCAAACGTTTCGTTCAAAGAATTCTTCATGACAACCCGCTTTGATCGTTAAGAGATGGAGGGTAAAGAAAAACTGAGACTTGGAGAAAATATCTGAAACACATATTCAAAACAAAACGGTAATCAAAATGAGAAAGCAGAAATCGGCTGGGAAACAATTTTCTCAGAGCTGAGAGAGAGTATCTGAATTAGAATCTTACCAACTGGGAAAAAATGTTCTCAGAAGTCGGAGAAATATCTCAGAGAAAATTTGAAACATATCCGTTATGCCAGATCTTTAACAGCACGCACTGATCTGAAGCGTCTTAAAAAATCTATGTAATCAAAATTTCAAAGCTGTAACGCGACACTTACAAAGATGAGTACGAAGAATTCGGGTCACTGACGTTCTAAAATATATAATGGTTAGTCCAAAGACACAACCGTTCACGAAGTCTGCTATGAGAAATCACCGCTCTGAAACGAAACAGGAATTGTTTATACAGATAAGAGATACGGGAAATGCTAAAGGTAGAGGGAGGGGTGTAGATTTTCTAATAGAAATGGAGCAGCTCTATTAAAATACATATTAAACCGTCCTGTATATTTTCATGCTCCGACGGACTATACATTTCTCCCGAGTAACCGAGGCAGGGGTGACATTTTAGATGTAGTGTTATCAACCACAGACATCCCAATGTGTTTAGAGGTTCTTCAAGATCTGACATCTGACCATGTACCAGTGGTAATTACTTTGGGCACGTCACAAATAATAAATAATAAGGAAACAGACGGACTGAGAACTTTTTCATTATGTTCTTTCAGAATCTGAACCATCAGAAAGAAACTTACATGACACGAGAGCAATTGAAACTTAAGTCCAGAAGCTAACTAATGATATTAAAGATGCATATAAAAATGCTACTAAACACGTTCCAGCACAACAATATGCAGGCCTACTCCCGAAATTCATAAAGGAAAAGATTAAAGAAAGAAACCGGATGAGAAAATGGTGGAATCGAACCTGGAATCCCAGGCTGAAAAGCAATTTAAATAAACTCAATAGGGAAATTAAAACAGACATTATAAATTACAAACAAGAATTATGGGAGGACAAAATACTTGCCTTTAATAATACTAGAGACGGCTTCTGGTCTTTTGCAAGGAAACTTATGTCAAAACGAACTGTAAACAAACCGATTTATTCGAATCAAATCATAGCACTTACGGACAAGGATAAGGCAGAAGTCTTAGCGTAGTTAGCATTTATCTCATCAATTCACACCCCACGAAGATCCTTGCGACATAAATTTTGTATATGAAGTCCGACACTATGTGAAAAACTGGATGAAAGAACAACCTGCTCCTAACAGGATAGAGCATACCAATTTACAGGAAATTAAGGATATCGTAAACGTCTGCACGTGCGCAAAGCACCTGGCTTTGATGAGATCACGAATCTCACAATCAAATATCTACCGGACTGTGTACTTCTGAGATACGTAAATATTTTAAATAAATGCCTGGATTTGTCATATTTCCCATATATTTGGAAAAAAGCAAAGGTGATTCTGTTCCCGATACCGGGAAAGGACAGTACACGGCCAGAAGGTTTTAGGCCGATTAGTTTACTTCCAGGCCTTGGAAAAATTCTCGAACGGATAATATTAAAAAGAATGCAGCCATATTTGGATATCTTGCCAACGGAACAATTCGGTTTTAGAGCAGGACTGTCTACAACTAAGTAGTTAGTCCGTCTCACAGAATATCTAGGTGAGGCGCTGCACACCAAACAGATTGTCGCCTTACTCATGCTGGACGTGGCGAAAGCATTCGACCGCGTCTGGCATGAGGGGCTTTATAAACTAATAAATTTAACTTCAGTAGAAAGTTGGTGCATCTCATCTATTCATTTATCAGAGAAAGAAGCTTCTATGTTTCCGTAGGCAGCGACACTTCAGGACTTCAAAGACTAGGCGCTGGGGTCCCCCATGGTTCTATCTTAGGTCAGCTTCTCTATATCTTATATGTGGCTGATTTTCCGAAAGACGAAATTACTACGAACCATTACCTCGGATGGTATGCGGATGACACCGCCATAGCAACTAGATCAATAAGCCCGGACTATGCAGTGTAAAACTTACAGATACTCATGCCTGCAATAGAAAAATGGTGTGAAAAATGGAGAATATGCATTAATGCGGAAAAGTCCAAGCTTCTCATCGTTAAACGAACCCAAACTAGGAAGCCAATCACGGAGAGATTGATTCTTTTTGGTACAGTGGTACCCATCGTGAAGCACGCAACCTACTTAGGAGTTATCATTAATGAGAAACTTACATGGAAGCAACATGTTAACAGCGTGAAAGGGAAAGCCATCGCTGCCTTAACTAGCCTGGTACCAGTAATCGGCTCTAAGTCAAATTTAGAACTTGCCAAGAAAAGGCATTTATTTTGTAATCATTAGACCAATCGTGACTTATGCCTCCCCAGCTTAGGCCACCTATACTAGGAATGATGTAAAAAAATTACAAATACTGCAAAAAAAGGCCTTGCACCTTATTACGAACGCTCATTTCTGCGTCAGGAATGAAACTCTGCATAAGGATATCAGGATTGAATATCTGAATGAATGTGATCTGAGATGTGAACACCTAAATAAATTCTCAGTGTTTGACTACGTAGCCCTTGAAGAAGACTACAACTTAAGACCTCTTGCGGCACATTTGACTAGGGACCTAAACTTCCCGACATAATAATTGAACTTTACAATTATTGCTGCAGTGTATATATATAAATATTAACTTATTCATCTATGACTGTATAAATATGTTCTAAAATTTATTAATATTGCTGTGTTTCATGTACTCTTATTTAGTTATTCATTACTATTGCTTATATATTCTTATATTTTGATTTATTGTATTTTGCTATGTACTGATAACACTTGCTCATGAATAATGACTTGTCAGGATATCCCTTCCATCGCTGGTTTTGGTTCCGTGCATCGCGGTGTCTGGCACCCCCGTTCTTTTCTCTACTCTCATCTTTCTTCTCTCTGGCTTCAGTTATCGTGCTTACTCGTCAGGAAAAATATATTAGAAGCACTGTGTTGCAAACTTCAATGAGCCGGATACACTGCATTTTGTGTGGTATCCCGGCGATAGATTTCCAGACTAGACTAAACTAGAAATTTAGAACATAAATGAGTGAGACACAAAACGTGCCTTCTTCCTGTAAGTTACTAAGGAGGATCATTTTGTATGAGCTGGAAAATATTCTTCTTAGAAATCTGAAAATATATCTTAATATCTTTTAGATTAAGAATGCAGTGTGACTTTTTTGTGGCTTCTCCTATGTCATTTTCTGCATCTTCTCCAACATCTCGTGAAACCCTTTTCCATGAAATGGGTTAATCAAAGAGAGATTCAAGCGAAACAGGAAACAGATAGTTGAATTCTGTCACTTTAATTGATGCTAGGTCAGCACACGTCTTAAAAATATATGTAACGGTAATAAAAATTGCAAAGCTCTAACCCGGCAAAAACCAACAGAAACCTTTCATAAAGTCTATTATCGTCATCAGCACACATTCCAAAATATATAAGTAAGTCCAATAAGTAAAGATGTAACGCGAACCACGTCGAAGAGTATTCTTTGAAGGGAACCACTTACAAGGA
Organism: Stegodyphus mimosarum; assembly: GCA_000611955.2. Taxonomy (NCBI): domain Eukaryota; kingdom Metazoa; phylum Arthropoda; class Arachnida; order Araneae; family Eresidae; genus Stegodyphus; species Stegodyphus mimosarum. Next base: position 41,092 of record KK120411.1, on the reverse strand, counting down.
CGGCTATGAAGAATTCATGTCAGCACGCACTGATGTTCCAAAATATATATAATGATAATCAAAATTTCAAATATGTAACCCGAACCGGGGAAAGACAAACCACTCATGAAGTCTGCTATGAGAAACAGTAGCTGTTTATACAGATAAGTCATTCATACCGAAATGGGAGAAATCTAAAATAGAAATGAGTGAGACCCAAAACGTGTCTTCTTCCTGTAAGTTAATAAGGGGGATCATTTTGAATGAGGCTGGAAAATATTTTTCCTAGAAATCTGAAAAAAAAATCTGAAAACATATATATTATATTTTTAGGACTCGTATTTCTTTTTATCTGTTTGGCGAACATGACGTGTCCGGAGTGGACAGTGCGTTTACTGCTAACTGTGTCCTATGGAGTAGCAAAGACGACAAGATGAGAAGGGTTAAAATTACCCTTTATTTTTTTTTCAGGTTTTCACAGTCTCTCCCGCACTCCGTGATACAAAGGCCAACCACGTGTGGTCTGAACGTAAAAATATAACACTGCTAATTAAATAAAATTTCAATAACAGCTAACTTTTAATATTTTACACAGATGACTAAGACTGACCTTTTAAATTACTATGTCTGTAGTACGCAAACTGCGGAAAACTACAATACGTCTTTAGCTTTCAAGAAGCTTAAAAATATCGGGCCTTAAAGGCGAACAGTAACTGATGGCAAGTTCGAGTGGCTCACTCTCTCTCACTCGTGGCAAGATGGCTCACTCTTACTCTTACTCTTACTCTTACTCTTAATCTTAATCTTAATCTTAATCTTAATCTTAATCTTAATCTTACTACTACCTTTTACTACGCTCTTTTCAAAAAGGCCGAACTTAAATACTTAAGCGTTAGCAAGTACAATTTGCATAAATATATTCACGCGTTGATTCTGGCCGGAAGTGAAAAATAAGAGATGATAGTAAAGTTTTTAAGTAAAATAAAAGTTAGTGAAAATTAAGATCCTTACATACTTCCCGCCAGAGTTAATAAGTTTGAAACTAAGGTCTAAATGACCTTGTTGAAAACTCTTAATTCTAAATTCTAACGCGAATGCCAATCTTTTACAAAAACTCCTCACTAAAACTATCTAACCTAGAAATTATGTAAAAAGCAGTTTAACGGCATTTTCTCCAGGGACAACTATTCTTCATCTGTTCTAGTACCTCAAAACAGGAAATTTTTGTCTCTTATCGGTTCCTTCCAGATATTTGGAACACATATTCACAATTAGCACATATTCGCAATGAGTAACGCTTTCTTTTTCGCAGTCATACCATTAATTTTTGAAATTTGGCATTTATACAATATTTCCACTTTTAACATAACACAGTACTTTCCACCTTAAAATTTAACGGAGCAGTTCACATGTATATAAGAACACATTAACATGCCATTAATTCTACACATTCGAAAACATACAGTTAACTTTCTCCTACTGAAAAGCAAGTGTTGTTTCATTTACATTTCACAAGTCCTTCAGACTAAAATGTCTTTTCTTAACAGAATCTTTTAAATAAAGCTTTATACAGTAGTTTTAGAATGTTCATAAGGTACTTCGCCTATGCAGTTAGAAAATCTTTTACAATAGTCAAGTATTAACGCTTTACTGTTATACAATAATTTTAGAATACTTGCGTGTAGTTGAAAAACATAGTAGCAAATAGGTAAAACTCATTCCTCGCCTTTTTGGCGATAAAGGTGGACCTCCCATGAGGTAAATCTTCTCCTTAAATACTGCCACTTGCAGTAAGAACGAAAAATTGACTTAAAGTTTCAATGTAACATAAAGTTTTACTTAGCTTTGTGATATTCAACCATGCGTCTTGCCGTTCATTCTTGAAACGTTGCGAAGACAGCAATTTGGTTCAATTGACTTCTGGCTCGGGGCTGAACATCACGCTCCTCGTCCTGCCATTTTCTTTTGGAACATGTCCCTTGACCCTTCAAGACGTTCTTATCCTCCGATTGTTGTAAAGGTAGCTTGGTGGGCGGTAGCCTTGAAATCGTCGGAACATTTCTAGTTGGTTGTTGGCGAGTTCCGGTTGTTCGAACTTTCGTTGTTGCCTTGAGTCTGCAGCTGGCTTTCCCGGGTCAATTCTTGGACACTTGCTGAATAGGATCCTTTCTGATGGTTCTCTGTTTCTTTTCTCATAGGTGCTATGATTGCGGCCATTTCTTCTCGCCTTCTTCTTACTGTTAGAATTTCCGTCTTCCACCTGTTGGAGCCGGTCGTGACATCCCTTTTCAGGTCGGGGAAATATCTTGCTTTTTGTATTACTTCCGGTCTTCCATCGGGGCCTTTCTTTTCTTTTTCATAGCTTTACTTGTGGCTGATTCCGGCGGTCGTTGTTGTTGTGCCATGTCTTGAGAGGGTGCCAACCGTGCCGGATCCTGCAAAAGATCTTGAAAGATTTTCGTTTTGTGTCTATTGTAAAACGGCTTGATTTGGTCGATATTTGCCGTAAAGATTTCACCACTCTTGGCTTTTAAGACTACTACACCGTGGGTTACTTTTTCTATACTGTATGGCCCTTCAAACCGTGTACAGAACTTGGCCACATTATATTCTGGAACTGAGGAAAGTGAATGTTTCAACTTAAGTACTTCATCTCCCGCACTATAAGTTACTTCCTGTCTTTTCATATCATAATGGACTTTTTGTTTTCTCTGTGATACTTCAGTGTTTTCCTTTGCCTCCTTAATTAACTTTTGTATATCCGCCATTTCAACTTCAGGGGCGTTTTTGAACATAAAGCAATTTGTCCAGTGGGGTTATAATCTTCTTGCCTAAGAATAACTCAGCAGGCGTTTTGCCTGTCGTGTCGTATTTGGCGGTCCTAAGGGCGAAAGCTAATTTATTGACATAGTTATCCCAGCTTTTATAAAATAATTTTACATAATTACGAATAATTTTAACTATGTTTCTGTTGACCAGTTCCACTATATTTGACTGCGGACGATACGGGACCATTTTTAAGTGACGTATGCCCAGTTTTTGACACATGTCTTCAAAAATATTGCTTATAAATTGAGGACCATTATCCGATATAACTTTTAGGGGCTCCGCGTATTTTAAAATACATTTATTTAAAATAGAATAGGTAACTGATTTCGCAGAGGCTTCTTTTAGGCGAACAATTTCGGTCCATTTACTAAAATGATCAACCATAAGAAGGAGATACTGACCTTTATTTAACTGGCTTTTCTTGAAAGGGCCCAATAAATCGACCAAATCGAATTATTTCATTTCGAAATTCTGATTAAATGCTATTTAGAAACCCGGCCGGGCGAAAATTAACATAATTAACTAGCTGACATGTTGGGCAAGACTGGGCATACGCTCTTGTTAACTTTCGCAGCTAAGCACAATAAACTGCTTCGCGTACGCGTACGTGTTGGATGGTTTTCCGAATGCCCAAATGGCCTGATATTGGCGAATCGTGCAATTCCTGTAAAATATTTAAGCTAAGACTGGCTGGGATAAGAGGTCGGATTTCATTCTTATTATTCGTAGTTTTAGTGTAATATAGTAGACAATCTATCAGTTCGTAATGGGCCGCCCTATTTCTTATCGCCACAACATCTTGGTGGCTAAAGTTTTCAGGATCTCTTAAATAATCATATATATTTTTAAATTCCTGATCCTTGCCCAGTTCCGTTATTACGGTCTGACGGGAATGTATCATATGGGATGTGAGCATTGCCACTTTAACACTATTTCCTTGTTCCTCTATCTTGATTCTTGACAGGGCATTTGCTATGACATTTTCCTTTCCCGCGTGTGTTTAGTTATCAAATTATATTCTTGTAATTTAAGTGCCCATCTTATTAGTCTTGGCGACAGATTCTTTCCTGAATATAATCTAGCGACCGCCGCATGATCAAAGTAGACCGTTACTGGAGAACTTCCAAAATAAACCCGGAACTTTTATGACGCTAACAGAACCGCAAGTGTTTGCTTTCTGTCGCTGAATAATTTCTTTGGTATCATTTAAAGTAGGACTAAAGAATGCCACGGGATGCCCATTTTGGGAAAGAACTGTCCCTACGGTATAAAGAGAGGCATCGCCCGCGATTTCTAAATTTTCATCATTTTCGCGAAATTTCAACACAGGGGCTTGTGTTAACGCTTGTTTTAATTTTTCAAAAGCGGTGTTAGCTTCGGCTGTCCACGAAAATCTTGCCTGCTTTTGTTTTAATTTTAATAACGGTTCGGCAATGGTGGCAAAATCCTTTATAATGAACCTACAGTAGCAGCAGAGCCCTAGAAAAGAAGATAGTTTCTTTGCCGTATTTGACGGCACATAATTCTGCATTGAATTATTTTTGATTTGTCGGTTTCGATGCCTTTCTGAGAAATTTCATAACCCAAACACCGTAATTCTGTAGCTGCGAATTTGCACTTTTCAACTTTAACTTTTAGACCGGCCTCATTTAACAATGAAAACGCTTCTTTTAAGTCTTTAATGTGTTGTTCTAAATTATCACTAGTAACAATAATGTCATCTAAATAAATAGCTTTTCCCGAGGACGGGTCTTAAAACAATATCTATACAACGTTGGAATGTTGCTGGCGCGCCTGACAGGCCAAACGGCATACGCAAAAACGCATAAGTGCCAGACTTAGTTATAAACGCGTTTTATGTACGTCTTCAGGCTACGCACGCCGTAGTTACGTACGCCGTAGTTACGTAAGACGTGTACACGCCGGCTACGTAGTTACGTACGCCGATTTGAAAATAACCCGAAGTTAGATCAAGTGTAGTCATATATTTAGTGGAAGTTATGTTTCGCAAGGTTTCGTCAGTAATGGGTAATGGATAAACCGGATACTTAGTAACGCTATTTAGTTTTCAGTAATCTATTACAAACGCCACCTTTTGGGGTGAGGAATCGAATAATCATTATTCTTCATATATAAAACAACCGGGTTAGCATAACTACTGGAGATGGGCGTGATGATCTTTTTAGTTAGAATATCTTTAATATGTCATTCTATAATTTTTTCTTTAGACTTGTCATAGCGGTAAGCCTTGTGGCGAATTGGCTGTGAATCTCCAGTATTTATTTCACGGCTCGTTACTTGTGTAAATCCGGGAATGTCACTGAACAAAGTAGAAAATGCCCTTACCACTTAGCGTAGTTTTTCTTGCTCTTCAGTTGGAAGATGTTCATACTTCAATGTGTGTGTGTAGGGGGCGGTCCGGTTTCACTTCCGGCACCGGTTTGATGGCCAGCTTAAGTGACGCTTGACTGAAATCGAGTATTGCTTCGGACGGTGAAAGAAAGTCTACTCACAATATTATTTGTGCTTGAAGATTTCTTACAATAAGGAACATAATTTTTACCTGCTGGTCCAAAGCAGATATACAGTGGTACTTTACCTATACATTTGCATCTTGCCCCCTGGGCTGCTATCACCGTCGTATTATCCGAACTGTAGATTCTATACCGACCAAAATATTTTTAAAAAAATTCTTCTGCCACAAAGCTACACTGAGCTCCTGTATCCAGGAGGGCGGTGGCTGGAATATTGTTCACTAACACTTCAATCTTCGAAGGAACTAAATTTTTCACAACTGTATTGAGCTTGATGGTAGAGGGATTTTCTTGGCCTTCGGATTTCCGCACACTCCCGTCAACAGAAATCCGTTTCAGTTTAAATCTTCTTTCTTCTTTTCCGGACCTTTCAGCTGGCCTTCAAACTTTTTGTATGGCTTATTTTTGAACTGCTGACTTTCAATGGTTGTTTTTGAATATTCAGGTTTCTTTGACCACTCATTTGACTTCTTTCCGTAGCCGTCATCTTGCCTCTGCTGTGGCCTTGGCACACTAAATTGGCTTCATTGCTCGTACTGGCCTCTTTTTTCAATGTCCGCTGGTCTTCTGCGTTCAATCTGGATTGCGAGCTCAAATAACTTTTCCAAAGTCGTCGGATTCCTTAATACGATAAAGTCTTGTACCTGGTGAAAGTAACCTAGGCAGAATTACTTGTATGATTTCAGGATCGGGCCGGCTTCCTTAGAGAAGTTTAAGTAATTGTATTCATAAAATGAAGCTTGAGAGGACCTCATTTCTTTGCTGGTATGTGCTCCAGAGTTCTGCTTCTAATTTCTTACGATTTCTTACTACTGGAAAGGCCTCTACTAAGGAGGTCTGGAAATTTTCGTAAGTGTAGGTAGGACTACCCTGTTCGCCGCAGAGACGTTTTCCGATGTACTTGAACCAACTAACCACTTGACCTCTCAAAGCGCTGGTAGACAAAGTCACTTTTTGAACTCATGGACTGGATACAACATAAAGTGGTCATCTAATTTTTCCAAAACGTTATTGATCCGTGAATTCCCATCGAAGCTCGCTCATGGCTTCATTGATGCTCGGATGGTCTGGGCGATGTACCCAAATCCTTCTAGGGTGGCAGCTGGCATTTCTGAATTTTGGGCCGATGCCACGGGTACATCAACATCCTCTTGAAATCCGTGGTTTTTTCCTTCGGACGCCACTATCAGGAATCGTATTTCTTTTTGTCTGTTTGGCGAACATGATGTGTCCTGACTGGACAGTGCGTTTACTGCTAACTGTGTCCTATGGAGTAGCAAAGACGACAAGATGAGAAGGATTACAATTAACCTTTATCTTTTTTCATGTTTTCACAGTCGCTTCCGCACTCCGGGATACAAAGACCAACCACTTGTGATCTGAACGTAAAAATATAAGACTACTAACTAAATAAAATTTCAATAAGAGCTAACTTTTAATATTTTACACAGATGAGTAACACTAAGACTGGCCTTTAAAATTACTACGTCTGTAGTACGCAAACTGCGGAAAACTACAATACATCTTTTGCTTTCAAGAGGATTAAAAAGCTCTGGCCTTAAACGCGGACAGGAACTGATGGCAAGCTCGCGTGAAGACTCGTGGTAAGATGGCTCACTCTCTCTCCTTGTACTAACTTCTACTACTCTTGGCAAAAAGCTACAACGTAAATACTTAAGCGTTAGGAACTACAATTTGCATAAACATATTCACGCCTAACATTTGGCGGGAAGTGGAAAATAAGAGATAATAGTAAAGTTTAAAAATAAAAAAAAGTTAGTCAAACTTAAGATCATTACAATATAATATAATATATATATTGTACAATATATAACGTTTTGTTAAGTTTAATGATGTTTTAGACATCATTAAAATCCATTTATATCTCTCCATTTAACTATATATCCTCTTCCTTCTTTTTGTGAGAAGACAACATGTTTACAAATGTGTTTTGACATGTTTACATAAAAAAATATTGTTAATATCAATGATGTCTTAAGACATCATTAAAATTAACAAAAGTTTTTTTTTAAAATATAGGTATTAGATTTTCTCTGAGAGATTTCTCTGAGAAAAGTTTTCCCAGAAGCTTTCACTTTCAAAATAAATCGCTTAGCTATATAAACGGTTCCTGTTTCGCTTCAGATCCGCGAGTGCTGTTGAAGAAGCAACATCCTGGATAAAGAGTTCTTCAGAGCAGGTAAGGTACTTAGGAATGATTTCTATTGTTTTCCGTTCACACCTTTGACATAGTTTTAGAATTTTAATGGATAATGAATATATTTTATGATTCTTTTGGAACCTCTATTCCTTAGAGCAGATAAGATGTTTATGAATGACTACTGTATATACTTTGTGATTCTTTTCGAAACCTGGATTTATTATAATTCATAACATGTCCATCGTTTCTCTTCAAAACTTCCACATAATGACTATTGTGTATATTTATGATTCTTTTGGAAAAATGTGGTTCAGATCAAGAACTTATTATAATGATAAGATGTTCATCGTTACCCTTCAAAACTTCGATATGATAACTATTTTATGATTCTTTTCGAAAATGTGTCCCTAATTTTTTATAACCGATAACATATCCATCTATTCACTTATCCTTTATTCTAACCATGTTGTAGCGAATCCATCTTCTTCAAGAGCACGCCGTGATTTCAAGCGACACATGGAAGGCTTTGAGAGATAACGATGACTTCATACGTTTAAAAATGGTCAAGTCTGGGAGAAAATGTTTTTCTCAGAGAAAATCTCAAGCACACAAATGAATAAGACATGTCTTCTTTCAGTATGTTGATAAGGAGGGATATACCTTACGAACTAGGAAAAAAAATTTATGAAACCTTAGAGAAGTATATGAGAGAATCTGAAATACATATTTAAAAAAAGTTACATCTTCAGCAGCACTATGGAGCGAAACGGCAACTGTATATATATATATAGATAGATAAGCGATTTATTCTGGAAGTGAAAATGGTAAAGTGAAGTCCACTGGGGAAAATTTTCTCAGAGAAAATCTAAAACCTATATTTAAAAAAAAAGTTTTTGTTAATTTTAATGATGTCTTTAGACATCATTAAAATTAGCAAAAGGTTTTTTGTTTTCTTTCTATTTTTAGAAACCTGGAAACAAAAAACCTTTTGCTAATTTCAATGATGTCTAATGACAAAATTAATCTTAATTAATTTATAAATTTTAATGCTGTCTAAAGACATCATTAAAATTAACTTTTTTTTTACTTCTGAGCCAGAGATTTTTCTCTGAGAAAATTTTTCTCATTCGTTTTCATTTTATCTTTTTCGCTTTTAAAATGAATCGCTTATCTATATAAACAGTTGGCGTTTCCCTTCAGATCAGTGAGTGTTGTTGAAGATGCAAGATCTCCTTCACCTGCGTAAAAGCTTCCTCATAGCTGATATGATGTTAATAATTCTTATAAAGAATGCTCTTCGACATGGTTGTTGGGAACTATGATGGTTATTCCATAATATTTTGTAACGCTTATGAACAAAAAACAATCATGGCCTGGATAATTGTTCCTTCATAGTGGATCCCTATAAAGAATACTCTGCGACATGGTTTTTGGGAATTGTGTTTGCTATTCTATAATATTTTATGACTCTTTAGGAGAAAAAGCAAACAGGTTTTAGATAAATGTACCTTCATAGCGGATCCCAATAAAGAAAAAATGGAATGGTTTTCGAATTGTGTTTGCTATTCTATATATTTTATGACTCTTTAGGAGAAGGAAACAAACTTGGTCTGAATAAATGTTTCTTCATAGCGGATAAGATGCTCCTGAATGGTTCCAAGATGAAAAGGGATCGTTACATTTATAGCCTAACCTTCTTCGGGATTAGAAATTTTTTTAGAGGCAACATGAACGGTGAAATGAAACGGAAGAAAAGAAATTGATGATCCATTTAGACGCGTTAAAAATATGATGACACTACTATTAAAACATTCGGTGTTTTACTTTGAATTGCTGCGGGTTGTTGTTGAACATTTCAATACAACGTGGTTCACCATTCTGAAGAGTATATTTTCCTTCCATCATTGGAATTAGCGGAAAACCTTGCTGAACTTCATTTCGGAACGGTCATAAGGAAGATCAATAGTGAAAACACTTTATTGGAATTGAAAATACTACTTACAGCCAAAGATGTTTCTAGAAAACTCCACGCTATTGACCTATCTTAAAACATTTTGTACCGTAATTCACTGAAGTATGGAAAAGAGATGATGCTTCTAGAAAGAAACCGAGATTGGCTTGAGAGACCATTTTGTTTCCTCATCTAATTAAAATTGAACTGAGCGGCCATTTTGCTTCCTCCAATAACCAAGATTGATTTGAACGACCAGTTTTTGTTTTCTCCTCTAAATAAGATCGATTTGAACGACCAGTTTTTGTTTCCTTGTCTAACCAAGATTAGCTTGAGTTTTGTTTCCTCATCTAACCAAGATTAGCTTGAATTTTGTTTTTTTTCTCCCACACCTGAAAAGTATATTTTCTGAATGGGTTCCGGTGTTCGAATACTTTTATGACCGACTGTACATTCTGCTCTCTATAGAGGATGGAAATAAAACTCTTTTTGATAAAGCTGGAGCCATTTTAATGTTATCATTCTTTTCTATTTCATACATTTTTTTAAATATAGAACACTGGAATTGTAAATAATGTTTGGGTTTTCAAATGATGATATAAAAAACTTTTGGTTAGAATATTTCTGATTGATTGAGTTGTTTCGTATAGATTTAAATAAATGGACTGTATCAAACAATATAAATACAGGAAAATTATGCACTGTTGGGTTTTCAGATAAAAATTTTAATGTACCACCACAAAGCATTTCAAACATATTCTTGTTAATTCTATTATTGTCTGATATTAGAGTTATAATTCGACTGCTACAAAACAGTACATGATCAGATACTTGTTTTGTAAACATTAATAGTTGGTGTGATGATAAGTTTTTTTATAGAAACATTGCTACAATATTTGTTTTTTAATAATATAGAGCTTATCATAAATGTTGGCAAAGTTTTTGCCTTCATCTGCAAGTTATCCGAAGAGCCTAAAACACGACACATAGTAAATTGACAAGCTTTTCAGAATCATATAAAATTTCACATGTTTTCTTCAAATAAATCCAATTACTTGTTTGTAACCCAGAATCTGTTCTACCAATATTCAGAGATAACTTTCTTAAATACACTCTTTTTCAAAAAACTCGAAGCACCATGAAGGATGTGGTTGTTTTTGATGAAACTGAATATGTTTATAGCTCATAAACTGGTAATAAAATGATTAAATATCATAATACCTGTTCACAGCTCAAAAGCACCCATTGAGTCTTCAAATAAGTAGTTGGTCGAAGCGTTCCTGGCTACAAGGCATGCTTGAATTCGTCGAGGCAAGGAATGCTAGAGGTTTCTAATGTGATCTTCCGACACATTCTACCAAACATTCATCAGTTCTCGCTCTAGACCTGCGATATTTTGTAGTACCGGAATCTGGCGGCCTACGTGCTCGATTGGTGAAAGGTCTGGTGACCTAGCTGGCCTAGGAAAAGTATCAACCGCACGGAGACAGTCCAGAGATATGCGAGTGGTATGTGGCCTGGCATTATTATCTTGCTGGAAAATGGCCCCAGGAGGACGTGCCATTAGGGGTAATGTAACCCGCCGCAGGATGGTATCAACATATCGTTGAGCTGTTAAAGATGTACGGAAGATGATAAAGATGACCTTCTGTCATAAGAAATAGCGCCCTCACCATGACACCATGGGTTATGGCTGTATGCCTTTGTAAAACAAAGGCTGATTGTAAAGGACTTCGGGTACATATTTATCATTCCCCAAAGGACCAGTAAAAGTTCGTTAAATTCCATAAAAATGGAAAACTCCTGTGCACTTATAATAAAAGAGAAAAGTCTTTAGTGGAAGTTGATCAGGCGAGACGCCATCTATCAGCCACGGATGAAGTCTTCGTTGAATAAGCAATAATAGCAATTAGATATCGTCAAGCATACCTTTTCGCAGTGGCATATCTTTTACACATTATCGTAGATTTGAAACAGTAACGTACAGTAAAAATAGAAAATAATATACACAAGTCCCAGAAATTTTTGTGCTTTCGTCTGAGGCGAACGTATATCTCACAGGGAAGTAGACTGTCATATGATATACGAATTTAATGATGATAAAGCCAGTAGCCTTTGTACCGGGCAAAGTCCATAATAAGATGAAAATGATGATAAAGATGAAAAAAATCTAGATTAAATAGTTGAAAATAATAAAATATATACAAGAACTACCATCTAACATTATGATGTATAGTTCTGGGCCGTTTAAGCGGCTGTTCGATTAGATAGTAGTACTCCTCTATGTTTTTAACAACTTCGTGAGTGGAGGAATCACATTTTTCGTAGAATTTGAATGTAATCTTTAGTAATTCGTCATCTAATGGTAAAATCTTTAGAGAATAACGGATGACACTGTTCCTAACGATCCAATGAGAGTTTGATAGCAATCTGAGAGTTTTACTCTAAAAACTTTGAAGCTTTGCTCTGTTTGAACGTGCAGTAGCTGCCCACGCCGGGGCGGCATATAGAATTATGAGTCGGATTGCCTGTACATAGAGTGTTCTTTTAGTGTTGATATTTAACTTGGAATATTTGCACATTAGAGGGTAAATGCTCATCAAGGCACGTTGTCCTTTGATATAATTAACATGAAATTTGAAAATTAACTTCTGGTCGAGATAAACAGATAAATATTTTACTTGGTGGTCAATTGAGACGATTTGTCCGTTCATCGTAATTTCTTCTAAGTCTTGAGGGGTGTTTCCTTTTTTTTAAAGTAAATTACGTTTGATTTTTCAGGGTTAATTTTTATTTTCCACAACTTGTAGCAGAGCCCTGGAACCTGTATCACGTGACTTACTAGCTATCTCCTTTATTGAAATTTTGCCTTTGGCAACATGAGACTAGTGAAAGCATTTCGTGCACATTTGCAATACTGCGGTATGTTTGAACGGTTCTAACATTGGCAATATTTCGAAGAAAAGAAACTGCGGTTTGTGTTCCAAATTAATACGGACTTTTCATTGTGTGTAGCAAAGGTGCAGTGTGAAATCTGTTCAGCCATTTCAAATTCTTAGGGAGTGTAAAAGGGCTCAAGAAATTCGTGTTATCGTAATGTAGCATATATGATACTATTGCATAAATTCATGATTAAATATGTGTATATACTCGGATTAAAAAAAAAAAAAAAACATATTTGTTCGATATATAACAGTACCTTTTATGAATTGGACCTTGGAATCATGGCAGTGTTTTATATCACGAAAGAGATAAGCTTTACCTACAGTATTCATTAATACTTTTATAAAAATAATCAGGCGTATATTTGCGAAGATACGCAGAGCCAGTGTGAAGTATCCAAGAACTACTTTGGTAAAAATTTTGTTTACCAAACCATTTTTCATTTATACAGAGCATGACCTTTAGTGTGAGGTATATACCAAGTTGTGATATTAAGGCCATCCTGTACTTAACTATATAGGGGACTAACTATGTTTCTAGGAAGTATGTAACAAGTTATTTAGAGAAAGGAATATTTCAAAAGTGTACTCACAACCAGACAATAGAAAAACCTCTGTGTGTAATTGCTGACAAATCATTTAAGACTAAAACAGAATTTAAACATGCTTATGCCTAATCACACAGTAGAGAAACCTCATATATGTAATACATGTTACAAGTCGTTTACACAAAAAAGTTATTTAAACAGGCATATGCTTATTCATACAAAAGAGAAACCTCATGTGTGTGAGGTATGTAACAATTCATTCAGAGTAAAGGCAGATTTAAAAAAGCATATGCTTATTCACACTGGAGAGAAACCTCATGTCTGTGAGGTATGTAACAGATCATTTACGCATATAGGTAATTTAAAGAAGCATATATTTATTCACACAGGACGCAAACCTCATACATGTGAGGTATGCAACATGCCATTTAGAAGAAAAAGTCACTTAAACAATCATATGCTTATTCATATAGGAGAGAGACCTCATGTGTGTGAAATATGTAACAAGTCATTTAGAGTAATCGGTGTTTTAAAGGAGCATATGCGTATTCACACAGGCGAGAAACCTCATGTGTGTGAGGTATGTAACAAATCATTCAGACTAAAAGGTGATTTAGATAGGCATAGGCATATTCATATAGAAGTGAAACAGTACGTATGTGAGATATGTACCAAATCATTTAGACATAAATTTGATTTAAATAGGCATGTGATTATTCACACAGGAGAGAAACCGTATGTGTGTGAGGTATGCAGCAAGTCATTTAGAGTAAAGCATAATTTAAAGCAGCATGTGCTTATTCATACAAATGAGAAACCTTATGTGTGTGAGATATGTAACAAGACATTCAGATTAAATTGTTATTTAAAGCTCCACCTACTTATTCATACAGGAGAGAAGCCTTACACATGTGAGGTATGTAACAATTCATTCAGATTAAAAGGGGATTTGAACAGTCACATGCTTATTCACAGAGGATTGAAACCTTATTTGTGTGAGTTATGTTCTAAGTTATTTAGAAGAAGGGATCACTTACACAAGCATATGCAAATTCATGGAGGAGAGAAATCTCATATATGTGAGGTATGCAACAAGTCATTTAGAGAAAAGCGCATTTTAAAGAGTCACATGCGTATTCATACAGAGGAGAAACACCATGCGTGTGAATTATGCAACAAGTCATTTAGAGAAAAGAGTTATTTAAAGAATCATATGCTCATTCACACAGGAGAGAAGCCTTATGTGTGTGATGTATGTAACAAGTCATTTAGACAAAAAGGTCAATTAAATAAACATGTGCTTATCCATACAAGCAAGAACACTCACCTGTGTGATGTGTGTAACAAGTCATTTAGAGAAAAGTACTATTTAAGGATTCATATGCGTATTCATACAGGTGAGAAACACCATGTATGTGAACTATGCAACAAGTCATTCAGAGAAAGGTGTCATTTAAAGAATCATGTGCTTATTCACACAGGAGAGAAACCTTATGTGTGTGTTGTATGTAGGAAGTCATTTAGACAAAAAGTTCAGTTAAACAGGCATGTGCTTGTCCATGCAAGGTAGAAGCCTCACCTGTGTGAGGTGCATAACAAGTCATTTAAAGAAATAACTGTTTTAAATGAGCATGTTCTTATTCATACATAGCAGAAATCCTATGTGTGAAGTGTGGAAGAAGTCATAGAGGGTTTAATCCTAGTGTAGTATACACACGGGATTTGGTGACATGATGAGCTGTTAAAGTTTTTTTAAGATGAACGAATTTTGGTGTTCGCGACAGTTTTCAAAGTCGTGCCAAGTCTATACTGTATACTAGTATTTTACCTCGTATAGAACAAAAAATCACTGAAATGAATATAGTTTATTCAGAAGAAAGCGAAAGGAAGCACTTCTGCAGAGAACCCAGTACCCTGCCAACAACTGCAATAATAGTTCAAACCTAGTTTCACATGTCCCGAGGTAGCAACCTTCCTCTTACATGTTTTTTGGTTCCTTACTTTGCTCTTTATATTTCCCATGTTGTAGCGTCACACTCATTGTTTGGCTTTGCAACTGTAATTTTTTCTTTATTTTGCTGATTTCCGTACTTTCTTTTCTGATATTTTCAACAATGAATAGATGCAATTATTTTCATTCAGTTAAGGAAGTTGTCTGCATCTCAGAAACATTATTGCCTTCATCGAAATCATGTTCTAAGCAAACAAGCACAGATTCTGATGGTGCTGATTAAGAAGCATGTGGCAGAGGGAATAACTGTTATGACTGATGAATGGCGGATATATTCATTTTTAGGCCGGATGCGGCATCGAACTGTTAATCATTCCACAAATTTTGTTCATCTGGCAACTGGTGCACATATCCAGTTCAAAGAATCCAACAGGCGGTCAAAGTAAAATTACACTCAGAAAAAGGTGATCTCCATTACAGCAAGATTTATTCATAACTTTAAACATTAAAGATTATATCCTTTTAGGGTAATACATCTCTGGCAGTTTATATAATGGCGTAGGTTTTTTATTATACATCTTGTTTTAAAACTCTTTTATTGTAATATAAGTAGAAATATATTTCAATAATGATACTAATTTTTTTCCCCCTGATTTTTACTTACATAACATCATGCTTGTCTACCAACCTGAATTTAATTGTATCAAAAGGATGTTTAATCAGCTAATTTTTAATTTCATATCCTTAAAGTCATGCTTTTCTGCTAACTGAATTTATGTGTACTAATTTTATATTTAACAAGTGAAAATTGACTTACATGTGCTTAATATGCTTAATGAGCTAAATTTTAGTTAAATTTATCGCACCTATGCTTAATATGCAGTGCATTAAATATCATGTTCAAAATGCTAAATTTGACTTGAATTATGTATGCTATATATCATGTTTTATTTCAAAACTTAACTTTGTATCATTAAACCCATTACTGTTGAGAAGCTTGGTGACAAAAAAGGCACTGTTGCCAACGAGTTCTTTGCTGAAGAAATTCCAAGAGAAATGTCATGTGTGTAAGGTATGTAACGAGTAATTTAGATTAAAAACAAAAAAGGAATATGCTTATCCATAAAGGAGAAAAATCTTCTGAGTTGTAATAAGATCTGTATGTTTTTACGAGCATGTATATGTAATAAATTCTGTTCAAATAAGTGATTTGAATTGAACAAGTTATGTTTATCCACACACAGAGAGAAGCCTTATGTGTTTTGAGGAAAAGTTAGTGTAATAAAAATTTACTTACATTTACCACATGGACTTGCAGCAAAGAAGCTGTGTTATGTGAAGTAGGTGGTTTACTATCTTGTAATGCTTAAAACTTACTTATTTTTTAGACTGATAATCATATTCTAAATTAGATGGCATCATGAGTTTTTTATTTTTTCTGCCTACTAAAATTGAATTTTCCATTTTGTACGATTTATGACATTCTCTTTAACATTGCATTTTGGCATTTTTCACTTGCTTGTCTAGTACCCTAGGGACTAGACTGCAGATTACGGGCCAATCGCCAAATGAAGCGAAATCGCGCCAAATCTGCTAACCTCGTGGCATCATGAAAATCGTTAGGATTAAAGGTTGCAGTTAATAGCATTTAAACGGGCTTTTTGTATTTTCGTCATTTCACCGTGCTTCTAGTAAATTGTGTGAGCAAAATGGCTGACGTCGAAAGAGTTGAATGTGTAGATTTTACTTATTTGATTCGGTTGCAAGATAAGGGCAAAAGATGTGTGATAGAATGGTGCATGAATTACGGTTTGATTGCAAATATGTACTAATGTCCCAAGTGTAAAAATAGTATGAAATTACTTGAAATGAAAGATGTGACAGATTTGTGTGAATGGAATTGTGTGTCTATTATATGTGGTTAAACACATGGTTGAAATGAGCCGTAGAGTCTGTGTTGAACGAGCATGCCATTTTGAATTTCATCTTCATTGTGTTGTTACATTTTAGTGTGGATATAAACAAATGCGAGTTTCTACTATTTATTATAAATAAAAATTTATTGTAAGAATATAAATTATGTGGTTAAAATTGTTTAACCATTTTTTTTTTTTTTTACTGTGCTATTGCTCATGTTTCAGTAGATTGAAATTTTGAATTTTATCTTTTTTTCTTCTGCATATTTTTTGTAGATTAAATATGAATGCTTTCCGATCATTTATTGTTCATTTACTGCTTATTACAATTTCTTAAATTTCGTGCTAAAACGTTTTACTCCATTTTGCTACTCTCTTAAAAATGGTATATATTATGAAAAGTTTTAATATTCTTGATGCCATAAAATACATAGTTATTAACTTTCAAATACTTTATCGTTGTTTTTCTTGAACTTCTGTTTTAGATGTTTTTGGATGTTTACACGATAAATTTTTTGCATGTTTACAGGATTCATTCAAATTCGCAGCCAATATGGCGAGTTAGTGATTTTCTAAAACACACGAGAATAATCGATTTGGCGACTTTTTGAAAATGCGCCAAACTGGTCCGTAATATGCAGTTTTACCTATCTAGGTTTCGTGTATGGTAAGAAGAGTTTGAAACTGTTACTAGTGTATCAACTGTTATTGATATACAGTTCCTATTGTCAATGAGCCCAAACCAAAATTTCTACAGCAAATAAGATTTATTTAGTTCCTTTTGGCTCTATGCAAATGGTTTTCATGGTGATTTTTCTTAATTCTAACTGTTGGTAAAAGTTGACAGTTGGGTGTTCCATGATATTTTTGGTGATTTTAATGGCCCCAAAATGCAATGTTTCCAAAATAGCTGTTATCAAATATAACACTGAAAATGTATGTTACAAAAGCAACAAAAGTATTTATCTGGTGTGTTCTTTGCTATGACTCATCATCAGTGCCAGATAACTGCCACACATAAATAATGCAAATCATGTTGTCCTGTAATTTATCCTAATTTTTCTGATCCTGGTACTGGCGATGTCATATAAACTGCACAAAATAGGAATACAAAATGTCATCCGACGGATACCAATGACCCCACTTGTGAAACTCGCACTTAATTTGGTACCACATTTTCTCAATAGAATTGGTATAAGTGCCAGTTCTGGGCATCTTTCTAGTTACAAACCCACTCATAGCCAACCGATTAATTGTTAAGTTGACCAGACACATATCTTTGGCACAATCTTCACATTCATAACAAGTTTCTTACTCTTTCACTTACTTTTTATTATAAAGTGAAGTGATCCATTAACAGGAATTTTAAATTCAGTTAAAGATTGTTTCCTTATATAGTAATATGTCTATGGAAATTTCTTCAATTGTGTAGTGTTCAGAGATAAAAAATGCCCTTTTTCGGGACCATACAAATCTAATAAAAAAGAAACGAAGTATTGCTGTATGTAAGTATAGGTTTTTTTATCACTATTATAATTATAGAATGAACTAGAACTCTATACAACATTAACATTAATTTTTTATGCTAGATTTTACTTACACATGTTTTGTATGTTTTTCCGGTACTTACATACTATGAAGACTACTTAGCTATATCGCCAAAACTGGCAATCGATACAATTTTGTTGACCCATCTGTGCAGACTCATACTCAGCACGTGAAAGGATGTGGGGTTCACAAAATAGAGGAACACGGGATAAGCTGCCATCATTTCGATACCTATTTAGCTGAATTTATTTGGCGGGAAAAACAAGAAACATCTTTCGATGCTATTTTGAAAGCTATTTCCCACCACTTTGTCACCATTAACTTCAACATTTTCTTTTAACCAGTTTTAAGTAATTTAATGTTAATTTTTTTAATTCCTATTTAGTATATAGTTTATATATATATACATGTTTATTTATAATATGTATATATGGTTTTTAAGTTTTTGTTCCTTTATAATTAAGACTTTTATTTTTAAAAGAATTTATAAATATAAATCAAAATCACCAATGAAAATTTTTGTCACCAAGGTAGTCATCATAGTATGTCAGTACCGTTTTTTCTACTAGCTTGAATTTAATTTTACGAGATATGTTTAGCCCCTCTAATGTTTACTTACGTATACTAAATACCATGCTTTTCTTTAACTTAATTTTGATTATTCTAAGTACCATGTATAACCAGCTAATTTTTACATACATATGCTGAATAGCATGTTTAATCAGCTAAGTTTTAGCTAAATTTGACTTGCATATGCTTGATATCATGCTATGCTCTGAATAACATATTTAATGAGCTAAGTTTGACATATGTTTAGTATCATCTGCTAATTTTAACGCCTGAACTGCCGCGAAAAACGTACAAGATTCACTCCCCAGTGCCACTGCTTTTCACACAGGCGTCCGTAGTTATGCAATGTATTAGGAGGAAAATAAGTTCAAGTTTTGCTATCTAAAACCTGTTTACTTTCACAAAATAAAGAATAAAAGAAAAAATGATAATACGAAATTTAATGTTTATAATGAAAGTGTATTAAAAAAGATGTATAGTAAAAAAGATCCCCCAAAATGGAGTTTCGAACAGTGGCGGCTCATAATAAGCACTGTGGAACTGCAGCACCCCTATTTCCACTTATTATTATTTTTAATATTTAATATAATGGGCCGTTTTTTCTTTAATTCTTTCTTTATACTTCTACAATATATAATCCTTAAACTTAATGTCAGTAGCCATCCTCCAGTTTATGAAAAAGGTACGAAAGTTTTTGTATGGAACTGCGTGCTTCCCAGTTCCAGCGGTGTGGTGTTTGGTTGATCTGCGCATGCCCACACAGAAAGCAGCACTCGAGCCATCCAGCGAGAAGAGCACTGTCGCTCTTGCAGTGCCGAAATTCTGGAAACGTGATTACTTCTTACTTCATGCATGTGGTATTTTGTTTTGCGGATGCGCACTTAGGAAGCAGCGTACAAGACCGAGAGGAAGAAGAGCACTGTCGCTCTTGCAGTGCCGAATGTGGAGTGCCTTTGGGAGGTGTTTCTTTTTTTTTTACTCTGCATGTGCTGTGATTAAAAATCATACACCATATTCTTGGTTAGATTATTTTTCAGCTATTCTATTTGATTCATTTTTTTCCGTTTCTTTTATTTTACAGAAAACTTTAACCATGTCCTTGTATCCTCAAGTAATAAATTCTGTGACTGTAAGTGAACTTCAAGAGCTTTTGTTTTCACAGCTGTCTCTCCATGAGAAAATTACAATTAAGAAAAGAGGTCGTTCAACAACTGATATTCTAATATGTCAGCCAGACATAAGCAACAAGAAGAAATATATTCGTAGTTTCAATTCTGAATGGTACCAAAGGAAAAATTGGCTTTGCGGTTGTGAAATAAAAAATGCTTTGTTTTGCTTCCCGTACTTGCTGTTTGGAGGTGATGTAACGTGGACAAAAGACGGTTTCAGAAATATAAACAAAATGAAAGGAAACACTGAAAAGCATGAGAAGTCAAAGAAGCATGTTGATAATGTAGTTTCACTGCACTTTTAGGAACCGTTAGTATTAAGCAGAAACTTAGTGAGGGATACAGATTTTCAGTCAATGAGCATAACATGAAGGTCAAAATGAACCGTGAAATTTTGCGCAAAATAATAGACTGAATTTTCTTTTGTGGAAACTTTGAAACTCCCTTACGTGGGCATGATGAAAAAGACGATTCAGTAAATACAGGGGTATTTAGAGGATTAGTAAATTTTGCCTGTAAACTAGATTCAAATTTGAAGAATCACTTAGAAACTGGTACATTCTTCAAAGGGGTTTCTAATACCATTGACAATGAGATACTTGACTGCCTCTTTCAAAATATATACCATGAGGAGATAAGGATGGAAATTAGAAAAGCTTGTAGCTTTAAGGGCTGATGACACAACAGATGTTTCGGAACACACTTAGATGGTCCTTGTTCTACGGTATGTATTGAATGGAGAAATATTTGAGCGTTTCTGGGGTTCCTTATTCCAGAAAATCAAACTGCAGATGTCATATCAAAATGTATTTTAGAACAATTGGACATAATCCTTCAGGGAAATGAACAAAAATTGATAGCTCAGACATTTGATGGTGCAAATGTCATGAAAGGCAAAAAAGCTGGAGTTCAAGCAAAAATAAAAGCAGTTTATACTAATGCACATTTCATTCACTGTTATGCACATCAATTTAATTTAATAATGGGAGATGCAGAAAGTATTTC
Organism: Stegodyphus mimosarum; assembly: GCA_000611955.2. Classification (NCBI taxonomy): domain Eukaryota; kingdom Metazoa; phylum Arthropoda; class Arachnida; order Araneae; family Eresidae; genus Stegodyphus; species Stegodyphus mimosarum. The sequence goes on along the minus strand of KK120411.1, from coordinate 19,989 downwards.
ATGAAACGGAAAAATATTTTTTTCTAACATTCTGACTATTCCAACATTCTTTTCAAGATCACCGCAACGTATGTCCATTCTAAAGAAGCATATGGCCGTTAGCATTCCACGTCCTTTCTGCACAAGGTGGAATTTCAACATAAGGACCATAAACAGAATTCATGAAAATTTGCAACCTTTAAAAAATTGCCTTACTGAAATTCAGTCAACATCAAATGCAGATTAAACTATTGCAGAGGCAACAGGAATTTCAAAATATCTAAATGATGATAATTTCAAGTTTTGGTTAGAGCTTTTTTATCAGATTATGCGTCATGTTTAAATAATATATAACCGAATGCAATCCAGAGAAATTAGTGTGTTTAAAGTTAATGCATATATAACAAATTTCAAAACTGCTATTTTAGAATTAAGAAACTCAACGTACTGAGAATTCTTCAAAGACACTGATGGCAGAAGCTAAGAAAACATGTGACTTTATATGTATTGATATAATGGAAAGCTAATCTTCCATTAAACACTTAGCAGCTGCTAAACTGTTCAACAAGAAATTCTTCCCTAGTTTTAGGAAAGATTATCCTGCAGAATAAATAGCACTGATGACTGAGGCATATCTAATGACTGACAAAGAAAAGCTTGAAACTGAATTAAATGTATACCATTGTAGGTCTGATATTCATGAATACTGACAATTAATTGAGCTACTGAAATTTATCTTGGAAAATAATCTAAATGATGTTTTCAGTGAAATTACGAAACTGATAAAAATTCTCTTGACAGTTCTTATTATTACATCAGATGCCTTTTATCATTGAATGCTGCCTTTTGTCATTGAAAAGAATACAAGCTTTTCTAAGAAGCACTATGAATTCGCAGAGACTAAATGCACTTGCAGTGCTTTCAATATAGAAAAATTTCCTCAGTTGTCATTCACAGATCAAGGAGAAAATTACTGATTTTTCGCACAAATTAAGACAACAATAATGTGTTTCATTTTTAAATGACCAGATGATTGAACTGTAACAATTTAGGTTTAAGTAATTAAGAAATGGTTAATTTTTCTCTTGCAAGATTTCATGGAAGTTTCAATAAATTTTCTTTTTATACATGTTTGTTTCCCTTTACACAGTTTTAAAACAAAGGTTAAACTTTTTTGGAACAGCACCTCCACTAATTTTAGCTACGAGCTGCCACTGATTTCGATCATTTTATTTTTAAACCAGTAAAGTCTAATATCAGGCTACAATGTTATACCTTGTAAATTCAATATACCTAAATGGAAAG
>KK120411.1:0-10175 GCA_000611955.2 Stegodyphus mimosarum | reverse complement strand
GAGTGTTGTTGATTTTGATCTTGAGGCATCTCAAAAATTTTACTTAATGGAAGGGGGCATCTATAGTAGTGGAGTTTGTAGAAAACAACATTGTTCCACACTTTATCACATGCTTTTTGAACGTCAATAAAGCAAGCAGCAACAGATTGTTTTTTGTTGAAGGCGTTTAACGGTGCATAGTGCAGTGGCGTTGGCGGAAACCAAATTGGGTGTGAGGAGGACGTCATTGGTATTTAAGAAGGAAATCAAACTAATGTAGATCAATTTTTCATACACGTAACTCTTCCTGCGTATTTTTTTTACCAAGAGCAATTAAATTTATAATAAAATTGGTGGATAAAATTATATCTTTTTGCAATATTTATTTAAGCAGGAAGTTAAAGGTCACGGACATGCTTGTTTCTTTCTTGTTTGCTAGCCTTCTTAGTAGAGACTTGCTTTTACGAAAAAAATTTCGATTACAAAAAAAAAATTGTTACTGAACAGACAAGTACCTAATAACTAACACAAATAATAACACATAATGGACGTATGTTACAGAAAGTTTATGATGAACTTTTACTTTTTGGAGAATTTTCGGAAGAACAATGAAAACATAATATTTGAATGTTTTACTTCTGATACTAGAAGTATTTTTCTTAACATGTCTATCTCCCCTTTGTTTTCTCTACTTCTCACTAGACATAAGCGTGGAAAATAACAAAAAATGCTTCTAATCTTATCACATGGATAGACATATATAGAACGGAATTTTCTATCAATAAAGAAGTGTTTTTTATTCTTGGCATACAGAAGAGCTCGAAAAATCTTCAGTTGTGCTCAGGCGCTGAAAACTAGCTACGGCCGTCATACCAAGACCAACTGATACTCAAGGTCTCAGATAGGACGAAATTCCGGTTCCCTGTTTCCAGTGGGTTTCGCGAAATTCGTCACTAAGTGGCGCTGGCGAACTGCTATACTAATACAGGATGGTATACTGTTGCATGCCTTGCTGCAAAGTTTTCTTCCTTTTAACAAATTTTTTAAGGTTGTACTTAAATAATTTTTCGCCGCATATAACTGATGGATGTGGGGGTGGCAGTAGAGTTAATGGCGCATAACCCGAAAGGTTATATGCGCCAAACACATGGTAGTTTAGATAAAAATAGCTTTCACTCAGAACTAAACTTTACATGAAACACAAATTTAAAACAATAAATAGCGAAAATATAAAAATCTACATGAAATAATAAAATGATGAACATTAAAATGAATAGGTATTAAAACTCAGCAAATGCTATGCAACAAGCAATGAAACACATTAAAATTACAATATAATAAAAGCTAAATCAAATTCAATCAAGTAGTATTACAGGTGTCTTTTCTGAAACATTTTTGAACTTGGTTACCGAGTGAGTGCGGATTCTCAGTGTCTTTTCTAAAACATTTTCTGAACGAGTGCGTGAAGTTATCGACTGACCGAGTGTTTGGAGTAAAAAATTTTTCCCCGGCAGTCGAGTGTGTTTGTTGATCAAGTGAGTGAAGTTTTGGTAGGGAACGCATGGTTAGTGAAATGGAAGAGTGGTTTTTGTTTTGCTGAGCATGGGGAGAATATTCAGAGAGAGAAAAGACGCAATTCTTTTAGAGGGTTTTTTTTAATTTTAATGCATTAGATAGTCAGAATCTCTGAACCAAAGTTCTGAGGATATATAAATTTCAGATTCAGTGACAGGATTGAGATAATAATATTAGAATATTTTGTTACTGAAGATTTTGTCAACCGTGAAGAATAAAAGATTAGAATCAAGAAAGGAAAATTCGTTACTATTGTTACTTTTTAACGATAGTTAACTATGCATGTAGTGAAATAAGCCGATTTCAGCAGAGAGAATATATAGAATTGTTAAAAAAGTAAAGGATACTTTTAATGAAGGATTTAGTATTCAGTTACTGTATATATAAATGCATGAATCATATAAAGTATCTGTTGTGTTTCTTTTTGTTATGCAGCTCTGATATTTATGTTTTTTCATATGATAGACGTTTAAAAAGAGTAGAATAATATAAATGAAGCATAGAGTAAACATCTGATAGCATAATAAACATAAAAAGTCAAAAGATAAAAGTAATTGGAAAGAATTGAGCTATGAAGTGGAAAAAGGAAACAGAGTAATAAACTTTGAAGTCAAAAGATCTAGTGTTCAAATAGATTTTGATACGGGTGCATGAAGAATATAAAGTATCTGATTTTTCTGTAGCATAGTTATGATTTTAAGATTGTTTCATGTGATAGAAGTTTTAAAATAGGTTAACAATGGAAAAATGAACTGTGCAATGAAACAAAATCTGATAACAGAATATACATAGTTATTAAAAAATGTATATTCCCAAAGGAAAATGTAATTGGGAGGAATTGAGCTATGAAGTGGAAAAAGAAAGTGATAGCATTATAGTAGAAGTAAAAAATATACTATGAATGTGGTTTCATTCTATGAGAGGAAGTATTAAGATGGTAAAAAAGATAAGTATTTCTTTAAAACAGGATCCTCCGAGCGCATCCATTCACTTTTAGAAATTTCAGTTTTGTGTTCATTGTAGCAGCACCACCACCAAAAGGATAAATCATGAATTCAGGGTGGAACGGTAAGTGAGGTTTTAGTGGTCTTTTCTTTTCAGTTAGTGTATGAGGAGGAAAAACAAAAAGAAATTTTTGGAGAAGTTTAAGTGTTTTTTGTTTCTATTTATTATTGTTTTTTGTTTCTATTTATAAGATATTTTAATTTAAAAAAAATATTTTTTATTACAAAAATTTATTGAAAAAAATTTTTTTTAGTTAGAAAAAGAAAAATTGTAAGTTTTAGTGATGAGGATGAAGATTTTGAACCAGGTCAAGAATTGAAAGTGCCTACAGATGAACCTGTTGTGCTGAATTTTGCACCAGAAGAAAATGCTAGTAAAAAAAAGAGAATCACACCAATTCGAATTATTTAGGCAAAAATCTTGAAACTAAGGTTAAAGAATTTAAAGGAGAAAATTATCTCTCCATTATAAGACTAGATCCGAGTACAAAAAATGCTAAAAATCGAATCAATATTAATATTGAGATAATTGGTCGTTTACAGAAAGCTCTTGAAACCATTCAGAAACATATTGCTGAAAAATAAAAAAAAAATGGTTTTTCCTCGCTAAAAAAGATTAGTGATAGTGAGTTGTTTTGGTGGTGGTGCTGTTTAAAAAAAATAAATTTTTTCTGCTTTTAGCTAAGATACAGAAAAAAAAAGAGGGAAAGAAGAAATGGTACATTTTACCCAATTAAATCAGGTTCATCGTGGGTATTTACGTAGTTTGCGTGCTGTGCTAGATCAAAGTTATGTTGATCCATATCGAATTTATGATGAAGCTAAAACCTCAATAAGTAATATAATTCATGAATCACCAAGAATCCGTGAAATAAGAATACTATTATGCTTCAGTATTTTGTTTCAGAAAACTTTAGATGATGATACTATAATATACCAAACATATTATTTTTGTTCAAATTGTGAAAGCATAATTTCATCAATTCAAATTAATCTTCGTAAATTGTTTTACTAAAATTTTTTCGCAGATAGAGAATTTTTTTGAGAAATGGCAGTGGGTGGATAATTAAACATATACAATATGTAGATTTACACATTGGGAATTATAGATCAAATCAAGGTGGTTGTTCTTCAATACGTTTGCCAAAATGTTTAAAAAATAAAAAAGCATTACTAAATATCAATTGCAAAGATGATTTATGTTTTTTATATTGTATAGCAGCAAAATTATCGCCTAAGAATGCAAATGCACATAGAATGTCATTGTATAAAAGGGAAATATCTCATTTAAAAAAAGGTAATATAACTTTTCCCATGAAATTATGTGATATTTCACAGTTTTAGAAATTAAATAATATAATTGTTAATGTTTATACTTTTGAACAAAATGAGATATTAAGATTAAGTTCCAAAACTTATGATGTAAAAAGTATTGATTTGTTGTTATATAAAAATCATTACTTTTTAATTCGAAATTTAAATAGACTTTTGAGTAAAAATCAGTTACATTTTTTTTGTAAAAAATGTTTGAGGGGTTTTCGTGAAAAAAGTTGGTTAAATTATCATATGACTTCATGTGTAGATAAAAAACCGCAAAAAGTACTCATTCCAGAAAATCAAATTATTAAATTTTCGAATTTGTCCAAAATGCTTTATCATCCTTATTGTATTTTTGCTAATTTTGAATGTATTACTCGTAAAATTCAAACTGCATTTCCTTCACCTTTACAAAGTAGTACAACAGATATTGAAGAACATGTGCCTGTAAGTTATTCGATTTTAGTTACAGACATTTATGACAAAATTATTTTTCATGAATATTTTTGTGGTGAAAAAGTAATGTTTTACTCTTTTGAAACTCTGAAAGAAATTAGTATGTATATTTTACACAAACTGAAATCTCAGAAACCTATGAAAAATGATAATATATTAGTAAATAATTCTATATGTCATATATGTAAACAGCCTTTCTCTGCTACGGATATACGGGTACGTGATCATTGTCATTGGAGTAATGACAACGTAAGAGGACTGGCTCATCAATCGTGTAATTTAAATTATAGAGTAACATATTTTATACCTGTCATTATACACAATTTTAAAAATTATGACAGTCAGTTATTATTCAAGATCAAGATAGTACTTTCAGTTCAAGGTGTCAACTACTAATGAGCTTTAACCTATATATCAAGTAAGGCCAGAGGCCGCTCACTTTTGTTTAGATAAATCAGAGGTGCTTAGCACCGCGCCCTTAGGCGAAAGAATGGTCTATGTGGCAAAGTCATACAGGAAGGCAGTCATGAAATTATAAATTGATATACTTTTGTAGATGTAGAAACATTCGAAAAATTTTTGAGCAGGTGCTGGGTGCGTGCTATTTGCAGTGAGGAATTGAGTGACTGAAATGAACATGAGATACGGAGAGTAAGTCAGAATCAAATCACGTAACCTGAGGTCGCGTTCTGGTTCGTTGATAAATACTGCTGTATTACTCAAAGTTTTATTAATTTAAGAGTAAATAACTCTTGTAGGCCTATAGTATTGCAATCTACTACATAATAATGATCTAATAACTATGGAGAGGTGAGTTTTATGCTACGTAATTCTTGTTTAATTAGATAGAATTTGATTATTCCTTTTTTGGGCTTGGGGGTCACATGGACCAATCATGTTGCAGGATAATCTTTTAAGCGATTTCAAGACGAAAAATAATAGTCCATAAGGCTATTTCAAATTACTCTTCACAAAGTCCGTAATTTGGCTTTGCCAGATAATAAAATACACTTAAAACTCAACACAAAAATAGTTAATCATATCACGAATTCTTGAGTATATGAAATGCAATTAAATACTGGGTACTATTTACAATATGTACACTTTCACCACTTTGAGTTGTGATGAATAGAACGTGGTCGCTTAACCAGATTTTCTTCTGTTGGATCATAGTTTGCGAGATTTTTAATAGCATTATATGGTGAATTCTGAACTTGGATAAAGAATTTGTGCGAAATTATTAAGATCTGTTCTTGTATTTCAGGAATCTTCAGGTCTTGATACAGCTGGATATTTCTAATAAACCAGGGTGCTGAGGTTATTGAGCGTAGAATTTTATTCTGTAGATAGCTAAGTTTCTTTCTATGGGTTTTGCAAGCCGTGGCCCAAGTGGGGACTGCGTATAAGAGAATTGGTCGAATAAGCATCAGGTAAAGATTGCGTTTAGTATTCAGATTTAATTTAGAATTTTTCCCTAGAAGCGGGTAAAGAGCCATAAAAGCTGCATTAGCTTTGTTGGTGATATAACTGATGTGTTCTTTGAAAGTGAGCTGTGCATCAATATACACTCCAAGATATTTGTACGAATTGGCCGAAGGGATAAGAGTATCATGAATTTTTATATTGATATCCAGAGGGTAGTTTTTCTTATATCTTCTGTACATAACTATACAGCATTTGGTGGGATTAAGATTGATTTTCCATCTGGTGCACCATTTTTCTATTATTTTAATTTGGCTATTCAGTTTGTCTATTGCATGTTGCGGGTTTAAGGAATTAGTAAGTATTACCGTATCATCGGCATATTTAAGGATTTTTGCATTTTGCGGCTTGGGCATGTCACTTGCATATAGATTAAAGTTTGCTGGAGAGATGACGGAACCTTGAGGTAGTCCTCTATGAATATTTTTATGTGTGGACAAAGCATCACCACAGCGGACTTGGAAGGTACGATCTTCTAAATAGGAAATCATGAGATTTAAGAAACTTGAAGGAGGGTTTAATTTCGATAACTTGCATATTAAACCAGCATGCCACACTCGATCGAAGGCCTTTTCGAAGTCGAGGTAGCATGCGGCAACTCCGTTTTTCTTCTGAAATTCTACGGCAATGAATTCTATGAGATTAAGAATTTGATGCGATGTTGAATGAGCTTTTTTAAACCCGAACTGCTGATCGTCTGTATCAATTAATTTGTCAGTGAAAATTTGGAGTCTTGAGGCAATTACGCGTTCAAACACTTTGCTGATAGCGGGTAGAAGGCTGATAGGTCGATAGCTGGATACTTCTTTTGGATTTTTGCCTGGTTTCGGGATCATTATTACAATTGAATGTTTCCATTTTTTCGGAAAATAAGAGAGCCTAATACATGAATTAATTAAATTGCACAGTAGAATTATACAGTTTTTCGGTAGAACTTTAAGGGCTTCATTACTTATGTTGTCAAAGCCTCTGGCTTTTTTATTCTTTAGCTTCCTGAGGATTTCTTGGATTTCTTTGGGGGAGGTAAATTTTACATAATCTCTGTTACTTTTAAGTTTAATTTCTTCGACTTCGTTATTGATAGTATAGTCAAAAGGACTGATTTCTTCATGTTTCTCGAAAACTTTTTCAAGGCTCTCCGCCATGACTTCAGCGATTTCCGTTTCTGAGTTGTGTGTCATACCTCTGTGCGTAATAGGGTGATGAAGATTTGCTTGGTTATTGCGAAGGGATCTTGCAATTTTCCAAACCATGTTGGGTTGCATTTCTAAATTTTCAAGAAAAGAGTCCCATTTATTGGAGCGATAGCTAATTATTTCCTGTGAAATTTGACGAGTGAGGTAATTCACGTGAGTCTTGTCGTTTGGATCTCTTGTGAGTTGCCAATTTTTCCTGCATCTATTTCTTTCTTTTATAAGGTTTAAAATATAATTCGGGAGTTCTTGCGGAGAGTAATTTTTCTGCGTATAAGTTGCTGTGGCCAGTGCCTTTTGAATATGTCCGTTAAATTTGTTAATTTCATTTTCAACTTCTTCGGGATGGTTAATTACTATGCTACTGGGGATATTAATAAGTTCATTTTTATAGATAGTCCAGTTAACTTTAATCTTCGGTTTAATGAGAGGTGGGTAGAAACCATAAAAATCGAATTTTACAGGGAAATGATCAGAGGATAATTCTTCCGTCACTTCTAAGTATGGAGTAGAGTGAATATTTTTCAGTATCAGGATGTCAAGGATATCCCCTCTTCCATTAAAGTGATATCTCGTTGGAACATCTGGAGCGATGACTCTGATGTTGCTATTGAGTGCATAGTTATTAAGAATATTTCCGTTGTTGTTATTGATGCTGCAATTCCAGTTTGTATTCTTGGCGTTCATATCGCCGGCGATCAGGGTTGGGTAATCAAAATTGGTCAGGTTATCTAAGTCAGAATTAGTTAAAGTATTCTTGGGTGGGTTATATACTGAAATAAACAAGAAAGGAACGTTGAATCCAGTATAAATTAGAGCTGCAGTGGTTTCTACTCGGCCTGTATTCGGGATATTGAAGGTAGTGAACTTGATATGATTTTTAATTAGTATGGCGGTGCCGCCTCCGCTATTATGAGTGCGATCTTGTCGGATGACATTATAGCCTTGAATTTTGAATTTAAGATTTGGGTAAAGATGGGTTTCATTTAACATCATTACTTCGATATTGTGTTTGTTCAGATAATTCGCCAATTCATATTTCTGTTTATTTACTCCGTTGGCATTAAAGAAGGAGACTTTAAGGAAACTAGTAGTAGTTGCAATAAGGCTTGGGTTAAACTGTGGGCCTCTAGAAGTCATAATTTTGGTTCATATAATATTCGATCGCTGCCATGCCGATCTCGAATTTCTCTATTAAAGTCTTGGCAGACTTGAATTTCATGAAAAATGCTTTGGCTTGCATAAGTTGCGTTTTAATCCATTCGAAGAAATTTGGTGTTTCCTGATTGGATGGTTTTTCTCTGCTCCACGCTGAAGGTGGGTCAGGGATATTCTGTAGATTGCGCGACGGCAATTTGGGGAAGTCATCTTCTTTTAAAGTAAATCCAGGTTTAGTATTTTTACTATTTGAATTTTGCTCGGCTTTTCGCTCTGCAATTCGCTTCTTGATGTTTTCTGGGTTTTTGCTGCATCCGCGGTAGGATGAAACATGATTTTGTCCGCAAAGTACACAGACAGGCTGGTCTATATCTTTTTTAGACTTACATAAGTAAGTTTCGTGCATTTGTGCGCATTTTAAACACCGTGGGGTGTAATGGCACAGGTCCCGTGTATGCCCATATCTTTGGCATTTATGACATTGAACGGGACCTGGCCGTGATTTATATTTCACAATCTGGACATTAAGGCCTCTCAGCTTCTTAATTCCGAATATCTGCTTTCCTTCTTCGCTTCGTTGGACGTCAGCCACGAAAACTGGCAAATTGACGATATCTCCGTTCTTGATGGCAGTGATTTGCCTTATTTTTTGGACTGGTATGCCCAGATCTTGTATTTCCTTCTGTAGGATTTCGATTTTTGCGGTGGCCGGAAGTTTCTTAATAACTGCCTTAATAGGCTTCTTGGAATTCATTTGAAAAGTATGAAAGGGAATTTCCTTATTTTGCAAATATTTGGTGATTTCGCGGTAGTGGTCGGGTTCGAAAACTCTGATTGTGAGTCTTCCTCCTTTTAGGTCTCCTGTATAATTTTTGATGCCGAGTACATCTTCAAAATCGTCTTTCATCTTATCCCAGTTTCCGTTAAAATCGGCGAGAACTATTGGTGGGATATGACCCGCGGTTTTCTTTGGGGTTTCAAAAGGAGTACCATTTTGAGTCCCGTCATCCATGTTAACCTCATTTTCTAATGGTTCAAAAGTATTTTTCTGGCTTGGGTAATCCTTTTCCGTATTCGAATGATTTCTTTTATGTGTTTTGCGAGGAGAGGTAAAACCTTCGCTATCAACTGTTTTCTTTTTGCGCGTTCTTCCGCTAGAAGTTCTTTTTAGGTTAGCTGAATTCGATCCCTTTTTTGGGGTAGCTGGTGTTTTTAAGAATTTAGCGTTACTATCAGGTGTGGGGTTAGCACTAACTATTTCTATTTCAGGTATTTTACCATTTTCCTTTTCCTCTAAGTTATCATGTATGATACAAAGATTTTTAAGTTGTTCTTCCGTAATCGTGAGCCTAGAATCAGCTTTCGGTAAATTAGAATTTTTTAAACTCTCAATTTCTATTTGCAAGTGGTTAATTTGCATAGATAGGCGATTGTAATCGATATGACCTCCATTACTCTCACGTATCTGCTCAATTAAACTACGTACATTTTTATCCTCTAAACTGCTCATTTCTTGCTGCTTAACCTAAACCAGTGGCCCGGTAATGCATGCTCAGAAATAAACAAGTCAAAAAGAACTTACCAGACGCTTCAGACACTGATGAGACAGGTAATCCACTGAGAAAACACGAGTGCTGTACACTAAGTGCGAATATAACTCACCAGAATTCTGAAATATTCTCCCGATTTTAAGAGTATGAATGCAAAGAGTCCACCACCGACCGACCCTATCAGTATATGCATAAACTTTTGTAATTTTAAAATAGTTTATGCAAATAGTGGTAGTGTAAGTGATGCAAAAAATCAACATATCATTTAAGATAACTATATTATGTTTTTTTCTTTTTAAAAAACTTCATTTTTGTGTTTTAACATATATAAAATTAAAAATAACACATTAGACTTTTTTAAATTTATAGAAAAAAGTTTTTTGTTTTATTTGTTAACAAAAAAATTTTTATAAGCAGTTACATATTATGATTAAGTACAGGGACGATGTAATTCACGCAGG
>KK120410.1:0-11657 GCA_000611955.2 Stegodyphus mimosarum | reverse complement strand
TCGATGTGACATTCGATACGGCTTAGATCGTACCGGCTTATTACTGATAACTTCAATATCATGTTCTACGAGGTCTGTCATTCCCGGCTCGTTAGAAAAACTTTGCGAATATTTATTTAATAACCTCTGCAATTGATCTCTTTGAGTAGGTTCTAATAATTCTTCCAAATTGCTACTTTTAATAACCTCAGAATAATCGTAAACGTTTGGATTTGTATCAATATTAGGAAATTCTATTTCAGTCTCAATCTGGTCAGAACCCTCTTCGCTACAAGACAGGTAATTAATTACCTCAGGTCTTTTATAATATGGCTTTAACATATTGATATGATAAATTTGGGATTTTTCTTTTTTTCCCGGTAAGGATACGATATAATTTGTTTCAGATACTTTATTTTCAACTTTGCCCGGTCCTGTCCATTGAACCGAAAGTTTATTTGCCTTAGAAGTGGCCAAAATTAACACTAAAGGCCGTATTCTTCTAGCGTGCGAAGAGATCTCGATACGAGAGTGACGTTTCAAGCGACATCTTCTCGTTCGACTGCTACGAACGATTGATGGAAAACTGGAATTCTTAAGCGCCTCTACCGTTCGAATCGTTAAGGCTTTCGCCGATCGAAAGAGGTAGAAGCTCCTGCTTCGCACCGCCCATATTTTTACGTAAGATCCGATCGAAAGAGGTAGAAGCTCCTCCTTCGCACCGCCCATATTTTGACGTAAAACGATAGTGGAACAACCAATGAGACGACTTCTTGAAAAATAATCGTAATTTTAATTTTTCTTTTTGTAAACAGATGGTAACAGCGGATCAGTAAACAACGTATGTTTTTCCTTCTCGAATAATTTCTCGTCAGTTATAGACATTAGTGTCTTTCATTGAAAAGCACCATGAAAGATACTACTATTTTATAAACATCACACTCATGCATATATATGTGTTATCATTTAGATTACTCATATTCATATTTATTTTCATTAATGTAATTTCGTGTAATCTTGTTCATTTGAAGTTCTTTAAGCAGTTTTACGTTTTTTAATCCAAGATATACAAAATTTGTTTTATGAATTAATTTTTTTACAGTTTATCATTTAAGTGAAGAATCTGCCTGATACATACATCAATTTTTATCTGAAAAAAATTTAGTCAGGTTTATATACTTTTAGGTTACTTGAAAATATCTACATAGTTTCAAACAGATCTCAGAATGGAAATTCGATTATTTATAGTTTTCATGAACAGCAATAACTTGCAACACAATCTGAAGATATATTCCAATAATTTATGCATAACTTAAAGGACTATTAGCAGGCTAAAAAAACATATAATTTAATTATGAATTCCTAAATTGTAGGGCAAGTTTTACATGTAAGGCAACCTTAAAAATTCTGTTCTGGTTTGTTTACTTGATTTCTAGAGACCCTCAATTTATTTGTATTCAACAGAATGATTCATGTGTTTGGATAAAACAGAAGCAGAATTTCAAGTAATATGTTATTGGACTCTGCAAATGTGAAAAAGCAGAGTTTAATGAAAACATATTGAAGAAACAAGAAAATATTAAATACTGAAGAAATAAAAAAATTAGAGTAAGCATTAGAAGATAAAGTTTAAAAGTTAAAGTTTTTTTAAATACTTTAAAAAATCAGTAAAAATTTTTCAAGGTATATCATTTTAGTTTAGTTCTTTTTCAATTAAAGTAGCTAACATAAGAGACTTATTTATATGTTAAAAACATAGCTTAAGTATGCTTTATGTGCATACAGAAAGCAGAAAAAAAAGAGCCTCAAAATAAAACTTGTTTTAAAGCAATAAGTAAATAAATAAAATACACTGCTTCTAGTAATATCTAAAAAAAATACTGTTATATACTCTAAAAAAATCCCAAGTATCGCATCATGATACATAACACTCTTAGAAGAAATATCTGATTAGGAATATACTTTTTTTTATTTATTTGATAACAAAAAAAGAGTAAAACATATGCAATATCACATTGTGAAAAAGCCTGGAAATCGAAATAATATTATAAGACAGTGATTAGTAAGGTAAACATCAGTTGATCTATTCTTCACAGTAGCAATCAATTTTTCATTCAAAATTCTTAATAATATGCCAAAACAGATTTACTATTGGTGCCTCAGATTTAAGGTCACACAAAAGGAAATTTGATTTAGCAGACCATGAGATATTCCATGACAAATTTATGAGCAAATTGAATTTTTTCAAAATGTACCTGCAAATTTAACAAAAGCATGCATAAAATTTAACATTAAAATTTAAAGCACTAGTATTTAATAACAATTTCTGTATTAAATGAATTTAATCACACTTTTAAGGATGCAATTTTCTGATAAATTTTAATTTTTATATGAAAACAGAACAAAAGTAAGAAAAAGTAATTAAGTTTGAAAAGCTACTTAAAACATATTTCCTGTTCACACATTGAAAATAAATTTAGTAACTATAGTTAAAAATACAACATGAAGATTTAATTTAATTAGTAGTAGATCACGCATGATAATGGGATCAAAATGATTCGTCAAATATTTAAATTAATATTCAGCTTCTTCAAAATGCGTAAAAAATACAGAATACATTAATCTTACTATACAGAAAAACCAAAATCATTTATAATTTAGATCATACTATCCAGTTTTTAACACTGGCACCAACTAACAGATTTGGCGACAATGCATAGAATGCTACTTTAAATCAAAACATAGAATGCTACTTTAAATCAAAACATAGAATGCTACTTTAAATCACCAACTGTACACTAAAATTAAATAAAGAAATGCATATCACTTTCCTAACCCAGCACAACGTTTACATGAAATGTAGGACACAATTTTACTAACTATTCATGATAATAAAAGGAACAACAACATCACAAACAAAATTGGCAATATTTTACTGCACAAACACGTACACATACCTTAATTGATTTTGTATTTATAAAAATCAGATGATCATCAATAAGTGACAGTTAAATGAAAATGCACACTACAGAGAATTACAGAGGAATTTTTCTAACATTCTATGAAAAAATACGAAGCTGAACTTACCTCACAAAAACACGCTCCTGGGCTCGGAATCCATTGATTTCGACAAGAATTAACTATCCATTTTCTTCGTCTTCCTTCATTTTTCAGAAAACGAAATATCCTTAAGTTAGTTTTAGAATGATTGGAGCAATTTGGTGCAACATGTCCATCCATGTTTCTCAAAATTAGGTCGGAATCGATCAACAAACACGTCAACAAAACAATGCTGATCCAATGACAGATAACGACAAGTGTGCTTCGTTGGCTATAGAATGGCTGACGAATCAGCTCCCCTTTATAGTAGCTGGGCTGTATGTCAACACTTTGCAACGATGTAGGCAGCGAAACCTTGATTTAAATACACCATTGCATCTTTCCTTTCACACAGTTCCTTGCTACTTCATGTTTTTGGTTATACTTTTCTTCCATATGAAGAGGATTTCATATATGATGTCAAAAGCCAGGGTTCCAATGGATAGCCTTTATCACCTGCAATATTAAAAAATAAATACATGGAAATAAAAATTTCTCGTACAGGTTTGGAAATCTAATATCAGATTTCAAGAAGAAAAAAATCTGTCCCCCATTACAATGCAAAGTAATTTTAAACTCATAAATCCAAAGGTAAAAATACATAATTTTTAAGTACAACAATTTGACACATGGACGATAACTCACTGTAATAGAAGTCTATAAAAGAATTGTCTCTTATCTACATTTATCGAGAATACACAATTTCTTAACTTGCATGTGTATCCAAATGCATATAAATTAGGTACATTATATATTTAATAAAATTTAGTAATCTATTTCTTTTACATTCCACCAATTATTTACTGAAAAAAAAGATATGGGTAAATACTAAACTAAAATTGACACCATACTTTAACTATTAACAAATATCAAGTCTTTCTGTATCACTCACATGTTGATATTGATAATGTAAGACTTGGTATAATATACTGTATAAAAATACTAGCACATAAAAAATTGCATTTATTTATTATTTCTATTACATTAATACTGTAACACAATATAAATAATCCACCCATAATCTGAAAGAATAATATCATAAAAATAATATCAAATACATTCTAAATGCAGAAAAAATTAATCAAAACTTGCTATAGATTGAAAAATTGGTACTCTTATATTATCGGGACTGGATTAAGGAATGTATGTATGTATGCACATGTGTATGCGCATATGTGTACACACATACATTTCTGAATCCAGTTCTGATAACAGAAAAGTACCGAAAAAATCTTATTTTACAAGAATTTAGGAAGTATTGCTAATTGACATTCAGCTCCCCCCCCGGTCCCTGAAAAATGCTTATTTACGCTCATTTAATGTCTCACAACAGTATTATGTTTGACAAAATGATTGTGCTTATTTCTTTCCTCAAATAATTTTATTATAAAATTTTGGGTACATACCTATAAGCCAATAGTTTGTCCCACTCTGCAGTGCCAAGAACTTATTAACTGCACTCTGTCTCCATATGAACGCGTCATGAATACAACAAGAAAATTTTGTCTTTATTGCCAGGATCTTTATATTATGATAAGAAACCTGTAACATATTAATGCCGTATAAAAAGATTGTATCTAAAGAATAAAGGAAATATAATGCTATAAATAACAGGAAATATAAAGTTTATCAGGATTTTAGAAATACATATGTTTGATAACTTTCAAATGGGTTTTGAAACTTATTCAGCTAAATGATAATAATCTACTTAATATGAAATAATAAATATTCTACAATATAAAAAATATAAAATTGTTGAGGAATTTAATTAAAATCATTTACTTTACTAAGAAAATAAATTACATAAGCATTATATAAATCTCATTTCAAATTTATGGAAAAACATATTTTTATAGCATTATGAAAGCTGAGTTATTCAAACTAATTCTATTTCAGAAAATTCCCAATACAGAGTTTTATAGTTGTACACAGATGTAACAATTCTGAATACATTCTCATAAAAATATATTAATATAACGTTCTCATTTGTGGTGTCAAAAATCAGAATCTGAAAAAGATTAAAATGTAACACGTATTGATTGTTTTTATAAATTGTAGCAATCTATCACATGACAAACTTGCAATATTTTCACATGATGCTTCCAAAATAGCATAATAATATACTGATAAAATAAAATGGAGAAAAGAATACTCTATTTTCGAACAACTTCATAACATATCCTTCATAAGAAACAACAGGGTATTTTACATCAATAGGTAATTTATAAACTGTAGCAATCTATCACATGACAAACTTGCAATATTTTCACATGATGCTTCTAAAATAGCATAATAATATACTGATAAAATAAAATGGAGAAAAGAATACTCTATTTTCGAACAACTTCATAACATATCCTTCATAAGAAACAACAGGGTATTTTACATCAATAGGTAAAAAATTACAATCCCTTTTCACTTTAATTTTTAAGCACTATAATTATATCAAATATTAACAGATGTCTTCAAGAATAATATCAAAATCTAAAATCCCAATAATCATTGTATTTCGTTTCTAAATAATACTTGAAATGAGTTCAACTAGTTACCTTTATCATATCCTGATTTTTGACACCACAAATGAGAAGGTTATGCACCAAAGATGTAATTTATTATGAAAAACAGAGAAAAATTTAAGTAACATACGCTTCTCTGTTTCCTATTATACAATTCAGAACTTAATTCGAATTAAGTGCTTCGAATGTTTCAAGTGATACATAAAAAATATTAATAAGAAAATTATTTGAAAAGCATAGACAAATTCATAAAAGATATTTCTACAACGAAATTGATCATAAAAACAGAAATCATGACACATGCAGAATATGAAAGCAGCAGTTATAAAAATCGGACATTAGTAACTTTCTGATTAAGTTATTTACAATTTTAGACTGAAATTTCAACAATTCAAATAAGTAACTTACCCCTACCACAGGTGGCAAACCAGTAAAAAGTAGTACATTTAATAAACATTCGACTGACGCCATTTCTTTTCGATCGCAAGACTTTCAAACGGTTGCACCTCACCAGCCGTAAACGAAGCGATCGCTAAGTCGCACGAAATGGTTTCGATCGGTGATCGAGAATTGCAAATTTTCCCTCCGTGCGAAAAGCGCGTCATATGTGACGTCACTCTCGTATCGAGATCTCGCACGCTAGGAGAATAGGGCCTCAGATCACCTTCCTTAAATTCTCTTTTAATGGCATTTTTATCATACCATTTTTTTCTCCTTAGTTGCTGATCCTGCATTTTCTCAACTGCCAGCTCTTGACACTTTTTTAGGCGATTTATGAGTCTAAAAACATACTCGGTTACTGGTTGTTCCTCCTCTGGTGAATCCGTCTAATGTTCGTATAACAACGTTTCTGGAGTACGCAAATTCTTTCCATGGACAAGTTCCGCAGGTGTGAAGCCCGTGCTTTCATGCGTCACAGTTCTTAAAGCAAGAAGAGCCGCCGGTAGCACCTGTTCCCAATCAGAACCAGCCTACAAACATAAAACTCGTAATATTCTTTTTATAGTACGATGAAATCTCTCCACTGGATTAGACTGAGAGTGGTGTACCGAGCTATGACTAACCTTGATACCGAAATGTTCAAAACATTCTGTGGTCAGATTCTCATAAATGAAGTTCCTTGATCGCACTGAATCTCTTTAGGGAATCCCATTCTGCTGAAAAGTTTTAACAGCGCATCCACTATTGTAACCGAAGTTATATCTTCGATTGGAAGAGCCCCTGGATATTTTGCTCCTACACATACAACAGTTAGTATATATTTATTTCCTTTAGATGTGGTTGGCAAGGGTCCGCAAGTATCTATGTTTATTTTTGAAAATACTTCCGATATCATTGGGACTAATTTCAGAGGCGCTTTTTTTCTATCGTTAGATTTCCCCACTCTTTGGAAGGATCACAAGTTCGAATATAAATTTCCATATCTTGATAAAATTTGGGCCAAAAAAATATCTAGCTAGATTATCTTTGGATTTAGTTACGCCCAAATGTCCGGACACTTGTTCATGACATAAACTCAATATCTTTTCCCGACAAGTTTCAGGAATGACCAATAATTTCCGTACATTTCCTAAACGATCTTCTTGACACTTATATAGCAGCCCCTTTTCTATCTTGTAAATATTTGTCGAAGAGTTATTTTGAGAGCCTCTTGTCGCTATGTCAAAAAGCGGCTTTAAATCTTCACTCTGTTGCTGTAGTTGAAGGAATCTAGTCTTGCTTATTGAAAGTAGAGGAGATAGGTCATTGAACTCCGAATCGGGCAGGAGCGATTGTCCGTCTTTCTTTTCTTCTTGTTTCGTCCCCTGGGAAGTATAATCGTTCGCGAGGGAGGGAAAACTCGGTGAGGGTACAATATTCGTATGCTCACCCCTTTCTTTTGCTGCTTGAAGGCCTTTCTCTTCGCTATTGATCATTTGTCGGCATTTCTGAGCCCGCGTCTCCATTGCGTTAACTTGGAAAAAGTATCCCTTATTTTGATTTTTTTCTAATTTTCCAGCCGTCCGATTCCCTAATATATAACGTCCTTGATCAAGCTCATTTCGTATGACTGCGGCCTTTGTTAATATTCGTCCAAATTCTGCTTCTATTTCAACATGTGCTAGGGGAAGACATATAGGTGATTCATCGAACGGTTGTTTTACCCAAACAGTTTCTCCTGTTAACATTGAAGGGGTAATGTATTTTTTACAGATCACATCAATGGATGCTCCAGAATCCCGTAATACAGGAAGATCGAACCCGTTAACCTTAGCCATTGTAGTGTATGGCGCTAAATAATCTTCTTCATTCTCTTGTACCCTGTTAACAACAGCCGTAGATTTAAAGTCTTTCTGAGCTTTCGGACACTGCGGCCTCAAGTGATCGATTGAGCCACAAGTATAGCACTTAAGAGGTTTACGTACTTCAAAATGACGCTCATCTTGATTTCGAAAAGTTTCTGTTTTTTTCGAAACTTTTTCCCCAGCCTGTTTATACCTTGGCGAATCTCTGAAATTAGGCTGATTTTTATTTCTCTTTTGCGACTCCGAACCATGAACTGGAGAGACCTTTTTCCGGTATTCACGTACGTTTTCATAATCTTCTAACAACTCGGCTAATTTATTTGGGGACGTTATCTTGGACCATTCATCAATAAAATGCTGGCGCACTTCGAAATTTACGCGACGCTTCATTTGATCCGTTATCATCAGGTCTTTTAAAAGTTCAAAATCATTAATTTCCAAGCCCGAGATCCATTCTTCAAAATAATTTCTTAATTCAAATGCGAAATCCCTCCAAGTGGTTTGAGCGTTTTTTTGGGTTTGCGAGAATTTGATTCTAAATTTTTCTGGGCTCAGTTTAAACCTTTTAAGAAGTATCCCTTTTATGTAAGCATAGTCATAAGCCTGTTCTTCTGGCTCTCGCATAATCAGCTGAACTATCTCTGTTGGCAAAAGTGTTAATAAAACAGAAACCCATTCTGATTGGTTTAGATTCGCCCTCTTTGCTTGGCGCTCAAACATGACTAGGTACAAACTAACATCATTCTCTTCGGGATCAAATTTTTGGATCATTTTTTGAAGTTCAAAATGGTTTCTTCTAGGCATACTTTCTTCATTCCCATCAATTAGATCCTTACCTTTAGCGGCCTGCAATTTCATTTTGGTTATCTCGAATTCTCTTTCTTCTCTCCTAATTCTATCTTGCCTCTCTTCGTCTTCTCTCCTAATTCTTTCTTGCCTCTCTTCTTTCTCAAGTCTCACTGACGTGATATTTTCCAACAGACTTTTAATTAGTTCCTCCTCGTAGGCTTCATTTCCCATAATCAGCTGTCTTAAATCTAATATCCTAAGCTGGGGTCCAACCTTTTCCCCTAACTCTTCAGCCAAGGATTTAAGGTCCTCTTTTCTAGCTTTTGCTAAGAATGCCATGATATACCCTCAACTTATACTCTAAATCTAATGAATCTCTCTTTATATATATAAATTTGATATACAACTAAAATTTACAATTCTGAGGCTCAGAATTTAACTCTTAATTTTTTTCAGAACAATTTCTGGTATTCTAAACATACATTCAAGACAATTTACACTATACTGTGAACAGGATGCACTCAGTTGCAATTAGTTAAATTGAGAATTTAAGATAATACAATATGCTTTAGATAATACAATATTCACATTCAGATCATCAAAACTTTCATAGTATATTAAGGTATGCATTCAAAAGTAAATTAAAATAAACGTATAAATACTCATAAATATCAATACAACCACAGTTTGAACGTAAGATATTAGTGATTTCTAAACTTTCTGTTAACACTTTCAACTGAAAATTTTCACTTCTCATAATTCTTACACAAAATGATAATTCATATTCTGTACTGAAAATCAAATAAACAACAGTTTAATTTTAAGCTACCAAGATTTACTTATCTTCATTTTTAACACAATGAACTGAAAATTTTTGGAATTATAATTCTTACATACCATAACAGTTTACATTTACTTCTAATAATTATAACGTTCAAGACGACTTACAATTGATAATTCAGAATACCCTTTAAAAGATAGAATCTTTAGAAATATTACAATTTTACTCTTCAATTATAGAAGCATAATAGTAGCAAAACTCACAACAATTCACTCTATTAATACAACTTCAAATTCTTAAGATATTATTTAATTATAATTTCTGAATTCAAAATTCTAAATTTATTCCTAAATTCTTAAATATATTTTCTTATCTGAAACATAAATATCAATCAACGCATTTGCAAGCTTCAACGAAACCAATATTTGTTAGAAAACATTTACCTGAAGTGACATAAATGACACAATAGAAATACTATATTTAATAAACCTCACTGCCTCAATATAAAAAATCCAAGGTACTTACCCGCCTGGACTGTAGAGTTGAAATTCTGATTGAAGCCTGGAACATGAAAGTGTTGAATCTCACAACTTAATTCTTTTATTGGACGCTGAAGGCACATGCACTAAATTACCACACAAACGTATATCACCACACTACACTTTCCGGACACTACAACTTAAAGATGCTGAAAATCTTCGGACAATGGCTGTCCCACTAAACTTCAAGCGAATTGAATTTCGGATCCTGGTGGTCCTCTCTTTCAGCCGGACTGACGTCTGGAATCTTCTTTAGAAAAACACAAAGCTGAATTTCGGAGCCTGACGGTCCTTTCTTTCTTCCGGACTGGCGTCTGGAATCTTCTTTATAAATCACAAAGTTGATTTTCGGAGCCTGACGGTCCTTTCTTTCTCCCGGACTGACGTCTGGAACTTAAAAACACAGAGCTGAAGTTCGGAGCCTGACGGTCCTCTCTTTCTCCCGGACTGACGTCTGGAATCTTCTTTATAAATCACAGAGTTGATTTTCGGAGCCTGACGGTCCTTTCTTTCTCCCGGACTGACGTCTGGAACTTAAAAACACAGAGCTGAAGTTCGGAGCCTGACGGTCCTCTCTTTCTCCCGGACTGACGTCTGGAATCTTCTTTAGAAAAGCGCGGAGTTGAATTTCGGAGCCTGACGGTCTTTTTTTTCACCCGGACTGACGTCCGTATTCTTTCTTTGTTAAGCACAAGAGTTCTCGTTCGATGACCAAACTAAAACTGCTTCGTGGATTTTCATCATACCTGCTGCCACCAAATTATTATAGCTGTAACGTTTCCGAGCTTTTATGGAAAAATAGCAAGACAGGATTGTCTTTTTAAATTTATTTAAAACTCAAAAACAAATTCATTCGTGATTAAATAATGGATGAATAGCGTAAATTGTTACATTGCTATATCTTACAGAAGGGAAGGAGCGAGTTTCCCACAGTCTTCTCTGACTACATGTCCATTCAACTCCACTGCTTCGTCTCTTCTCACAAAAGAACAACGAACAGCCGTGAACAAGTCGGCATCATAAAAGCATTAGGGGATAGAGACCCATTAGCCTTCAGGACATTCTCTCTCGTCGATCGTTTACACCCTGGCTCTAAAAATGAGTTTCTTTAAGTTAGTCCGAAAGAGGAAGTCTCTAATAATAACCAGCTGGTTGTTTTCCTAATGATTCATTTGCTGTTACAGTTTGTCACAATTGCCAACAAATCCACTATTCTGTTAATTTTCAAATGTAAACAAATATGGCTGCTATATGAAAAAGGATTAGGCTTATCCGCATCTAAACAACTTTTAAATTGTTGATAATTCTACAACTATAATATACAGGTTAATTAAAGGCATAAAAACCTTAACCGGAAGATAAGAACAACATAATTCAATCATTTTTAAAGCAAAAAATGCCCAACTTACAAGCATATAAGAATAAAGAAACTGAGCTCACTGCGCCGAGTAACAGAGTGTATATATAGACCAACTGAACATCTAACATCTAATCATAATCATAACATCTAAAGTCATAATTAATACCATTAATTTCCCACTTCTCAGGATAAAAGAATCAACAACGATACAGAATTTCTACAAGAAGAAATTTACTACTTCATTAATATATACTTCAACACAATAAAATTCCCAATAAAATAATTTCTCTTTCGCTTAAAAAAGCCGGC
>KK120408.1:158303-171597 GCA_000611955.2 Stegodyphus mimosarum | reverse complement strand
GGTTCGATTCCCGGCGAAGGCGCTGCTCATTTTTCATGTCTCCTGCTTCGAAATAACCTAATGACTTTAAAAGTGACGCGCCCGAACTAAAAAGGTGGTGGTTGATGATTCTCCACCACCGGGATTTGGTGGTTGGGTCCCCAAAACCCCAGTCACCCTTTAGAAGGGGGAGTATATAAAGTATTTCTCCCGCCTTCTTCGCATGCTTTCGTAGTGTAGTGGTCAGCAGACTCGACGCGTAACCGAAAGGTCCGTGGTTTCTGTTCCCGGCGAAGGCGTTGCTCATTTTTCATGTCTCCTGCTTCGAAATAACCTAATGTTATTTCGAAGTCCTAGTCCTATTTAGATACTCCCATGCATTCGTGATATAGCATAATATAATTAGTAAGTGTTGTTAGTCTATAGCTTTTAGATTTTTAGTAAGAGGATCTAGTAGTAAAATATCAATAAGAAGTAACTATTGCTAGTAACATGTATCTTGTGAAAATTATAATTTTCATATTTAAAGTTCAGCTAAAATTGGAGCACACTGAATTAATTCTTAACATATCAAAAGTAAATTTCTTTAGTTGAATAACTAATCTCTGAAACAATAAAATCTGAAAGTTGTCTTTTGCTGAGTAAATTATAACCACGATTTATAACTGTTTGGCTTTCTTTCGAGGAGGCAGTTCCAATATATAGTCTAGTTTCAGCTGCAGAAACATCACACTCGTCAAAGTAATGTCAAAGTAATTTTAAATAATATTTTTGGATGGCCAGTCAATATTTTCTTAGAATTTAAGTATTTAGAAGCAACTTTTCTATTACACAAAATAAAATCTACTTTCTATGCCGTAGTTTCTGATAGCTACAAACTGTGATAGAAAATAAAATAACTTTGTGCAGCAGAATTACCAGAAATCACATAAACACATTCTTAATCGCGTTTATATTATGTGCCGATAAACTCTCTCATGTTGTACATTAAGAGTATGTTTTTGGACTCCAAACATATAAAATTCAGAGATATTCGTGTGCAGTTTCATGTTTTGTTATGGTTTAAAAATGTCGGAGAAAATCGCAAATTGTTAACAGCTCCTAATAAATCATTGGCATTCTTTAAAATGCTCAAGAAAATCCCATTTTCACCGTAGTAAAGTTGACAGTTTATTTCTGCCGTAGTAAAATTAAGTGAAGCTAAGTTAAAATGATTCTCGTGAACTGCAGTTACATTCGTTTCCTGTCCAAAAAATTAAACATTTAAATTAGGAATCATTCAGACTTCATCGGTACGTATAAAATATAATAACATCACACAACAGCGTGCATTTGTAGAATTTCGCGCGCAATACTTAACTATATTTATACAAATCTATCACTAATTTTGTAAATTTCGTGAGATTTCTTAGCAAGATAATAAAATTATACCAAAGTAAGTATAGTAAATTAAAATACACATTAAAAAGTATATATAGTGAAAATTTGAAGACAAGCGTCAAGTGCATATTAACAGTGACATAAATGACACTGTTATATAGATTGTTGAACCAAGGACAAATGACAAGCATAAGCTCTTGTTCACTCACCAAAATAATAACCACCTCTTTCTAGAGAATTTCAAGCGTTCACCACCCGCGAAATTCTCTAGAAAATATTATTCTTCATAAATCTCATTAGAAAGTTTCGCACAATTTCATTGTTGGCTGTAAATATACTCAACGTAGCCAGATTTAAGGTTACTAAACTTGAAGAATTAAGAATAGCTAAAGAGGTAAATTTTGTTTGTGTATATCGATTCAACTAATTAGATATCAAATATTAAGCAGGAAATCCAAAAACTTCAAAATTACTTTCTTTGTCTATATAGGAAAACATTTGTATAAATATAGAATGCATTTCGCATTATTTTATTCATTAGCTAACAAAGTTTTGAAACGGTCTCGTGTTATAGTAAATCGTTTGAACGTTATGGAAACGATTTTATATTTATATTTCCTAGTTAGCATTTTGAGACAAAGATTTGGCATTTTCATTATAATTGTCTGCTAGTGTTTTGTTTTGACTGGGAATGTAGAAGAAGAGATTTATTTTAGAAATGGCTCTTTGAACTGATAGTTGTTTCGAAGGTTACGTAAATGAACGTTCCGAGGAAAAATATTCGCATTAACAAAGTGTAAAACTGTGCATAAACTGAGATTATTACATTACACACAAAGGTATTTTAAATATACTAAATTTAAAAGAGCAAAGCGTCTGGTTGACGGTCAAAATGAAAAAATGATCGTAAAACCGCCTTGTGAAACTGTTAGACTAAACATTAAGAAAAATAGCAAGAATGAGAAGTCACCGATCCTGAATGAAAATTCATAATTTCGAAGATCCATTGCATAGGAACTGGGAATGTCTTTTGGCACTGTAAATAAAAGCATACATAAAGATTTAATGTATGCTTTATTATTATGAAGTTATTAAAGAGGTATAAACGTAAAGTTCATCTACTTTCGCCAAAGCAAAAAGAAAAACAAATTGTAGAATTTTACCTGAAAAACACCTACGTGCCAACAAATGGCAATTTGCGTTAATATTCGATGATAAGTCATGGCTATATTTTGTAAGTAATTCTAAAAAGAAACAGTTACTATTGTTCAACGTACAAAAAGACCGTAGGAAATGGCTTCATGAATGTACAGCAAATTTCTCAACGGAAGTCATAATACTTGCAGAATTATGTTACAACGGTGAATTAAAACCCAAAAGAGTATCAAGAAAGCTAAAATAAATTCGCTGTACTATCAGCAGAATGTTTTAGAACCAATTTTTGAAGAAGAAATTCCAACCTGATAGAGTAACAACATCGATAAATTTGAGCTTCATACTGACACAGCTACACATCTAAATCAACTTCCGCTTATTTAGTAAAGAAAGAATTAGAAATGGAATAAAATGTATCCTATTAAAGAAATGTCTGTAATATCATCTGACGCTTTTCCTATAGACTTCTGCGCTTCGATTTACTAAAAGTGTTAGGAAAACTACATCCAAGATCACTGAAAATGGACTTTGGAAATATCAAATTCAAAGAGGCTTAGAATAAAATTTTCATTACAGTGCTAGGAAACTTCCTCGGCAGATTTGAGCTACAGCTCATCAGGGCTATCAGATAGAAGCATATCACGCAAGAAATGCACCCTTTATGCGTAAAAATTAATCGTCAAAATCATTTCCATAAAGTGCGAATGACTTTCTGTATTTACTCCTAAAAATGTTTTACACAAAGTAATTAAAGCATTTGAAAGACGACAGGAAAAGGGAAACGATGAATTCTGCATTGGGTAAAATGTATCTGCTGCATGATAAATAAGTCCTATCACTTTAAAAGCTGGTAAGGGAAAAAGATCTAAGATTGTGTTGAAGATAGGGAATTATCTCTTGAGATTAAAAAAAATCAAGGGAATTCATTCAGCTACTTTGTCATTCTCTCTGCACGTGAAATAAAAATTTACATTTAATTTTAACATCTTAACTTTTTAAAAGAATATCACTTATTCATTTCAAAGAAAGCCACTTTATTATCTTCTGCCCATTGAAATGTTTATTATTCTACTTTAAATTCCTATGCTAGTTTTGGGTTTCAAATACCACTTGACATATTTCAGGTGTCTTTCTGAATGGCATTCAGTAATTTTGTGCCAAGGGGAAAATGCTACATTCGCCATAGTTCCAATTACTGAATTAACAAACATTTTATGACAGGGAATTTCACATTATGGATGTCTACTAAAAAGAAAAAAAAACTAAAAGCGTTCAAATGTTAACCATTGCCCAGAAGGTCTCTTTCAAAGTATATTATGGTTTACCAGTAGAGATAATCGATAAAGATGGTCCAGGTGAAATAGCAGAACATTTTATGGAATATTAGATTAATATGCGAACTTTATATATCTTGCGTATATTTAAAAGTGCAAAAATATATAAAGTAATTCTATAACAATATTTAATGTTTTTAATTAGACATATCATGAATTAAATGAATTTTAATTTAAATTAATCACCTATCAGACAAATCAGAGATAAAGAGAAATCTAAGCTAAAAATTTCTTTAAAATATTATTTTTCTATTGCTTTTAAATAGTTTAGACTGTTAATTAATGATAAAATTATTAATTATGTAAGAACAGCATATTTTGTTCGCCCGAATGGCAACAGACTCGAATGAAAAGTGAAAAAACGCATTAATGTGAAACAACACAAAATCCTGTTTCGAGAATAGAGAGTAGCTCGTTTGGGCTAAAAAAGTAAAGCAATAACAGAAATAAACTAATACTTCTTTACGTATTACCCAACATGGGTATTTTTTAAACTTTATTAGCATAGAATTCTGAATTTTCTTCAAGTATTTACGTAATTTTCTCCTTTCTCAAAGCGTTCATAAAGCGAGCTGCGTTAAATTTTAAAATTGTTTCGTCCAGTTTCGTATTACTTATTGATTTTCTCGCGGGTGTTCAGTGCATAGGCTCCGATTGATAAAGAAATAATAGTAGAGATGTCAAAAAAACCGTGATATCTAAAACTTTTAATGGTCGTAAAGATCACTGAACTTGAAATGACAGATTAAAAGGTGAGGAGACGAAGACACCGATGGCGATGGTGACGACTCGCAAGTTGTAGCAGATAATACGATCAGGTCCAACATCATTAAATGATATTTGAGGTATAAGGAAGTAGCTGTGGGTAATAACAGCGGGCGAGATTCAAGATGCGGGTAAGTAAAAATGAAGATATCTTATTAGATATCGTTATTATTACAATGCATTTTATTGAAGGTTTCCTTTTCAATAAATGATTTTTTGATAGTTACTATTAGTTTAATCATGAATATTTTTCATTTATTATGTTCTTTCGTACGGTAAAATTATTAAAAAGAGAAGAGGTTATCAAATACGAGAGTGAATACGGTATATAACTAAATAAACATTACTTTAACACCTTTTTAATCCAAATTTCTTTTATAAACTAATAAAGCTTTGAAAATTGTTTCAGTACCGTTATTTTGCACTAAGATTTAAATTTAATTTAGACAATTCTGCTTAAGAGATTTTAGGCAGAGATTTTATTTCCTACCTTTTAGCACACTTTAAAATAAGACAGATCGTAAGGCATCGAAATTATTTGCCATTGACAAATTATGGAAATGGTCTTTTAATAATATCCCAGAAGTCGAGCAAACTCTACGCAATTCAATAGTTTAATTTGGATTTTTAAAATATAATTTACTTTGTAACATATTTTTTCCGAAATTCTGACGAAATGAAATATAAAACAATTTGAATATAAAAATAATGTATTAAGTTTAATAGGTAGTAAAAGTAATAGTAACTACCAGAACCAAACACCGAACGTTTAAAATTTGTTGAATAATTATAATTAGTTCCGTGTTCGAAACCAGGGGAACGGGCTGGCTGTACGGTTGGTTTTCGTACTTTTTCCAATTTGAAACGTGAATAAGAGACAAATTCCCCAAGAAAGTCTGTCATGAAAACATCCCTTCCACCACGCGGATAACCTTTATATGCCCCGCCATATTCAAATAACCAATACGATATTCACCAAATCTTAGAATATCCATCACAGTTCGCGAATATTACTGCAAAAATTCGGAACACATGCTATGAATCCTCATACCTCTGATTTGCACCGATAATTAGAAGTTTTCATTTAAAGTTATATTAACTAGCCTTAATGCACTGCGCTTTTGACTGTTAAGACTTCTAAAATGTGTACAATTTGCAGTGATGTGTTCACGTGACTCACCCTTTACGTTTCAGCATTTAATATTATTTATTTTTTTCTCTAATTATGGCAATCAAAGCATCATATATGCAGAACATTTATTTCCATCCAGATGGTATCAATTTAACCTGAAATTTAAAGAAAAAATTAATAATTTAAACTTTGTAATGCTGCATTTTGAGTAAAAATAATAGTATTTCATAAAAAAACATCAATATAATTTATATTTCCTTAGAATAAAAAATGTAATCATAAATATCCGCTTCAGTTTGATTAATTTGTTTTTCAAATGTAAATAATCGCATGACACCCATTTTGTAGAAAGTATGTTTCGCAGCAAACTCTAAAGTTTCAAGGCGCAGCTTCTGTGTTTATAAAGTGAAAAGATTTTTTTTATGGTACCAAATATTATTTGAAAGATTGAGCTGAAGAGCTATAAGCCATTTAGATAGACCAGACATCAAGAAAATGGCTAGACCGCTGAATGTTTTAAGCCACAGAATCTTCACCATCTAAAAACAAAGTTTAAAACCCTGGAATTACTATTAAGAGGTCAGACAAAGTTCGTAGAAATGAAACGAATTTTTTTCAACCTTGATATTTATTCGTATCTACTAGTTTCAAAGAAAATCAACAGTTACCCATTTGAGTTTATAGGCTGTAGCCGCAAACAGAATTTGTGCGCTGAGGCCAACTCCAAGAAAAATGTTTACTGAAAATTGCGTTTGCGCGGTTAAGCCAATAATTGAAGTTCAAGAAATTTCACAACGAACGACAATCTATCTGAATCCGGCCAGATGAGTAGAGAACATATGAGGTGGAATCTGTAACAGTAAGCATAGGTTATCTTCAGTCACGAATCAACATTCACTGTAACATTGATTCCAAATGCTTTTGCACCTTGAAGGAACCGCAAATAAGAAAGAATCTTATCGACTTTAGATGATATTAGTCTTAAAGGTTTGCATATTGCATAGAGAGAAATTATTATTACTTGGACATTCTTCCATGCATATGGTTAATGGTATATTTGTGTCTGCCAAGCTATGTAGAGATGAAGTTTTGCAACTTTATACTGTAATGCATTTAAGAGGTGCATGTAAAGCTTGTGCCCGTTTTATGAACGACAATGAAAGTCTTAATGTAGCAATGTTGATTGATGAAATTTGACACTGAATTCCCTTAGAGGACTAACTAGTCAGCCACACCTCTAGATCTGAACCTAAATGCAAGCTTTCAAAGATCATATTTCAGCGGGTGTGTTGCTTGCTTTACCAACAAATTGGGAATAAGAAATCGAATTAATACACACATATATGCATGCGTTAGAAGAGATGAAATTTCCTGTTAGTGTTAAAAATCTACATTCATTTCGAAGGTACTTACTTTTTGCCAAATTTCATTTTTCACCAGTTATTTTAGTTTATTATTTATTTTAGTATTTTACTTTAGTTATTTTTATAATAATATTTCGCGTGACATTTTTAATTTGAATTTTCGTGTTCCGACGATACGTACCATTTTAAACATTCATTTAATTTGATTCAAGAGTTTTTGAGAAATTAGTGTTTGTGTCCGTACAAAAGTAATTTTGGCAAGGAAATCAAAAAGAATTGTGAAAACTAAATTTTTACTTAACTGTTTAATATAGAATAGAAAATCTATAATCTTCTGAACGTCACTTCTCAAGTAGTTTAATATTAGATTCTATGTTTGCACAAATTCGTAATACTTCTTTCCGCCCATACACATACATATAAAGAAAGCCATGCCCTTTTCATCAAGGAACAGTTAAAAAAATATAATAACCAAGTACAACATCCTGCTTTTCTTTGCTTCCGGTGGTGATATCAATTCGAAAATGCAACCGGATCGTTTTCTGTTATCAGTAACAGCTATCCACTTAACTTTAAAAACGATAGCACAGCATACAATCAATGTAGTATATAGTAACATTTCTTGGATAATACTACCTTAAAGTACAAATGAAAAAGTTTTTTAATTTAAGCAATGATTATTTATATCTAAAACACTTATTTTTTGATTGAATTCACAAAACATAAATCAAAAGAGAATACATATACAAAGGAGAAGGGATTTTACATCTCTTGTTACAGATTTTATGTCCTTAAATATTTGTTTTAAATATATAATTCCATCTCTCAAAGCTATTTAACTCTCCGAGCGTTACGGGTTTAGACCTGAAATTTCAAAGTTCCTCAAAATGTTATGAATAAGTGGTCTTTTCTTGACTTTAATTAAGAAATGACTTTCTCACTTTGTACCTTGATTCCTTTCCTTACAGTATATATCCAAATCAAAATCAGATACATTAAAATCTAGCAGGAATTTTCATGTGTAACGAATATAGAAAGCAACCTTCTATGCGGAATTTTCGGGCCGTAAACCTGAGAGGGTTAAAATGAAGTGTAAAATATCACGTAAAGTATTTCGAATCTATAAGCGAAGCAAGTTCTCTCCTTCTCTCACCCCCGACGAAAAAGAAGGGACTACAATCTGAGAACTTCATATTACAGTCTACTATCTCGAAGAGTTTATTAATAAAATTTATGGGAAGCATTAAAAAATATTTAAAAATTCAAAAACATAAAAATTAAGAGTTTAGAAAGAAACTTATGTCTGCTCTT
The DNA here is from genome assembly GCA_000611955.2 of Stegodyphus mimosarum. Classification (NCBI taxonomy): domain Eukaryota; kingdom Metazoa; phylum Arthropoda; class Arachnida; order Araneae; family Eresidae; genus Stegodyphus; species Stegodyphus mimosarum. The sequence continues at coordinate 163,177 of KK120408.1, read as the reverse complement.
GGTGCATAAATTCGTGTTTAACCTAGTAAAGCATTTCAATCTAAGCAATAAGACCTACTAACTTGGGAATAAAAACTATTATGAAACAGAAAGAATATTAAATTATGAAAGATATTATTGAAGACAGAGAGATAAAAGATATAAAATATAAAATCTTAAAAATTCTAACATTTAAATGAGTTTTCTAAAGCAGCCGAGCCAATGGTGTTTATGTATATAAAATTTGACTTTACTGCTTTGAAAGAATACGTATGAAACATCCTTAATGCTTCTTTAAGTGCTTTGCTGAATTGAAAAATATACATATAACAAAGAATTATTTAATTTAAATTTGGAGTCAAAGATCAAAACTCAGAGATTGAAACTACAACCGTAGAAGCAGCTAAGATTCGATAAAAAATGTAATTAAGACGTAGCATTAATCAATAACACCAAATAGTTTTAATGAAAAAATGAATATTTAGATGAAATATTTAGATGCAATTTCAATACTATGGAAAGAGTAATTGAAAACAAATCTAAACAATTAATGTAACTAAAATTTTATGAATAACCTTACGTTAACCTTACGTTAAACCTTACGTTAAAAGTAAAGAAATGAATTATGGCCAAAGTCTGAATTGTTGAAAGTAAATTGACATAAGAATTTTGAAATTTCGAATTATTTTAAGCTCACAAACATCAGGCGGTAGAAGTTTAAAATTATTATATATGTGTTAGATACATATATAGGATAAAAATAATGTAAATCAAAATTATAATGTAAACTAGTGGAAACCCCTTAATTCCCCTTCTCTATTCTAAAATCGTAATAATTGCTTTTCTGGACTGGGACATTTCCAGATAAATCCATCTTGCATGGCTTGTGTAACGCTGATGACGTAGCAAACAAGGAACCTGAACTCAAAATTTCAAAAACTGAAAACCTTCTGATCTAAACCCAAATCTTCTCTTGGTGAGCCTCCATGTTAGTTAACTGCGCACTTTTTAGCTTCAGCTCTCCAGCATTCAAGATGCTTCTTCCCTCCGCTTACTTTGTCGTGATACTAACTATGCCATTATTTAAAATGTGATACGCTGCATAAAACAATGGGATGCGTATTGTGCCCATGACCATGTGCGATCAAAAACATGGTTTTCATAATTAGTTCTTAGGCATCAATGAAAGTTATATTCAATTCGGCCACGTCTGTCTGCAAATTTTTCCTTCAAGTGTCATCTTTCTAACTACGCACTGAAGTCTCCCCAGGATATAACGCGGAGAACCATCATCAATCTGTTGTAGCTTACTCTAGGTATATATATATATATATAGAGAGAGAGAGAGAGAGCTTATATGAATCGTATATATCTTGTATGAATCTTATATGGGAAATGAAATATATGAGAGAATTACTTCAGTATTGTAAGAACGATAATCCCCTACCTATTTCCATTTTTATGAACTTGCAAATTTTATATTATACATTTGGAACATAAAAGGTAAAAAAGTTGAAAAAACAAAAATAGTGAAAATTAAGGTTAATCATTTTTATTTAAAGCTCCAAACAGAACTCGTCAAATGAAAAGATTTCTGAAGTTTTAAACAAAGTCAATTAGCTGAACAACTAAATACGAGTTTCATTCCGATTAACCTACTGAGGCCTCTGTCGAAAATTAGCATAATGGTTATTTTAATTCTAAAAAAGGTTTTATATACAATTCTTCAATAAACTTTGACAGATTTGAGGTTCTCATGGAATTGGTCTCTTTTTCCTATACGTTTTTGCTGTCCGAACACAAATGGAAACAAATTATACAAGATAAAGTTACATGTAACGCCGAAATAAAGCATTTATAATTAAGGGAAAAATTGGACTAATTACAATCGAAAAAAATTTATAAAAATAGTAAAATAATAAGAATAATTAATCGCTATACTAATTACAATACAAAGCTCGAATTTTTTATCGAAAAATTTGATTGTCAAATGTAAAGGCTAAATAAGGGCCAGGTTCGAATGCGTACTTAAAATGAAAATACATTTTGCTAAAGTAAAAGGAATGGAGAAAACAATGCGACCATTTTAGGGGAATTAAGTGAAAAATTGCTGTAAATAGAGGGGGTTTGCAAAAACAAATTATAATGAAAAAACACTCCTACCTGTAGGTGCTTCTATTTCAAAGTAGTTATGCTATACGGGGTTGCCTCGCTGTAGGTCAGGGCATACAAACTGCTACGTAATTTGCGACACTGTTTCCAAGCCTATGATCTGAGCAAGGAAGGGTCCAGTTTTGTGGAGGAGTTGGAATTTGTTAGACGGAAGCGTCTCAAGGACTAAAAAAGGGAGTGTTGGTAGAGTTGGCCAAATTTCCGGAAATGGAAAATGTTTTTGTTAGTAAAAAGTCGTCAGTTTTCACACATTCGAGCTATAAAAACGTGTTTTCAGAAAAGGAAAAGGTTCTTAATTAGTAAAAGTTCAATGGCCAGCAAATGAGTATTAATTTATGTATAGATAAACTAACTTGATTCACTGATGTAGAATGTCCAAGAAATAGTTTTTAAGAATTAAATTACATATATAATCATTCCGCTTCATAGCTAATAGTACAAAAAATTTCATGAAAGAAATCGACTCTCGTTTTGCCCTCCTCCTAAAACAAATACTCAATTTATTAATGATATCGATTTTTTAGAACACAACTTCAACTGGATCGTTCATAGCAACGAAACAGTCTTGAATACATTGCAGACAATAGATATCGAGAATATTAATTGGTATTATTTTGAAAATCTATACACATCTTTACCATTAGAGGGAATTTACAATAGCCTTCTTACGTTACCAGATCTTTTTCCACAGATCGACCGGACTTTACCTGCAAGTAGTCATTTTTAACAATTATTTATTATTTGATAGCAAGTTTTAAAAGCAAATAAATGGAATTCCAATGGGAGGAAATTGTTCTTCAGCAATTTGTACACTCTTCCTTTCACGCAAGAAAATAAGTTTCAATTATCACTAGAAAAAGAACAACTTAAGTATTATGCCTTCATTAATAGATACATCGACGACATCATAGCAATTAATAACTTTAACAAAATTCAAAGAACGGATATTTCTCCTTCCAGCTTAAAACTTAACAATACTAGCCCTGAACAACACAACAAAATCTACCTTGACTTAAATATCATTGATTACAAGAAAATTAAAATTTATGAAAACGAAGAGAATTCAAATTTAACACGCTAAAATTGACCAACTGGACAGCTAACATCTCGAAAAAAGTCATAATTAATAACATTAATTCCCAACTTCTCAGGATAAAAAAGATCAATAATGATACAGAATTTCTACAAGAAGAAATTTACTACTTCATTAATATACTTCAATACAATAAAATTCCCAATAAAATAATTTTTCTTTCGCTTAAAAAAGCCGACATTTACCTTAATCTTTAAATTTCTTGTAACAAGTCATATGAAATTTTTGCTTAAGCCAAAAGGAGGCAATTTGTAAATGACTTTAACAAGAACTCAATGTATATATGCAACTTAGTTCTTAAGAACTCTTTCTTGGACATTCTACATCAGTGAATTAAGTTAATATATCCATAATACTCCCTAATTTACTGGCCACTCTACTTTTACTAATTAAGAGCTTTTTCCTTTTCCGAATAGACGTTTTTATAGCTCGAACGCGTGAAAAAGGACTACTTTTTACTAACAAAAATATTTTCCATTCCCGAAACTTTGGCCAGCTTTATCTGCACTCCCTTTTTCAGTCCTTCAGACGCTTCCGTCTAACAAATTCCAACATCCCCCCCACAAAACTGGGCCCCTCCTTTCTCAGACCATAGGCTGAGAAACAGTGTCACAAATTACGTAGCAGTTTGTATGCCCTGACATACAGAGAGGCAACCCCGTAGCATAACTACATTCACTTTGAAATAGAAGCACCTACAGGTAGGAGTGTTTTTTCATTTTAATTTGTTTATGCAACACCCCCTCCAACGGTAGCAATTTTTTACTTAATTACCCTAAAATGGCCGCATTGTTTTCTCCATACCTTTTATTTTAGCAAAAAGTATTTTCATTTTAATTACGCATTCGAACCTGGTCCCTATTTAGCCTTTACATTTGTCAATCAAATTTTTCGCTAAAAAATTTGAGCTTTACATCGTAATTAGCACAACGTTTTATTATTCTTATTATTTTACTCTTTTTATAAATTTCTTTCAATTGTAATTAGTCCAGTTTTCCCCTTGAATTTAAATGTTTTATTTGGGCATTACATGTAAGTTTTTCTTGTAATTATAACATGTAAGTTTATAATTTATCTCTATTTGTGTTCGGTCAACAAAAACAGGTAGGAAAAAGAGACCAATTCAATGAGAACCTCAATTATGTCTAAGTTTATTGAAGAATTGTATATAAAACTTCTTTTAAAATTCAAAGCCATTATGCAAAGTCACGATAGAAGTCTCAATGGGTTGATCGGAATGAAACTCGTATTTTGCTGTTCAGTTAATTGACTTTGTATGAAGCTTCAGAACACTTTTCCCTTGACAGGTTCTGTTTGAAGCTTTAAATAAAATTTATTAACTTTAATTTTCGCTGTTTTTGCTTTTTCAACTTTTTTACTTTTTATGTTCCAAATATATAATATAAAATTTGAAAGTTCATAAAAATGGAAATAGGTAAGGATCATGGTTCTTACAATCCTTAAGTAATTCTCTCATATATTTCATTTCCCATATAAGACGGTAGAAATTATGCAGCACTACGCGCAGATTTTTCTACTTGTTTTTCTATTTCTTCTCTCAACAACGAATAGAAAATTTGTCAATTTTCTCAATAATTATATGAATCTTACATATATATATCTTATATGA
>KK120408.1:142907-158153 GCA_000611955.2 Stegodyphus mimosarum | reverse complement strand
TATATATATATCTTATATATATATATTTATAAATTGCATGATTTCAAAATTAAATCCACTCTTATGATTAGTTTATGACTCTCATTATGTATGTTCTGATATAATTGCGAAATGGAAGTAAAATTTGATAATCAACAAAAGTAAAATTGAAACATTTATAAAGTCAATAGAAGTATGAAATAGCACGAATAAGCCAGTCTGAGAAGTTAACGAATTTCACCAAGTTTTTCTTAATCAAAAATCAAGAGATGATCTTAGCTCGTGTTAAGATGGTCTCTTTGCTAAATGAGGTAATTCTTTAAACCTATATTAGAAATTAAAAAATTTTAATCTTTATTTTAAGACATGTCGTAACTAAAATTACACCCATAAGATAAATATTTAAGAAAAAAACATGTTACCACATTTCGTGAACATATTGAAAATGAATGCTGTATTAATTCTATTTAGTGCGTTCGGGATCTATTTTTCCATGTACGTTATACAGAGAAATTAAATTAAATTGAAAAAATAGTGAACAAAAAAGACAAAGATCGTTTTCTGAGAAACTACTTTGCTAAGAAATTACTTCAGAACCCTTAAGCGGAGAATCATTTGATACAAAAGGCGAGAGTGACTACATTAATACCAAACTGATGGCACACATTTCATTTTCTTTTTACTTTGCTAAGTTATTTTGAAAGATTACTTTGCGAAGTTTTTTTTTATTAACACACGATAAAGAAATTCTAAATGCCCTAAGGTTCTTTTAAACAAAATGCAAACACAACGCGAAAAAAAACAAGAAAAAAGTTTGATTCTTGACATTTTAACATAGACGTTCAACTGGGATAAAGATAAAATAAGTCATGAATCACAAATTGTTAGTTACTGAATATGCAGGCATTCTCAGAGGTTCAGTACTGAAACAACACCATCTTTCATGAATTCACAGATTATTGGCTGCCGGATATACATTAGATCTTCAGAATAATTTTAGTGATAATGTAGAAAATACAAGAATAATGAGAACAAAAATTAGTAAAAAATATGCAGATAATGCCTACTAAATGTCCTGTGGAATTTGCTTCTAAAAAGCAAATTCTTCGCTTATTGCATATTCACTACGGAAATCAGTATACAATGTGTTAATTAGAGACCTCTAAAGCCACTTAATAATTTAAATAACAAAAATCTGATATGTGCACCACGTGACATCCATGTATGGAATATTCAATTATACGCATTTTGCATTTCATTTAAATTTATTAGATTGAAATAAATCTAATTCATCCATAGTGCATAACCCGCAATAGAATAAATGCATTCTTTAAAATTATCTATATTTGTTTACCACAACGACAATCTGGCGCTAGCTTCACTTAACAGTGTTACATCTCATTCATTTTATAACTCATCAAAATGCACAAACATTATGTATATCGTCTGGAGAATTACCTAATCGTTGTCACATTTTCTTTCAAATACTATATTAAATCTGAAACCATGTGTAAAAGAAATTAAACAAACAAAAGAAAAAAAAGAAACAGTTTTTCACAGACGATTCAGTATTTCTCATTCCATTAATGCAGCTCTCACTTCGCGACAAGGCAAAAGTACATAAAAACTCAAAATATTTATATTAAAAACTACGGATTAAATCTTAAACATTTATTTCCTCCAATAAATTCCAGAATGGATTAAGCATGATTTAAATCGCAATAATAAAAGAAGGCGTTATCTTTATTATTGCGAAGCTTAGTTTCTCTAGATTGGCAATAAATCCACTATATATACCTTTCAAAGTGGAATGTTCGTTCAATGTTTTCCCTTGTCTAATATGGATGCTAGCAAGTTTTCCTTAGAAAGTACTCCAGGGATTTAGGCTTTCCTTTAGGCAGATAGTCCTCGCGTACTTTGGAATATTTAAACAAACCAAAACAAAACAAAACAAAAGCTTTCAAACTGGTGTTTCACATTTTTGAGAGTTCTTAGACGCAAATTATTTAGAAATCTCAATTTACATTGTCAAATGTTATAATTTAAGTAAATAAGAGCAAGTTTGTCTTGTCAAATGTTATAATTTAAGTAAATAAGAGCAAGCTGAGGATTTCCGTTTAAACTGTTTGTTTTACAATAATTTTTAATAAATCTTGCGAAACATCAAATAGAGAGAAAAGCATACGAATATACAATTTAATATTAGAACAAAAAGAAACCATTTTGACGTAGATTTGGAATAAAATTTCGTTAATTTCGAAGACCATCAGATACAGGTATTTCTTCAGGAGAGAAAAAAAAATTCTTCTGTAGAATTTGCATATTTATTACATATATGTTTTAAAGCTCCCATATCACTTCTAATTTATTTACGGACTTGATTTGATGGAAAATAGGAAGCTTTCTATTAAAATTCGTATTTTTCAGTGCCATTCGTGTTACTGAAGAACAGGCCTGACCGGGTGGCAGATTTTAATGACTGAAAATGTTTTAGAATTCAAAGAAGCATCGAAGAAGAAAATTTAGGGATGGCAAAATTTTAAGAATTTAGAGTGAGCTCTTAGAAACAATTTATTGAACGGCAAAAATTTTAGAGCACTAGAGAAGCACTGAGCAAGAAAATTTAAGGACGGCTATTTTTTTTTTTAATTAGTGGAACATCGGTTAGGAGATTTAAGAACCCACAGAGATTACACTGGGAGACAAAATGCCTAGCGTAGATCCTGCTTTTCAATTATGTGGATGGATGCAGATTACTTTGTGCAAGGTCTGAAGAAAGGTTTATACAAAATGCAGCAATTCACAATTTCTGCTGTAACAAACTGAGATTTAATATTGTAGTTTCACACTGTGCATCAATTTAAGAAAATATGATAATACTTTTGACGCATTTTCTTTACCTTCATTTCACAGTATACTAAAAACAAATATAAGCATACGATGGCTACCTCCCTGAGGAAAAGGATGTCTTTGTAGATGACATTTTCAGGAAAACAGGTTCGTATTTATAGCCTAAAAATCACCAAAATATCATGCAACGAATGCATTAGCCGGAATTCAAACCTACGTCGAACTGCCACTGTTCAGTTGCTAAAAGACAGTTAGTTACATTCATAAATACGCAAAATGTTGAAATAAGTAATTATTACAACCAAGAGTGATATGATCTTCTGATACAATTTAATGGAATATCACTGTAAAAGAAAGACAATAAAGAATTTCGTAGTTTTCCCGTTAGTACGATAATAATCTCCGTAAGGAGATTTTTGTTTTCAATATTTGGATGAAATTCAAATTAAATAAACATTTGCAAATGCAAAATATTGGATAGCTATTGAGGATTTTGAAATTATATATCTAAAACCCATTTTATCTGTCATTTTCTTAAAAAGGTGATATTGAACACAACTTTCGAGAGGTGCAATAATTACTAGGGAAGAGATTCCGATTTCTTTCTTCTTTTATTCTCATTATAAATTTATCCCATAATTCTTAGAACAGTTCTTTGTTTCATAAATGATGATTTGCTTTCCGAACACCTTTTCTGGAAAACTGTAGTAATGTTGGAATGAACTTGTAAAATTCCTCTATGAGCTGTTCATTCTTAGGGCCGAAAGAGGAAAAAGCTTGCATACGCGCCATTCTCGCTGTTTATTATCTATTAGACAATGGACATTCTCTGATTCGTAGTTGTAAAAGCTGACAGGTATATGTTACTGCCGAGGCAAAAGTATTGCCGAAATTACTTTCGGGCCATGAACCAAATTAGTTCAAAAGTTCCGCTCTCTTCTGAAAGCTACTCTCTTCTATTTGAGATGAATGAAATCATTTTGTTATACTTAAACATTGTTTTCTAAACTTATTGGGTAAGATAAGGCAGGCTGTAAAACAGCATTTGTATGCATAAGACATTTTGCCGACAACAGAATGTCGCGTGGGAAAAGATCCAGTTTAATAATAGCCGAGCAGCTTTAAATTTGAATTTAGTAACGAAAAATTCTTAGTTCCTTTTTTGAAACCTTTAAATCGAAGTCAGCATTTTTGCATTCTGCACATTTTGTACTTTAGGTTTCTTTCTTTTTCAGACTGCAAATTGTTTTCATTAAATTTTTGAAATATGTCTATTTTAAGTATTTTTCTTAACTTTGATATTATTGATATAGATAATATGGAAAGCACTACAGGTATCTATGTTATAGTATTTAAATTTGTTCTCCGTGTTTTAACCCATATGGTATTATGGTATTAATATTTTGTCTACACATTTCCAATGTTTCACCATGGCAAGCCTTCTCTTTTTCCACTCGTATTCAAAAGGAATTCTCTCGAGAATTTCTTTTCCACTTTCCTTTTCTGCTTTTTTTTTAAAATTACCATATCCTGAATTTTATTGGATCTAATAGGCCTGCTGAAGTCTCGCAGCATTCATTATAATTCAAAAAATAAGATAACTTTCCAATATCAACAAATTTTATTTTCAATGAAATCCACTAATTCAAAAGTTGCTTAAAAATTACAGTTAGTTGCTTTAGGCAATTATTCTGAAATTGGTCACTTACATTAGATTTTAGACAACACATGCATTATATCATAAAACGCAATATATTGAGCACTTCGTTACAAGAATGTACTGTATATTCAACTATTTCAAAATGTGTAAATATAGCATAACTTCTTTTTGAGTGTTTGCGCTGAGTGTTCCCTTCAAGTGAACCTTGATGGAACTTAGTTCACGAAAATTTAAAAGTATTAAAATTGTCTCAGCATAAAGCATTGCCCTCCAGCGGCAAAGTCTCTGAACACTGGTAGTTCAGTCTGAAGTTCGAATCTCGCAAACGGACTGGCTGCATGGGAGTTTTCGTGTTTTTTCTCACGTATGACGTGTTAATATGAGCCATTTTACCTTAAAAAGTTATCCACGAAGGCATCCCTGCCTTTCATGTAGTATCTTAAGGCGGAACTCGTAAATAATAATAGAATTGGTGTGTGTTGCCTAAAATCGAATGTAAGTGACCATTTTCAGAATAATTTCCTAAAAGCAATAAATTGTAATTTTTAAGCACCAATCAAATTAGTGGATTTTATTGAAAATAAAATTTGTTGATATTGAAAAGCTATATTATTTTTGAATTATAAGTAATACTGCGAGACTTCAATAATGATAATAATAATAATAATAGTATAATGCATATAGCTTGTCTCTGTATGATGTATTGCACCTTCAAAGTTTTACGAATTGTAATCTAAAATATATAAGTGCAGCAATAAGAATATATTATCGAATATACATTTCAAGACGGTACTAAAACACCTTTTCAGTAACGAAGATATTAAAATGTTCAATATTGTGTTTCACTAAATAGATGAATGTTAGAGGTTACAACTATAATTATAGCCGTTGAAATAACATTGTATTCGTATTAACTAGAATTATAACGTATTTCCAATTAAATTTATCAATACTCGCTCTTTATTGCACTTTGAGGGAGAAGCATTATTTTTATCATTGATATAAAATACTTTCTTTGAAAAACAAAGCCTGTAGACATGATCACACCTAGGAAATAACCTTAGAGAAACCTACGGGAAGTACTGCCAGTTTAGAAAAATAAGATCGTAATTAAAGTTCGACGATCTCTGCGAATACACTTTATTATATTGTCATTCGACAAATTATAAGGTCTCTCATTTAGCTTTAAAATTTAAGCTATCAGTTATTGGCTGAGAAAAGCTGGTGATTCATTGTAGTTAATTTGTAGTTAAAATTACAACTAACACAGCTATAATTGCAGTTGTAATACAATGACTATTCGAATGACAATATAACTGGAAAAACAATTAGATTTTTGGCTCAGCAGTAATAGAGTAGATAAGACGTCTTTTGAATAGTGCTAGTTCAAATCGGATTCGAATTCCGGCTAACAATGTAAATGTTTGGACATCTCCATGGATTTCCTTATGTGTAACATGAATACAAACAAGTTTCCTTTAGAAAATTCTCGGTGAATACATCATTCTTCTTAAATGTTTCCTCTCATTCAATTAAATAAAGATCTTTTTCTCACGGGTGATGTAAATATGACACAGTTTCTTTTAGAAAGTCCTCCACAGAAGCATCTGTTGATGCTTTACCATAATCCAAATCATATAACATTCATAGGCGCAAAGGAAAATTATACTTTTATTTGCTTTTACCTGAAACTGCGGAAATAGTTCGTGCAACTACTTTCACTTCTAAATAAATGACACATTTAAACTATTTATAAAAATTATGAACTATATTTAATAAAAGACTAAATTCTCAATATTTTTTTTTCAATGACGAGCACTAGTCAGTTTAGACTTTGACCAATATTAAAGCCAGAAGCGGGGGTCACGTTATTATGGGGGCATCTGATAGGCGGGTAACTGTTGCCTCCTATAAAGCACGGCAAATTTACATACACACCTTATCCGGGATTCAAACCCGGGTATTTCGGTATGGCAGTAAGGTTCAGGAACCACTTTCTCGTCTGGCCAGCAATTTGTAAGAAATAGAATTAGTAAAATATTTAGTACACACAGCAATTAAGCAGACTTATTGAAGATCAGATTCATTTTTCTACCAGCTAAACCAATCGGTTGGATACAATTAGACTTAGTTTAATCCTTGATGACCCCCTTTGTGAAAAGGAAAGGATAAATGAAGTTTTCATAATTTATTTGTTGTGTAATATAAAACAAGACCAGCTTTCCTTAACAAATTCTCCGCGAAAACATCCCTTTGCGCAGGCGTATACTCTTTGCTTACTTTTCCTTAATCTTATACCTCATATTCGCATGTAAGTCGAAGAAGATCATAAACATACATATTTGCTTACTAACGTTATATGCATTTAGGCCTATGTAAAATAGCCGATATTACTTCCTTTAAATAAATTAAAATTCATGCCGGTATCACACACTGCAATACATGCAGGATGGTTCCAGACATTTTTCCTGTAGGTGATATACCATTCTATTATTTAACAATTCATCATCCAAAATGAAAAAACATTTCGCATATACTATGATTTACTGTAATTTTCAAATACGATCACGATTTCCCTTGCGTATGTCACTGAAATTATAAGGGTTATTTGCTTTTCTGATTACATGATTACAATCATCTGCTGAGTAATTTTAATTAAGATGTAATTACAATTACATTTTAATTGTCATAGATATTATAATTACTAGTATAATGTATATCTAATTAGATTTCACAATTAAAATGTAATTATAATTAAAATGCATTTGCGTAAATTGTAAGTAAAAATATGTATATTGCAATTGTAAATACAAAAATAATTGCATAATTTTACTACAATTACTGTGTTTTCATTTGCATACTACAGTTATGTTTGCAATTAAGATTATGACTTTCCTGGGCTATGTAACTGCATTTATCAGAAGCAATTATTTTCCTAGTTATACACTCACGTTTGTGAAAATTACAACACCATGAAGGACTTACGCGAGTGAGCTGAAATTTTCAGGAAATGCAAAGTAGCGCATGATATGCAAATGATTAGAATTGCAAATCCGTAGCGCATGCGTATGCTGAGCAGCGCCCTCTGAACGGCTGATGGATCCGAATAAATAGACGGCTGTAGCGAGGCGTGTATGGTTATCGGTGGTTATCTGCTAGTGGTAAACTTTAACTCAATCTGTACTTATGCCTCGTCGACGAAAGAGAGCGAGATTTGAACAATTTACAGAGTTTGAACGAGGGAGAATCATCGGCCTTCGTGAAGCTGGATTGTCGTATCGTGCAGTAGCCTCTCGTGTGCAGCGTAACAGCAGCACAGTGATGCGCGTTTGGAAGCAGTGGACGGACGAGTGTCGGACAACTCGGAAATCCGGGAGTGGACCCCGAAATGTGACGTCAGCTCGCGATGATAGACACCTGGTCCGCATGGCGCGGACGGACCGTACAGCTTCCTCTAGACAATTGGCAGCACTGTGGTCAATAGCTACAGGTGTTTCATTGTGTGCTTCATCAATTCGTAGACGTCTGCTGCAGTGTGGACTGCGCGCACGGACTCCTTTATACAGGATCCCCCTAACGCACGACCATCGCCGCCTGCGGCTACAATGGGCCAATCAGCATAGAGACTGGCGTGCTGATTGGCAGCATGTCGTGTTTTCTGACGAATCCCGCTTTAATTTGTGGTACCATGATGGCCGCATTCGTGTCAGACGCTATGCCGGTGAACGCCACCTTCCGGAGTGCATTATCGAACGCCACAGTGGACGAACACCCGGAGTTATGGTCTGGGGCGCCATAGCATATCATAGACGATCTCAATTGCTACGAATTGTGGGCAATCTGAACAGCAACCGGTATATCCGTGAAGTTCTACAGCCCGAAGCTGTTCCCTTCCTTCAAAGCTTGCCAGGCGCTGTATTTCAACAGGACAATGCCCGCCCTCATACTGCTCGGATTGTTAAATCCTTCTTTGCAGCGCAGCAGGTACAGCTTCTTCCTTGGCCTGCGTGTTCCCCGGATATGTCGCCAATTGAACATGTGTGAGATGTCATTGGTCGGCGTCTTGCTCGTGATCCTCGTCCTGTTGCGTCTGCAGACGAACTTTGGGTACGCGTACAAACGATATGGAATGCTCTTCCTCAGTCAGACATTCAAACTTTGTTTGACTCCATGCCACGTCGTGTAGCAGCACTTATTGCGGCGCGTGGTGGCCACACAAAATACTGATTCTGATCTCTTGTTCTTGTTTGTTTGCTTTGAACATTTAATCATTTATTTGTACCACTACCACTCAACTGTGTATTAAATTGCATTCAATTATGACGATTCCTTCTTGGTGTTGCAATTTTCACAAACGTGAGTGTATAATTATAATTACCTACTGCAGTTACAACTACAGTGTAATTGTAATTAGATTATATAACTGCAATTACAATGTAATTGCACTGAATATAAAATTAAATTTTATAAATGAAGCGTAATGATAATTTAAATGAAATTGCATAAACTGTAACTAAAAACAGCTACTTTGTCATTGCAATTACCTGGTAACTGCATAATATTATCATAATTACAATGTAATTTCAACTGAATACTACAATTAAAATTACAATTATGATCATGATTTCATTAGGCTACGTAATTCCAATTATCAGGGTCAATTACTTTCCTAATTACGTAGTTTTAATTACCTACTTCAATTGCAATTAAAATTACATTGTAATTAACTAATATAATAATAATGTATTTGCAATTACATTTTTAATGTAATTGTAATTAGATGCAATAAAATTTATAGTTCTAATTAGATGCAATAAACTTTATACTTGTAATTAGATGCAATAAAATTTATAATTGTAATTAGATTGTATAATTATAATGTTTGTAACGGCAATTGCATTGTAACTGTAACTAAATTTAAGAATTATATCGCAATTACATTGTTGTTTTAATTAAAAATTAGTTACATTCTAATTGCAAATGCGAAGTAATTGCAGAGTTTAATTACAATTGCAATGTAATTAAATGTAATTGGAATGTATGGAATAATATGTAATTGTAATCACACATTTCGAAAAATTATTTCAATTGCAATCACAGTTGCATTTTAAATTTAATTGTCATTGCAATTTCATTTTTCCAAACTATGACCTAAAATTTGGAGAGTAATTAAGCTGGAAAATGAAAATTCTGTATACATAAATAAACATTTAATTTTACTATAGCTGGCATAAACACAGAAAGGATGGAAGTTTTGAACAAGCTATTTATTTCGAGTTGTTGTTCAAAACCAAACGATAAAACCCGTTTGCCTGTAGCGAATAATTAGTTTCCGCTCATCAGTTACCTCCAGCAGAGAAAAATTATCACCTGCCAGTTGTAATTAAGAGCAGAGAGGGGAGGGCACTCCGAGACAGGCTGCATATATGCTGCTTTGCCGTTTTGTGCCAAAATTGAGGCTTCGCATATATGCTGCCTTGCCATTATGAGGACAAAAATATTTGGACGCATATATGCTGCCTTGCTTGTATGAGAGCCAATATTTTCGAACGCATATATACGACCTTGCCGGTTGGAGGGTTAAAATGCATATATATATAAATGAATCATATCACTAGTCCAGCATGGAATTAAGATAGACAGAGAATAGAGAGAGAGACAAAAATAATTAAAATATTTCACTCACTGGTGGAAGACAACTTTTCCGAAAGATACATCATGTTACTGTCACAACACCTCAGGCAGCGTCCAACTATAGGTCGCGAAAAAACGATATGAAGATGAGGCGATACTATAATTTTGAGTAGAACTCTTGTCCTCAAGCAACCAAATGCATAAAAAATTCTTTATCAGGAGAGCTTCTGGGAACTTCCTAAAATCTCCCAACCCTTCTATCAGGAGCACTTCGAGAATGACTATTTATAGTTCTCCGAGAAAGATGATGAAGAAGAAGCGATGCTATGCTTTTGTGTAGAACTCTTGTCATCAAGCCAGGAAAAATTCTTTATCAGGAGAGCATCCGGGAACTTCCTAAAATCTTCCAAGCCTTCTATCCGGAACACTGGAGTATGACTATGTATACTTCTCCAAGAAAGATGATGAAGACGAAGCGATGCTGTATTTTTGTGTTGAGCCCTTGTCATCCAACACACATGCACTTCCAACCCTTCTATCGCGATTTCGTCCTACTGCGACAGCCATCCACGGACCGCAGGCGCCAGCCAGCCCGCAAGGGCGAAGCTCGGCCGAAGAGCAAACGCCCTTTCTCTGTCAGACAACTATTGTCCTCCCAAGTTGCACCGTACTCAAAAACTGACTTCTAAAGTCGTGCAAGAACAAAGGAAATTTCGGTATCTCCTTCCATAAAATATTACTGGTGAAAACGTAACGCATAAAATTAATTCTCGCCAACCCGAGATTTTGACTATAATTTAACTGAACAAATATACCCCCTGAAACGAATGAAAATAGAATCATTGTCCACAGTGGACGGTTGACCAGCTATAGATGACTCATCTTAACACGTGCGAAAATCTGAGACTAAATTTCCACCCTCCTTGCTAACAAGCGAAAAACCCAAGGAGAATAAAATCAAGATCAAATTTACAACCGCTCCTTTCTTCCGAAAGAACTGATTCATATAATCATGGCAACTTTCACAAAGCGAGAGTCCTAGTGAATGCGGGAAGCCAATTAGATATACATTTTACTGCTTCGTAACAAAAGACATGGGAAACAACACTATACTGCGCACAGTTCCAACTGTTACCTTAACAGCTATTTCCACAGACTTTACTTCAGTTTAAAGACGCTCCTTTTCTTCGGGCCCACCAGCGGCCGAGCGGTAAAGACGCTGAACACTGGTAGTTCGGTCCGAGGTTCGAATCCCGCGAACGGCTGGCTGCATAGGTGTTTTCGTGGTTCTCCCCATGTGTAACGTGTATACGAGCCAGTTTCCCTTAGAAAGTCCTCCACAAAGGCATCCCTCCCCTTAGGCAGATAGCCCTCGTGTGCTTTGCCATAATTGAATAACCTAACCTAACCTTTTCTTCGTTAGAAAATTGGACCGTTGAAGAAAAATAATTGCCTAAAGATTTTAAATACACTCTTTACAAATATAGGAATATTCAGTACGCTAAATTACAAAAGAATCAAATACAAACAAAAACAAAATACTTAAATAATTGATTACTAAAATGACTAAACACACTTAAATTTCGAAACACAACAACAGTCCTATGTACAAAATTTCAACGTTCTGAGGCTACTCGTTTTTGAATTATGCGAGATACATACATACGTACGTACGCACAGATGCCACAAAAAAAATCTCTTCAGAATCCATTTTAAATCAGTTTTATAATTTTTTTGTTGAAAAGAGTTCTTTATTCTGTTCTTACGGACGAATATCACTCAAAAACATCCTTAACTTGCATTCGATAGCCATCAAAATAAATATTTTCGTGAAATATGATACCAGAAATTTTTTGCAATTACGATACTTCTTTTTTATTTCGTACAAGGAAGTAAAAATAATAAATTCTACAAATATATACATGATGCATCTACTGCGCCGGAACGTAAAATTAATTGAGGAGAGTATCTAAACCTTCCTTTTAATTAAATAGGTATGAGAACGTAAAGAATGCAATTTTATAATTAAATTTTCTTTATGGAAGCTGAAAACATAATACGTATTTGAAAACGATGATTGAGAAACAGGTTTAAGTAAATGTTTACGTAGCTAAAAAAGAACGTAACTACTTCGTCGCTTTTTTGCACTTTTCATGACAGAGGAATCAGCAATGTATTTGACGGCAGGTAAATATGATGAAAGTAAAATAAATATGTGATTTTTACAACACATACATATCACATCATATTACTTTACATTTTAATAATAGCAAACACTTGAATTTTGCAGTTAACCGTTACTTGACGTGTCATCAGATAATCTTCACCTGTGGAGCAATATACTGCTGTATACACGTCTCCCTTATCTCAAAATATGCTGCAGAGGTGCAATAGAACATCCAGATAGATATCAAAATCATCCTTTTTAAAGAAGGTGTGAAAAAAATTTGGTTTCCATCCAGAAGTACACTTAATGATGAGCAATTCATATATTTAAAATTTGCAAATTATCATGGTGTCTCAAAATATGCTGCAGATGTATAACATTACATTCAGGTAGAAATCAAAATCATCGGTATAGATGTTTTACAGAAGGCATGATAAGAATTTGGTTTCTATCCGGAAGTATGCGGAATGATAAACATTTCGTGTATTTAAAATTTATAAATTATCACGAGATCAGGAAAGTTTAGGTATCTCACCTACGGCCAGATGATACCTCAGTAGTTAATTTATGAAACAGATAAATAAATTCGTCTTGTTAAATTCTTCCGCATTTGTAAACCCGGACCATAAAAAAGTATTTTCTTTATTTATTCCTTGCATTATTCTCTAAAATCTCTGCTATTTTTTTAACATTACAATAGTTATTCTGTGGATAGAATAATTAAAATTAAATCATAATTAAACGAAATAAAAAAAATCTGAAAATCTTCAAATTTTAACTTCGCACCAGAGGATTTTTTATTCCCTCCCTGAGTTCGCAGTTTACCAATCTGTTCCTGGACTCACTACTACAAGCAAAACTTTGTCCTTTTAAATTTATTATTAAACATCTCTTTCTTCGCATTTACGTGACATAAAATTCAAGAAGAAAATTGCAAAAGTTTTAAAAGCAGCATACTTTTAGAATTCCCGATACAGCGCAAAGTGTCGGCCTACAGTTTTCTATTTTCTCAATCTTTACACAATTCATCATATTAGTATTCAATTTTCTTAACAAAATGACCTACACAATTTTTGTTACGTTTTGAACTTTATCGTTAAACATAAATTTCTTAACACTTAATAAGCATAAAATTCAACTGCAAAATCATAAAACTTTTAAAAGCAGCAAATAGTTAGAACTCCTCATGCAGTGGACGATTGTTTTTTTTTTTCAGTCCTTTGACAGGTCTTCATACCAATGTTCAGTTTTATTAGTCAGGTGACTTAGATAACACATTTTTCCTTCATATTTTTTTTCTTTAAACTTTATTTATTAAATCTTATAATTTTCGCATCTACGCTATATAAAATGCAGCAGTCAAATCACAAAATAATTAAAAACAGCACATTTTTAAATTTTCCGATATGAAGTTTATATAGCATTAAGTTTTGCCATACTTCTTTAATATTCGCTACAAGAGCCGGTACATGGCTAAGGAAAGTGAGGCACTTATCTCAGGCGAATAATGTAAAGGAGGGCCAAATTAGCTACGAAAATTTAGAAATTCATATTTAAGAAAGAAATTACAGTTATAAATTATAGAACACATTACGAAGTACCAAATGAAGTTAATGTTATAAAACTGAACGTGTTGTAAAAGTTATGAAGCCGAATCAAGAGAAGGAATTAACAGAATTAATTTTTTCTCAAAACTGCTGATATTTTTCAGCTTATGTATATTATTTTCGAATACTAAAATTTATTATTGGAACTAATGTACTGAAAGTAATTTGCGCCTTTTTACATTAACGTATTTTGCTGGAATAGTCTAAATCTTCCTATAAAGCATCATGCTGCTGACATCAGTAACTCTGTACTGCTGTTAGTTACTCTTAACACGATTTCTATGGTCCACTAACATTTCCTATGGTCTTATATTGTCGATAGAATTATCTTGCATTGACTATAGAATATACAGATTTAGTTTGTCCTCATTTGTAATATTCTGACATACTAATGAAAGGCAGTACATGATTTGCATGTAATTCCAAACATATATCTTTGCATCAGAATATATTGTCTTCGAATTATGTATTGAATATTTTACTACGTTAATTTTAACTATATAATGTTTCTTATTGAATTTGTTTAACGCCAAGTGAATTTTTATAAATTATATAGTCCACATAGTCATAGACTACCATAATTGATACCTAAGTTTCAATTCCTTGTTTTGATAGTTATAGATAGAGATCTAACTTATAATGAGCAAATAAATACCAGAATCTGTAAATTATATAATAATTGCGATAAACTTCAGTGATGTAACAATTGTAGACTCGTCACTTGGCTCGTTGCAGATATTACTAGTTGAGTACTAAAATGTAGCGAATTTATTTGAGAACTTACTTCTCAACATCTTGCGGGGTTTTACTTCTTTAATTTCAGTGTTCTATCTTAGAGCCCCACGAACATTAACAAGCGAATAATGGCTTAAGTGTGTGAATAAACGTATAACTTAAGAAGGGTGAACTACCCTTTATTTTTCAGAATAAATACAATCAACCCCTAACTTGGAGTATACACAAAGCCTCCACTTGGGCTTGAACTTAAATAAATATGAATTTAAACTAAACTAAGCTTAATTAAAGCTATCTGAAAGGTATAGCCGAAGCTATCAGAATTCTGAGTAGTTGGCCCCTAAATATTAATTAAATCGGCGAAGCCAAGGGCCTAAAGTATAGCCGAGCGTGGTAGCGAAGAGAGAACGTAACCAAAAGGCAAACGTGCGCTAGTCAGGAAAATCAGACTCTCTCTCTCGAAGTCGGCGAAACATCGACTTAAATAGTGCTCTTACACATTTGCATTAACTGCGTTTCTGAAATTACATTCTGGTAGGAAATTTTAAGCTGAAATTAGAATAAATAGGAAAGAAGCATAACTTAAAATAACTGTTAATAAACTAAGGAACTTT
>KK120408.1:130752-142862 GCA_000611955.2 Stegodyphus mimosarum | reverse complement strand
TTTCCCTACCAGAATTTAACTAGTCGAAGAATAAAGTCTCAAAACGACCTCGTTTAAAAGTGTAAATTCTACAAAATTCTTTTTCCTCAAAATTTTCAACTTGTAGCAAATGTTCTTTCTTGAATTCATCACTAAAACTTTTCCTGTTTAGGACCAACTTTACACAATATCTATAGCTATACTAAGAATTTTACATTCGCAAATTTTTTACAAATTGACTGGGACAAACATCTTCTCTTTTGAAGAGGTTCTCATTCTTCATCCTTTCACTCCTGTAGAAGGAAATCCTGTTAGTTGAATTTTTCACAAGCATTTTATTTTTTTTTACCATTATCCTATTATTGAAATTATATTTGACCCTCACTTTCATTTACACCAAACTTTAAAATCTCTTCCCCGCACGCTTTCCAAAAATTGTTCTCAGTGAAACGAGCGTTTATTGTTGTGTTATCGCGAAGATACACTACCAACTATCCAACAACTACGATTTGTTAGAAACTTGACTTTCCAAACGTTAGAAAACTCCGTAAACACAAAACTAGACCTAATGTCCTAAAATAGAGCTACTGAAATTTTAAAATTCTTAAGTGAAGCCTGGAGAGCCTAACTTTAAGCACATTCAATCTATACATTCATTCAATTCATCTTTTATACAAAGTATTTAGAGTCATGCTTGACCGAAACTTAGATTTGCACAGGTTTTACTTTTGCAATAGTTTAAAAGCTGACAATAGCATTTCTGCATTCAATAGAGTACTTTAACATGCAATATTTGAAATTCATTTTACATCATTCGTTATAGTTGAAATACAGAATTCATAAGGTTTTGCTGCAATCTTTCTTTAACACATTTGAAGTCTTTCAACTAAACATATTCACAAATTAGTTTCTCGGAACTTGAGAATTCTCAAATGAAAGTATTTACAAAATAAATTCTCGCCAAATCGCGAATTTTAAAAAAAATCTTTTCTGTTTAGCAGACAGTTAGAACTACATTATCGCAAACTTGCGAATTCAAAAATCTTGCTTTAAATAATATTTAGCAACTTTAAACACATGACATTAATCGAACTTTCAATACAAAAAAGAAAACAAGGAAAATTTTCACTTACCTTTTTCAGTTTCTATACTCCTCTATTCTTTTCTCGCAGAATTCTCGCCATGTGGGAGATCTTAAACTTTGGATTCTCAGTCCTCTCGTATGGCTGGTATTCACTTCTCGCCTTTCCTTTCTTTTCGTTCTTCGGGCGTTGAATCGGCCTGCTTTTCTCGTCGTTTGAGGGTTCTGGAACTCTGGTTTCCTCTTTGGCTTGTAGTATACGGATCTTCCCTCGGAATCTTTCAATCTTTACTTGGCTTTCCTGGTTTCCTGAAAAGGAATGAATCTTGCCTCGTTGAGTCGTTTTCTTTTCGTAGATCTTGACTGCCCTATACCTGTGGCTTCTTTCGAGGAAGTTGGCTTCAGTTCTGGAATTGGCCATTTCCTTTGATTATTCTCCATGAGCCTTTTGCCCTTTGTCATTGGCGCTGGCTTCTGTTGAAGGGGAACTTTTCTTTGTTTCGTTTTCTTCATTATCGCTGGGCCTTAGCCTTGTGCATGCTGTTGCGTTCGCTTAGCAGTACTTTCTTCAGTGCTATCCGCCTGTTTTCTTTTTATTGCTGGGGATTCCTGCTAGGCGCCCGTGAAGTCATAATTCTTGGCGACGGCGAAATCGATATTCTTGGCGCGCTCACAGGAACCTGCAATAGATCTTTTAGGACTAGAAGATCCGTATGACTATTCAGCTGGTCCATGTTAGCAATACTTTGCTATCCATTTACCGCCTTTAAGTAACCCATAGAAAATTTAATTTTCTCGATAATGAAAGGCTCCTCAAAGCTGTCTTCAAATATGGCTACCCTATTTTCGGGTGCGGATGATAAGGAATGTTTAATCTTTGAAACTTTCTGGCTTATCGTACATTCTACCTCGCATTTCTTTCCATCATAACATATTTTTTCTTTCGACTTTGCCGCTTGAGAATTTTTGAGGGCCTCATTTATAATTTTCTGGATATCATTCAATTGAAACTCTTCTTGTCTTTGTTGAAGGTAAAATAACTTATACAGCTGTCGCGTGATCTGAATACAGTCTTGTTTCGTTTAAGCACCAACAAGGGTTCAGGTATTTTTGAAAAATCTTTAATGAACACTTTAATAAAATTCATATTTTTAACATTTTGTTTCATTTTTTAGTGTTGCATATGTCACTGAACATGACGCATAAAAAATCTCTGTGGATGTTTTGTCTTCTTGTATTCATATTTAATTTGCGTGGAACTCTACATTTGGTTTCGTTTGTGGTAAATTTTGTATTATAGTTCTATATCATGCTAGGCAGATTAACAGAATAGACACATTAGTCAACCACATTTTCTGAAAAGACTAGAATGTAAACATATAAAGAAAGACAATATTCTCTCCCTTGCTCTTTTTGAATTCTGTTTTTTATAATGGAACTATAAAATGATTTGTTTAATATGAGTACCAAAGGAATAAAAAAAAAGGAAATTTATAATTTTGAATTTTTTTTTACGATTTAAGACAAAATATTCTGGCGTCTTCTAATATAACTGGTATTGATATAAAAAAACATGTTTTAAAAATTTAGTTATGTCTTTTTGATTCTAAAGTAACTGAATAGAAAGATATATTAAAAACAAATTGTTAAAGAAACTTTAATAAACATAGTTTCTGAAAAAAACTGAGACCTGAAGAGAGAGAAACGAATTTACGCTATAAAGCGATTGGCTTAAAGCCTAGGAAAGCTGAAATGAAAACATAAAAATAAATTAGAACGTAAATTAGATTGCACACGTTTTTATTGTTGCGAATATAAATTAATAGAAATACCTAATAATATTCGTAAAATTTAACACCATTGAAGTCTGCAGATTAAATGATAAAGCGGAATAAAGAGCAAGCCATGAAGCGATGCTAAATTTTAATAATTTTAAAATATTGTTTACATTGTAGGAATATGATGAGATTAAAACGTTATCAAATTTTATTTGACAGGCGCTCTATTGGTCATGATTAAAATAGAATTAGCTCGTATATGATATTTTGCTCAAATTCAAATAATTTTTTCTTGCAATAAAAATTCACTTGATGGATAAAAGATATGCCTATTTCTAAAACTACTTCGTTAATCAATCGATTACAATAAAGCATATGAAGCTATTTTCTTAAGAAGATATACTTTCATGAAAAGAAACTGTTTTGTATTCAAGTTACACATGGGAAAAATTCGAAAGCTGTAGTCAGCCCAACCCGTTCGCAATGAACGGTTCAAAGACTAGCTGTCAGCGACACCCATTTGGACACTTGCGAGCGCAATTTTATGGATAAAAAACCAGAAGCAATTCAAAAAATAAATAAGAATTCCAAAAAATAAAACTTAAAACATGACGGATCATTGTTCTTTGTCCCTCAAAAAGAAACCTGAATGTTAGTTGTCAAAATATTCCATAACTTTTCTTTTCACGCCATTTTCATCATTAAATAGCTTTCCAAGAAGGTCATATTTAATTTTAGAGAAGAGAAGAGTTATAATTACTTGAAACTAAAACTATGCTATAAGAAGAAGTCAAGCTCATTAAATCCACATTGCTTCTGAATAGTATTGACTCGTTGGTAAATTTGAATTGCTGAAAGAAGTCGGGGTACCTATTTTGCAGAGATCGTTCATGTAGAATGCGCAAAACAGTTTTAGATGGACCCAGTCTCAACAAATTTTAGTCCCTTATCACTCATTTTGGACCACCCGCAATATATTCTTATGCCAGTGCTATCAACGATCGACCTTCATAAAAATCAACATCTACGGATTCTCGTCAAATGAGAAATTGTTTTTCTCATTCTGCCACTGCAGATTAGGATGTAGATGAATCATGTAACTATACACATAATTCAAACAGAAAGTTTTAATTTTTTTTGTTTTTTCTTTGTTTTATTTCTAATCAAGAATTTAATCACAAAACAATATCCTACTATAAATGTTTTAAAATAGATTAGCGCATTACTTATTTTAAATCTTTGAACATTTCGTTAAAAATATTACATGACGAGATGACGTTTGGTGGACATCCTTTTATTTGTGTTGCCATATATTTTTATACAGTTAGAGAATATTTTTTAATATTATAAACTAGAAATATTTCATATCTTTAAAAATAATATATTTGGTGGCAATATCCTTTTATTTGAAAAGAGTTTCGTAGTAAAATATTGAGAATCGAAACTAATAGCATCCTCTGAGTAGTAATAACTTACATTATCATTTTGTATTTGTCGTTTCAAGATAGATTAACTTTGGGCATGTGCCTTCCTTCAGAATATTCTAATAAATAAATAAAGCAACATATTTGTAATACACATCGAAACATTCACGAGGATATGGTGAAGCAGAAGTTCTTTATGCCAGAAAAGGAACATGGCACGAACTACCAACTGTTCTTTATACCAGTGCTTCATCCAGTCGATTATTCGCATATTGTTGAAATTTCATGATCAGACAGATAATGTTATCTAATAACCCTGTGACGTTTAGCCATTATAAACTGATTATTCTTTCTAAAGAAATAATATATTGAAATGAAAAGGAACACGCGAATATTTGGTATTTTGTTGACAAGAATCGCCTGTGGTCTTCAGTTCATACACAACGCTTTATAAAGAAATTATTCGCCAAACCTTTCATAAAAATTTTATTCTAATCTCCAGCGCTTAAATATCTGCGTATTAATTGTTAATAATATTAATAATATTTTGTAGAAAGGCATCTTAGTATACTTAGGAAGTATATACTTAGTATATACTTAAAAAAAAAGTATGCGCTAAATGATAGTCAGTTGGGGATAGTTTTTGAGAAATTTTTTGAAATGAAAAAGAAAATGAAATATTTTCTTCTAAGGAGTTAACACATTCTTAAATCATCAGTCTGATATTTTGGAAATCCTAAATTTGATTTCATATAAAAGCGGAACTGATTTTTCAACGGTCCTTTTTCCAAAACAATTTTCGCTTCCGCACGCGGCAACCAGATTAAAAAGGCGAACCATAACTCGACATTAGACATGATTTAGATATCTAGACTCCTAATTACATAAAAAGGGAAGAATGCAAAGGAAATAAAATTTGCCTAAGTGTTCTTTTGATGTAACCAATTCCCACGTTCTTCTGTGGAAACGGCAAGATTAATTTTTAAAATAGTCCTCATTCTGAAAGCCTAAATTATATGAATATAATTTCTTAAAGTAATATGCAAATTTTCTACAATTTAATGGAAAAAAATTTGTTAACTATCTCATTGATCACTTAGTTTAAAAGTTTCCCATTATCTCTATTGCTCACAAAGTTGTTAAATCTAATTAAATGCTTAAGGTCCATACAATATTTTAACTACTTCCTTCGAACAGTTGCAGTTGCCCGGTTACCAGATTCGTCTAAGCTTCATTCGATTATAGATTCAGATTCAAGCCATTATTTTACCGGAAATAAATGTCCGGTGAGTGATAGCGAACTGCTTCCTCTCAGTTATCTCAAGTAATACAAGCCTATACTTATCAATATTTTACCCACCTAAAACTGTAATAATTCCAGATTATCTAGATGTTATGTAATTAAATTTCTCTTTCACTAAGCTAAAAACAAATAACAGAGATGTTCCTTTTTTAATTATCTTTGAGGCGGGTATATTATGACAAAATTATTATTAAAAACTTACCCGAAATCCGTGATCATGTCAGTTTGAGATTTTAATAAAGGAAAAAGTTCTCAACGAATTTAAACAAAACAACAACTGTTACTTGCACTTTGGATTTTATTTTTTTAAAAAATCCTGTTTATTCAATATTTTGTATTTTTTGTCCATTTTCATTCTAGAGATGAGTTAGCATTGAAAGCAGCAACAAGGAATTACAGACGAGGTTTTAAATATTTTGTACCACAAAGTCTACATCATTAAAAATTTCAGGAGAAAATGTCAAAGTTACCTGACGTAATTTGTTAACTGTATGGTGAAACTGAGTTTCATATACGCAGCTTCGCTTTGAAAATAAACTGATTAAAGCTCTAATTTGTCCTTCACGTTGAATTCTTAATGAAATGTTAGTTCATTCGAGACTAATGCATTGTCTGAGATGTTCAAGAGTCTGAAACTTAACTAATGTTTTAACTCACGAAATTTGTTCTTTTCCTTAACAATCTTACATCTTTACGCGTCTTATTAAAAGACACGTTTCATTAACGTGGTACTAAAGCTTTATCTAAAAGATTTCCTGGACAGTGATGTTTCAGAGAGAAGTCATAATTCAGAATGAAATTCAAAATGAAAACATAATATATCATTTGGTATCACATGGAAAGAGTAGGAAGAGTGTTATAAAAACACAATGAAAAATCTCAAGTATAAATTTTGATTAATTTTTTATGGAACTATCTCATTCTCCGAACTGTACCTACGGTACATGCACTAATTAACTGGTATCAGATTTACTTGCGTTTACCCTCCTTATTGCTCGCCTAGTATAATTTTCAGCTACCATACTTTGCTCCTTCTCAAATTTATTAGCTTTCTCTCTCTCTCTCTCTATATATATATATAAATATTTACAGTCCATATTATTTTATGTTTCCCCATTCCCTTACTCCTATATCTATTTTTTCGCAAGATAATTACATTCAACACCAGGACTGGTCTTTCCTGACTTCTGAAAATACAAGTGAACTCGTTTCTGCATTTAGTAGAAATAATTTACAAATTTTATATATTAAACAATTCATAGAGTTAGCAAGATATCTCCCTTTTCTCAATTCATGAATCTTGATGTATTACCCAGTTGAGTGGCTCAACATTTAGTAGATATATTCCTTTATCCTTAAAGGACGGGCCGAAGGAGAAAATCATGCAGCTCAAGTTTATAAATAGTTCTGATAATGGGTTTTAACGGCCAAGCTGCTAATTTAACTCAATGGATGGCTGCCTCATTGTCAGTGTAAAGGATGTGAACGGCAGAATGGAATGAAATTGTCTTTACTGATGAGTCACGCTAGTGTCTGCAACACCACGATGGTCGGATTCGAGTCTGGAGACACCGTGGAGAGAGGATGCTGACCATCTGCGTTATGCACCGCCATACTCTAGTACGCATTGGCGGTACTTTAAACAGCCAGCGCTACAACTCCGAGGTGTTAAGCCAGTTGTCCTTCCTTACCTTCAAGGCTTGCCCACAGCCATATTTCAGCAGGGTAATGTGCGACCACACGTGGCACGCATTGTCCAAGGCTACTTTGTCAATCGCCAGATTGAATTGCTTTCCTGGCCGGCTTGCTCTCCGGATCTTTCGCTGATAAAAAACGTGTGGTCCATGGTTGCTGAACGATTGATCCAGATTACATCCAAAGCTGCCACACCAGATCAACTTTGGAAACGTGTGGAAGCTGCTTGGTCTGCTGTACCCCAAGAACACATCCAAAGTCTCTTTGAATCAATGCCGAGGCGTGTGGCAGCGGTGATTTCCAACAATGGCGGCTACTCTGGCTACTGATTCTGGTAGGAACCACACTTCACAGAAGTCTATAAATTTAATCATTTGAAACTTGGTTACCATGTTATCTACTAAATATTTTTTTTAATATCTCTTGTCTTTCTTGGTGTTGCAGTTTGGGTGGCCAGCGGTGTAGAAGCAAACAGCATGGAATAATCAGTGCTACTTGCATGAGAAGCACGGCACCAGACGGTAGCGGTGATTGTGCACTCTAAGAAATGATATTTGCAACACATTTATATCGCGAGAAAGAGAAATACATTTCAGAGTGATAATGCTAAGATTATTACATACCTCAACCTGTGTTCGCTCATTGTGGGTCATTGCAGAAATCGTTGCTATTTTTCAGCATTTAGATTAAATAAAAAAGTGATTCGGGCTGCTATTGAATTATAAGATTGACTTATGAAAAATTTAGCATTATGCGGTCGAATTAAATAAACAATCAAAATCCAGTCATAAATAAAATCTTGCCGTTTTAATCATTTACATAGGTAACTTAATACATATTGTAAAGGCTGTCAAGTAGTCGAACAATACCTATAGTGAAATTTAAGGGGACAAAAATTTGGTTTCCTATATCTAGATTGTGGCTACTTGTTGAATGTTGAACCATTTCAGCAATGCTTCTTCAACATATTTGAATAGAAATTACCAAGTGTGGATTCTTCCGCACAGTAGTTCCGCATTGTAGATCTGTATAAAGGGTATCCTCACTAGATATCGATTTGGCTAAAATCTTTGAGAAAAATCTTAGAATGTATGTTCCTTATTATATTGTATAATATGTATATTTTTAAGCGTGCCTTTATATATTTTTTATATTTGTCTTTTAGCGCGTATTCTGTATTTTTCTATCATCTAAATGTTCGTTATCCAACTATAAGCGGACGTTTACCAGGATATTATTGAGGGCAATAATATTTATGGTATTATTAACAGCCATTACGGTAGAACGGAAGCTGTCGGATTAAGACCGACTAAAACGAGAGCTCCGACACCTCCAGTATGTTTCTGGTGCTTGATAAAATTACCAATAGTGTCACAAGACGATAAATCTTATTTGCACTACTCGCCAGCTCGCCCCCTGAGTATTTGAGGAAGCTGGCGAGAATGAGCCCTTCCAGCATTTGAGGAATGCTGAGAAATATTCAAGCCTAAGCGATACTTAACTCCATCGCGAATTCTACGCCTTGAAATACATGTCTCGCCGTAATATTCGTAACTCTTACTTTTTTCCTGCTTATTCTTTAGATACGTATTACAGTATACATTCTTTAGATACGTATTACAGTATGCCTTGTTTTTTGCAAAAAATAACCCTGCCTTTGGATAGATAGCCTTTAACTGCTTTGTTGTATTTCCATACACGTAAACATCTGTATATCCAATTGTCCTTCAGTTTTCTGAACATTGTAAATGATATCTCTTTTGACATACTGAAATCCGTAGCAATTAAATTTACTCTCTGTTGAAAACATATTTTCACTTTCATCTGCGCAAATGATTAATCACTCTTAAATTGTAGCTATCAGTAGTCTAGCGATAAAGTCGCAGAACGCTCATAGTTTTACCTCAGTTGGGTTCCAGGCGAACGAGCTGGCTGCATGTGTTTCACCGTATGTAACGTTGATAAGATCCAGTTTCTATTAGAAAGCCCTCAACGAAGGCACTTCTCGCTTTACGTGTTATAGCCCTCGAGAGCTTTTCCATAATGAAAATAGCGATAAGACAAATCCAGATTTGTCTTATCGCTATTTGCTTAAGCTCGGTACGTTGTGGGCTGTTGTTCTACTTCGTTCGTTTGGCGTGGCTGATTGCCCCTAATGAACATATATGGAGGGCGGCCCCGCGAATGACGCGAGTGACGTAATTAAGTAATTCCCTAGGTCGGCGGCTATAGAAGTTGCGTATTATTATCACGTCTGGGCCATTACTGCGATAAGGCGGTGATTGATTTATGACAACTTGCTTTGTGCTTTTGGTGTTTAAGTTGAGTCTAGCTCGTAGTGACATCTAAGGACTTGAATTAAAATTTAGATGCCAGAGTATCCTGTTCAATCAAGTTCTTCAGTCAAGTAGAGACTTGAGTTTATGTCACAGAAGTAGAATCTTATATCAATATGACAAAAGAGCTCTAGTGTGCTACATTATAAAGATCCAGTTCTCAAATTTGCGAGCGTTGAGTGGTTCGCGGCGATCCACAAAAGATAAGAAATTCATGTATGTAGTACTCTCACATTTGCAATTTTCGAGCTGTTGCAAGGTTTAAGACGCCATGCCCTGGCATTGCAGAGCAAAAATGTGTTCAGTAATGCCTTCATGTGACTTTGCAAGAGTCTTAACTTCGCGAACAGTCTCAAGAGATTTTAGCTACGTGCATCTGTCTCTAGTCAAGACTTCTTGAATGCGGGAGGGGGCGAACTCTTTAGCACCTCTGGTAACGTCTTCGACTATAATGAATCAGATGCCATAAAAGACAACCGAGAATTTATAGGGCTTGACAAATTCAGTCTGTAAACTCCTTTAGGTAGCGCAAAACATCAGATCAGAATGCTCTGAGACTCTCTACTAGACAGACTTTTGCCTATAGTAAGACCCTCACATTATAAGGACAACAACTTTACTTACAAATAGTTGGTTGCTATTCATTCAATATGGATTGTCGTTACTGCATTGTTAATAGACTTTTTTGTATTTACAATAAATGAGTTTTCAGTTCTAAATGCAGTAAATAACACGCAATCTAACAAAATACAAATCAGTCAGCTACCAATCATTACATGGAGTCACCTCATTAGCACACCACCACAGACTTTGACCCACCACATTAAATTTTAACATATCCCTTTTCAGCACGTCCCCCGGAGTTGACAAAGGAAGCTTGTGAAGTTACTGGCTCGGATCTGCACCTTGACAATCTCGACAATGGGGGCATAAAATCACGAGCCTGGCCTAATTGAGAGATACCTTGCGACAAACTATATTGGTCCAGTCTGCATGAATTGGAGTAAGCTCTGTGTAAAACCAGCGCGGCCTCGGGCTTCCCGCTTAGTATTGGTTCGTAGCATTTTTGACAACCAGTCAGATCTCCAGAGGTGAATATCCCCCGCCACTGTGATCTCTAGGGGCCTGGAGTGGTGACCCCTTGCGCCGAGGGGGCTCGCAATGGTAACAGAGAAAATCTGAAAAGTCTACAGTTTAGGATGGAAAGTCCTGAAAATCGTCGGAACGCGCTTTGCAGACACACACACACACGTATATATATATATATGGCCCTTTTTTGAGATAGTAAACATCTGAAAGCTTTCAGACGTTTTTCTAATTTTCTTTTATTTTTAACATTGTTGACTTTCCTTTGAACGCCACTGCTATACGCATAAAAAGTAAGATATTCCCAGATCATAATTTATCCCTTTAAGGTACAGAATCAAGACTGCTTTTATAATGCCTAAATTGGCTGTATGGCATGCCACATGGAAGTCAAAGTTATTTTCTCTCATGGAAGCGATTATTTTCCATATCATGAGGACGACGAGTGATTTTATAAAACCGCGTAATGGAATAGTAATGGCATAAAAATTTGGAAAAGCGCCGTTTCGGACAATTAAAGAGTTTAAAATGCAAGTACACATTGTATATTTTAATTGCAACAATAAAATATTAATTTTATCTTAAGAGGAGTACATGCTAACAGAAGTGTGCAGAATATACGCAAATAGATAGTATGATTAACAGACTATTTTTATAAAAATACATTTGAAATGTCATCTGTTATATTATTTTAGGAATTAATAACATTTTTAAAGATAATGGGCATTTTTTCCCCGCACAAAATCATGTTTAATTTTTCGTAAAAGAGAGTTCATTAAATACACTCATGTCCATAAATTAAGGATAATTCGGAGTCACCCGGAATACGAACTCTAAAATAAATATATCACTTGTAAAATCAATACACACATCTTCAAGAATCATATGCAAATTTCAGAAAGTAACCAGATGACACCGATGGTACGACACAATGACGAGAGTGCAAGAGAGTGATATATAAGGAATACAGGCAAAGAAGCAAAATTCTTCGCAGGTGCTTTATAAGCATTTCAGTGCAATAACCGAATAGTTATGACACAAAGGACGCATTTGGATGATTTTTTACATGGTAGAATTATCGGCCTTCTGGAATGTGGGCGTACCCAACTGGAAGTATCAGACGAACTTGGAATTGCCCAGAGTGTCATCTCCAGGTCTTGGCAACGAATCCAAGATGATGGTAATGTGAGTAGACATCACAGCACAGGTCGCCCCAGAGTTACAACGCCGAATGAGGACAGGTATTTGGCAGTTACTGCCAAAAAAATAAGGATGAACACAGCCTCAGACCTATCTCGTCGGTAATTTATTATTGAGTGTGTAAATTTTACGCGTTAATTTATGTTTATTCGATTTTTTTACATCACGCTATATGTTCCTAATCTTATCGAATCAATTCCATTTACAGCAGCTAAACATAGCTTGCGG
>KK120408.1:117559-130049 GCA_000611955.2 Stegodyphus mimosarum | reverse complement strand
TTTTTTCCTCATCGAATTACTACCATCAACTCGAGTACTACCATCAACTCCGGAAAAGGGAGGAACCCTTAGGAGCTCTTGTTTTGCTGCACGAATGCACTTTACCATCTTCATAGTGTCTGATCCAGGTGTCCAAATTTCTTGCCGGACTCCCTCGTTCAACATCTGCGAAGAGCTGGTTCGGCAGAGCCTTGTTCAACACCTGTTATGAATGGGACATCCGGAAAAAAAAATCTATAAGTTGAATTTAATGCTTAATTAAATTTTCAACGCTTCAAGTGAGTTCAACCTTTTCATTGTTAATTTCACCTGAAATTTAGTACAGCTTGCTACCTAAATTCCGTGAACATGTTTCCTAAGTAATATGGTAATTTAAAATTTTTTTAAGAGATTTGATTATTTGAAGTAAATTTTCCAGTGATGAATTATTAATGTAAGGAGTAATTATATGTGTGTTTAATTTCCAATTAAATTCTATTTAACTTTTAGTCAAGGTTTTTCTGCTGGATCTTAAATCCAGGCTGTGTATTTAAGCAACTGCTGCACTATTAATCTATTTAGGACTTTTAACCTTAACTTGGAATGTAATTAAAATTTATATATAATGAATTAAGACAGGATAGTAAATTTGTAAACTTATCTAAATTTTACCTTTTTACTTTAAGTTGTTACTATTTTTGGTTGAGAATTAACTTTAACTTTTGCTAATTAAGGAACAATTTAAAATTTAAATTCTACTTTACCTTTAATTGTGTAATTGAATGTAGGAATAAATGTAATCATTTTTCTCCAACGGGTCTACTTGAATATGTAATATTTTCTAACTGCCTAAGGGATTTGCTAAATTTATGTATGTAATTTTTACCTGAGTAAATTAAGAAATTTCTTGAACTAAGTAATCTCTATCAATATTGGTAAGGACACCATGCTCGGTGATTCATTAAATTCCTGTGTATTTTTATGCTGGCCAGCAGAGTTTGATAACTGCATATGAAAAGTTAATATTAATTTTTACGGTGTAAATTTTTGATTAATTCATCTCGGTGCATATTTGAAATTAACAATATATATATTATAATTCTAAATGCATTATTTTAAATAGTTTTCATTTGAACACTCCATAGATCTAGAAATTTAAGTTGAAAGATTGAGTGTCTTCCTTTAATGCTGCAATAAATATCCTTGGTTATATATATATATTTGATTCAGAGTTTTCCTTATGATGACTTGTGTGAATGTTTTTAACACCAGTACTCCTGCTTGGTCTTAGGGGTTGTTCGGGTTAGTAATACACAACGCAATGAATTATGGCTTTGATATTATTGTAGACAAATTATTGTAACAGTTAGTATTTAACATTTGGTACCACAGAACATTTGGTGCCGCGATATTAGTATATAACATCTGGTGACGTGACAGATTAGCACGTAACAATGAGGACCGGTATTTGGCAGTTACTGCCAAAAGAAACAGGCGGAGCACAGTCTCAAACCTGTTTCGTCAGCTCTCTTCAGCCACTGGTACGACAATTTCAAGGCAGACCATATACAGAGGCTTAGGGCAGATTGGTCTATATGCTCGTAGACCTGTCAGATGCGTTCCACTTACTGCAACTCACTGTCGCCTGCGGTTAGCCTGGAGTAGAGATCATGCATTGTGGACACCGCAACAGTGGGATTGTGTGATGTTTTCCGACGAGTCCAGGTTTAGCTTGCAGTCTGATTCTCGCCGGACTTTCATATGGAGAGTTCCAGGTACCCGTTACCACCAAGAAAACATCATTGAACGACACCGTTACGGTGGTGCCGGAGTGCTCGTTTGGGGTGGAATTATTCTGGGTTCCAGATCTGACCTGCATGTTCAAATTGGAACCATGACAAGCCAAATCTATCGGGACGT
Source organism: Stegodyphus mimosarum (assembly GCA_000611955.2). NCBI lineage: Eukaryota > Metazoa > Arthropoda > Arachnida > Araneae > Eresidae > Stegodyphus > Stegodyphus mimosarum. The sequence goes on along the minus strand of KK120408.1, from coordinate 128,150 downwards.
CATTCTGGAACAACGTGTACGTTTGTTTCGGGGCTCCATGGGTGCACAATTTGTGTTTATGGATGACAACGCCCGTCCTCACAGTGTAAACATTGTAAGCGAATGCATTCAGTCGGAGCATATCCCCCCTATGGACTGGCCAGCATTCTCACCGGACTTGAATCCAGTAGAGCACGTGTGGGACATGCTTGGCCGACGAGTTGCAGATCTTTACAGATGTTATGTCAACAAACGTTCTTACCCGACCATTATTTCTGCAAACGTTGGTTCTACACATATACTTTACAAAAATGTTTTAAATGACGCATAAATTCTCGCTCTGGTATTCTTGAATTTAAGGAAATAAGTTCTATAATAATTACAAAGTCTAACCTTTTATACGTTCTTCCGTTCGTTATTCTTGTATTTAGGAAAACTTTGTGTTCGTACGAAGAACAAAATACAAAACGTTCGTCTCCCGTGCGAGAAACCTTGATCGAGATATTTGCCATTACAGTCGAAAATATTATTCAGGGACCATACAAAAATTGTTTGCATCTGTATGTAACTGAACATAAAATTATGAGTTCTAGAAAACGGTTTCTGGTGTTAAGATATTAAGTGACGAGCTTTTCTGTGCATATAATCGTGAAGTGTAGTAATCAATTAATGCTTTTGATAATGGACATCTTATAAGGTATTGCTCCATATAAAGTATTGCATCTTATAAGGTTCGCTTAGCATGCCTTCGTGATGTAGTGGTCAGCACACTTGGCGCGTATTCGAGAGGTCCGTGGTTCAAATCCCGGCGAAGACATTGCTCATTTTCCATGTCCCTTGCTTTTAAAAAATACCTAATGTCTCTGCAATGGCGCCTGAACTAAAAAAAGGTGCTGGATGATGATTCTTCACCACCAGGATTTTGTGACTGGATCCCCTCCCAAGCAGCACACCTCCAAAAATATAGATAAAAGTATGGTACATTTTGCACGTTATTTTTACAAAATTTATACGAATAAAAAAGAGTGAAAATACTGCTAACTCCTTTATCGTATTTTCCAGACGTTATTTTTACAAAAATTATACGAATCCAAATGCACTGGAAAAAACCTACTGCCTTCATGTTATTCGTCACTTTTACGGATTTTATACGAATTCTAGTAAGATTGAAAATACAGTTTATGAATTCAAAAAAATCTATTGTTTTTCTGGCATTTTCCTTTATTTTCCATTTTCCACGAATATAACAAAAGGGTATGCAAATACTTTTTTTTTCCAACAGCATTTTAATGTGATACCAAAATGGCGCTTATATCGAGAGTAGCGTGGTTCGAGTCCCGGCGAGGGTATTGCTCCAATTTGTACTTTAGCTGCTTCAAAATAACCTCTAATGTCTCAACAATCTTATTGCCTGAACCTTTTAGAATCAGTGTGGTACGTGACCATTTTGTTATATAATTTGCAATAATTAAAAATAAAAAAAATATTTATAGCTTAAGGAATTTTTGCATACTCATGGGACTATGATTCTAAAATAATAATTATGAGAATATTGACAAAGTCAGTTTGATGTCTTAAATTTTCTTGACTGAAAATTCTTTCAAAATACCAAATATAATTAAACTGCAAGTTAAAGGCACAGATAAATAATAACAGGATATTGATGAATGGCGTAAAGAGCAGAAAAAATTCAACCTCTAATTATTCTAAATTATTTATTAACCCTATTCCCAAAGCAAATTGAAAATGGCGTTAGGAATGGTGTCGCATATCCGTCCTGAGGTGGTTTCATTGTATATTTAATGTGGATTTGATATGAGTATTTTCATATAGCCTACACATGAATAGGACAAAAACTTTATGAACAACGCAAATATAATTTCAGTATAGATAGTATCATAATATTCTACTGGCGTACAACGTGAAATATCTATTATCGTGACATTTTCTTGTTCTATAATCTCGACTCTTGCCACGTGAGAGAGAGGCAAAACGCGTGCCGTTCGGCTAAAATGTGAATGCGAAGTGTTCATCAAATCGCCACAAGTGATAAATTTTGAAAATTAAATATCTTCATAGCTTATCTTCAATATTTGTTCGCACGGAAATTAAACTTTTTGTATTTTAGTTTTCTTTATTAATATAACTTAATCTGGAAGATTGAATTAAATCTCAATTTCTTTTTTGCAATACTTAAACAAATTTTTGAACATTTTTAATTCTTATTGCATAAGACGTTTTTATATTATACTAATTACACTTAAAATTTGAGCATAAATATATTTCCTTAAGCAGAGCTTTATTTAATCAGACGAATAGAAATCGCGAATGTGAAAAGCAAATAGTAGATAATATTTTCATTTTTAAAATTTATTCTTTTAGGGAAAAAACATTTTTAAAAACATTAAAAGAAATATTTTGATTTTTATCCCATATTATATTAGTTTTTATGATTTCCAGGGAACGTACACTGTTCTAAAATTTTCTAAGTATAAACATATAGGAACCGGAGGAACGTATAAAAAAATAGATTTCACAGTTTTTATAGAAATGATTTTTAAAATTTGAAAACACGAAAATATGATCTTTCAGTCATTTAAAACGTTCTTGTAATTTGGAGTACGTATCTAGGTATATAAACATTCAGTTCCGAGAAATATTCGTTTGGGATTTATAATCATTCCACGATTACGATATATTAAATATATCTTAACCATTTCTATGTAGTCTGATTAAAATTAAGCAATTAACTAAATTTCAATTTTCTGTAAAAAAATTGCAAGCATACCGTTACTGAAACTGATTTATTTCAAACAGCATGCGATTATCAACGGAAAGAAAAATAATGTTGGATAATTTTGAAGAATATGCACTCGTATTATAAAAGCCTGAATCGATGTAGTAATATTTCCATTTGTTTTACAATCGTTTAGACCAGTGCGATAATATTTTTGTTTATAAGTTACTTTTTTAAGTGGCAAACAAAACAACTTGGATCATGATTAGACTAGGTTAAATTGCTGACTGCGTAAATAAAGACCTTGGTTTGACAAACTGACTCATGTTTTTTTTTTTTTTTTTTAAATAGGAAAATCGTAAGAAGTCAAAACAGCCATTAACTCAATATGTGAACTGAACACACGATGTTCCAGTGCTTAATAATTTTATCGGCTTAGCCTTAGATATTAGGAAGTCTTGCAAAGAAATCTTCACACTTTTGTGCAAGTACGCCTTTCTGATAGTAAATGATCATGCCAGTTATTGAATTTCCATTTCTTAACCATTCGAACAAATATAAAATTCTACAACTTGGTTTGTAATAACAACTACAAAATTCCAACTTGATTCGTAACCATTCTTCGCTTGATTACGAACCAAGCTGGAATTTTGTAGAAGTCATTATTTCGCGAAAATCAGCAAGATTAATTTCAAGACTATAACGTGTGTCTATTCGTTCACAATGTGTCTAAATGCAATTGTACGAGAAAATATATTTTTAGACAGCATCGGTTTTCTAATATTTATTCTCCATGTTCGTATTTCGTTATATTACTGTTTCTTTTTCTCACTTGCCAAAATCGCATATTAAATTATTTTTATTGTATTTATTTACATTAAGTTTGTTCTGCAATACACTTGAACTGATCTGCTTATACTCAAACTGTTATTAAGGCATTTTGAAGCAGATTTGAATAAATGCTGCTTGTAATTTTTTATACGGCATTAGCAAGTGAAAAAACCGTGCTAAACTATTATGAAAAATTATTTTTTTTAGGAATTGGTGGATAAGTCTATGAAATCTGAATACCTGAACAAAATTTTCTCTTTCTTTTTTTTACTTTCTTGTACGAAGTAAAAGGTGTCCGCCGATAACATCGCGGCAAAAACATCGCGGACGAAAACGTCGACGAGAAAACAAAGTAAAGCGAAAACGTCGGGGTACAAAACATTGTGGGAGAAAATAAAGCAAAGAACAAACATGCAGTTCTAAAACATCGTCGTCGAAAACAAAGCGGTTAAAAAATTTCGCAGTTTAAAAACATCGCCGTCGATAATATTATGGTAAAAAATAAAGTGCCTACAAATCATCGCATGACAATAACATCGCAGACATACGTAAACTTTAAAAAATTTACAAAACAAATACCGATTCTCAACCCACAGTTCGGGAACTGAGGAAATATCTCATAGCGTATAATATTTTATTCCGTGTCTCACTTTTAGTGTTGTATAATCTTCCACAGACTTTATATAAATAAACTCTATAGCATAATAGCTACATGTAGTTTTCGACGTAAAAGTGCTTAATTATTAACTTTCATATTGTATATATATTAATTATTTGTTATTACAAAAGATGTTTCATTTATCATCTACAAGGTACATAAATTTAAGTAAAGCATTATTGGAATAAATTAAAGTCGGTGTTTTAGGTATAAGTTATTTACATTTCTATTGCAGAAAAATACTTTAAAAACTGTATACAAATATTATTTTGAACTGTAAAATTTCTAAATAGTAAAATTAAAACGTAAACTTTAAAATACTGAAAAGATAGTTATTGCTGTTGACCGTAGATTATATACTATAAAAATAACACTTCGTGCTGAGCATTTCCTGTATTTAGACTGCCAAATAAAATTTATATAATGCAGTATTTAGCAATATAAAGACAGCCTTATACACACAGTTAAAAATGCTGTCATCGCAGTTAAGCAGATATAGCATATACAGTTACATTTGTTGCAATCAGTTTTTACGTTAATATCTATACAACCAGATAAATATAGTGAAGAAAATTACAACGAACATTTCCGCAGTACAACCAATGAAAGAAAATAAGCAATTAATATTACTCTAACTATATTTGAAAGTAATGCTGAAACAATGCCCTTACAGTACAAATTACTATACCTAAATCAACTGATTATACAGTGAAACTTTCCTAAAACAATTAACTCCACATTTCCAGATAATGCCAGTTTCTTGTAGCCATACTAATCTATCAGTGATTTTAAGTACTGTTATTTAATTATGTTCCTGATAAATGTGTTAACTGTCAGAGGTGGTTATGTAAGAAAATAACCACTATACGAGGTTCCACTTAATGCAAAATGTTTCCAATAAATAATTCGTATTTTATATTTTCAAGACTAGCACATTTAATATTACATAAACTATATTAATTATTCACAATGCTATTTCAAAAGCAATTTATGAAAAAAAATCATTTGAAAGTTTCTTCATGAAATTAATAATGATGAAAATTAAAATATGCATAAAATGTTTGATTATATTTATTTTACAAAATATCACTAAATATTTAATGTAACAATATGGTTCTAGTCTCATACTTGTACAGAAATATAAACAAAAAGAAAAAAAAAAAAACAACGTAAAAAATGTAAGCTGATCATCTAAATTTTTACACAATTTTTTTAATGCAAAAAAGATTCCTTGGCTTGTATGTCTTGCCTACCTCATTCAATAAGTAATACACACGTTAAATATTTCAATGTTTACTTCTTTTAAAAAAACGTACCTTTTTTGTTTGCGAAATATAATGAGTATATTATTCCTTCTGCTCAACCACATCACATTAGTCGAAAAATTGAAAATTGAATCATGCAAGATCTTTTTAAGTAAGGTATGCTCAAATTTATTAGTACATAATATTCAAATGATAAATATCTACATGAACAAGCTTTAGAAAGTATTTTTAAATTATAATCAAAAACAAATTTTCAAAAATACAGTTTTACTAGAATGCAATGTGCATCTGATGTAAACACATTGATCCAAATTATCAAGTCTGAAATTATCCCTTTACAGTCCTTAAGCACATTGCTTTTTATGATAAAAGTAAAGATAGAAAATCAATTTCACGCACAGAAAATCCATTCCAGAACTATTTAACTGTCAGAAAAGTTCGCTGAATGCATTAGACACGATTACACGTGCATGGCTTTACTGTTATTTCCTTTCATATTATTTCATATTCACAGTCAATGTTGGTATTTTATTTTTCATTATAAACATATAAACAGTAAAACATATTAAAAATTGCAATACAGTAAATTATTTATTGCATTACTGCAGCCTACTATCCACCAAGACGATAACACAAACATCCCATAACGAATTAACAAGAACGGCGACGTATTGCTTCTTCTTAGAGCGGGGGAAGGAAGGGAATTTTTATTTCTCACGTCAGTGTTAACATAGAGAAAAATAGTTTTGCAATTGTGAATGAACGCGGTAGCCATAAGAGATGATGTTTGATACTGGTGTTTATTTGCAATATCAGAAATGTTGATAAATGCATATATAAGTGTGTATGTGTGTGTATTCAGAGAGCAAACTCGTGGCGAAATGACGTCCCTAAGATGACCGCCTCTGAACGAGACCAGTATTTATGAACACATAAGTATATTTTGGCATTGAACATTCTCTCTGTAAGACGACCAACCACAAAAAAATACTGGAAGTATAGCTGGTCGCCTTAGATTCATTTCATAGAGGCAGTTTCCCTAAGACGCCCACCTCTAAAAGATAAACGTATTTCTGAGAACATTAGTATACATCGGTATTGAGCAACACCTCTCTAAGGCGACCACGTGCAAAGTTACATTTTTATGTGTGGCTGGTCGCCTTAGAGAGACCTCACTGTGTGTGGTGTATATGATTACTGTTATTGTTTCCGACAAAAGTTTTTAAGAAATCAAACAAATGAGCATATATAGTAAAAACTCTCTCTAAAACGACCACCTGCGTTTCCAGGTTACTCTGATGGTCTTAAATAGATCATATTTTCATTCCTAGAAATACTGATCATCTTAGGGAAGAGGTGGAGACGAGAGGGTTCACTGCACGTTGTTTTAATTTTAAATCTTTCTGTTGGTTAGAAAACAGAAATAACCTTATTTTCAACAGTATCCAAATAAATGAAATAAAAGTAGATAAATAAATAATTTAAAACAATCAGTAGACAACAAGAATACCAATGAATTCTTGTTTACTGACACCAGTATTAATTTCTTTGGTTAGAAGAAGTCTATTGACGTCAGTTAGAATATTAGAATAAATCCATATAAACCAACAGAATGTGGCATCTATTTCTTTCTATTGATACCAGTAAAAAAACAATGAAAGACAATATAAACCAATGCAAACCAGTAGAAAGTTCTGACATTGATGTTGGTTGTATGTGTTTCAGATGATACCAGTAAGAAAAACCCACAGAGATCAATAGAAACCAGTAAAAGTCATTAGAGAGCAAAAGAATTCTATGGGTACCAGAAAAAGGTTTTACTGGTTTCTATGGTGCATTTTGAAATCAGTAAGAAAAACCACAGAGACCAGCAGAAACCAGTAAAAGTCAACAGAAACCCATAGAATGTTATGGGTACCCATACAAATTTTATTGGTTTGTATGGGGCATTTTTAGCAGGGCACTTATCGCCTTTTCGAACTATTTGACTTTGCAAACGAAACGCAAGTCAAATTTACATTATATTAAAATTTATTTAAACATTTATATAGGATGGTAATTGAAATGTTAAAATATTAAACTGTTTTTCGTATAAAAACACCACTGGATTCGGCTATCAAGTTTCAATTATTTAGGGCTTCAAATAAGGCTTTAAATTCTAAATATAACACTTTATCTCTTACACTACCTCTAAAATCGCAAACATTTCCTTAACGGCACAGTGATTAAGTAAGTTTTAATCTTTCACGAACACAAAAGAAACTAGTTCTCAGTAAGACAGTGGCGACGTCACGGACATTCCAGTTACCTTACCGTTAAGATTATCCTCTTACTTTTAAACTATGCTGCATGGTATCAAATTTTTATAATTTTCTAGATTGAGCTAGTATTGTAGTGTGAGCCAAAAAGGATAGGCTAGAGATTAGTTCAATCTTAATTGTTAGTAAAACTTCATTGTCACAACCTAATATGTCGAAATAGTCTATGCCTATTATTTCACGAAAGTATCCATTAATATCGGATTGCCCAACATAAGCCAAAAGTGGACTGTAAAGTGGAATATATTATTCAAGTAGATGAGAGACACATGCATCATAGCGATGTAGCAACAAGTAATAACGCTTGAATGTTATTACTCGACGCTACATTGAAAACACTGATGTGTTTCGATATCTTTTCTCTCATGTCTGGTTCATTTTATATTGGGCTACCTTACGTTCATTAAACAATATATATTTTGTTGCTTACAGTACCAAGAGGAAAATCATAAATTCGCTTTCTTATGTACAAAATCCTGGACCAGCTGATAAACATTAAAAAAAAGAGGAAAAGAAGACTGAGTAAGACTATAAGAAAAATTATATAATAATGAATGCATTTACAATTTTATAAATGCTTATATTTAGAATGCTGTTTGTACATTTTTGTCTTGTTTTCAGGAATTTTAAATCAGTTTATAAAATAGTTATAACTTTTCTTTTCAGTATACTTCAAAATAGTCTCTAAAAGGAATATTTTTAAAATTTTTTCCTTTATTGTTCAAAGAACCTTTTTTTAAACTTTTTTACTTTATTTCATTCGAACAGAAATCTCTTATGCTTTTAATTCCACTCGAAATGTTATTTCGTTTCTCATTTCTTCCAGACAATTTTTTTCTGGTGCTCTAAGAAGTAAATAATTCATTACTTCAGTTGTGAGGCCAACAAATTAAATTTTATTTAGCATTTCTTTAAAACTTTCAGCATCCTTATTCAAAACCTATGTAATATGTTAAGAAACATAAGGCTGTTTTAAAATACGTTGCATTGAATGATGTTTCTTGTAATTTAAACGCTACACGCTTCTGCTGAATTTCAAACATTTAACAATTTGTTGTTGCTTTCGATTTAATACAGAAAGTGATACGTTACTTATACATTTAAAACGAGCAACAGAAAAATGAATTATATGAAAAGCATGAAAGAAAATTCTTAGTATATTAGCTAATACTAGTACAAAATCTACGACCACCTTGCAAAGAAGCTACCAGGGTCAAGACATAAATAATCATCTTGCTCTAAAAAACAATGTTAAACGACAGCATTGAGAACCAATAGGAAATTGGAATCGGATGTGCCCGTATAATTAATTATATGTTGACTCATAACTGCGCTTTGTGTCCCCCATTAACTGGTCTTTCAGATGCATTTTCTTCAGGTAATTTGTTTTTAAACATTCTACAAAAATGTACTTGAGACATCATTTTGCAATACAGATCATTTCAGATCAAAAGCACGGCATAACTATTAGTGATACACTGAAGAGAAAAAAATCCTTTCTTTAATGCAAAACTATCTGTATTCGAGAATTATATACTTCAAGCGTGGAGTTTAAATAAATTTACATTGATATTTATTTACTTACATTACGAAGTTTATTAAAATAAATAGCATTATTTATTAGCGTTACTACTGCAAGAAAAACTTAAAAACTTTGCAGAAAAGTAAAAATAAGCATAGCTGTCACAGATTTTGTTGAACCATGATTCAAAGACTTTCTTCATTCCCCAATCATTAAAACATCATTTACATGTATCCGAAACAAACGTGTCGATCGACTAAACCAGCTTTGATACTTTGCATTTTGCAAGCTTCGGAAAAAAACGCTTTAATATGCTTATAGAAATTCCTTCCAAATTTTCGCCAACTGATACAGAAACCAAAAAATAGAACTCGATTACTCAAAATATTAATATTATAAAAAATATCGATAGATTAGTCGAAGTCCTCTAATAGACTAACTTGTGTACATAGATTCTATTTATAAATTATGTATCACTTTACAGAAAGCAAAAAATAGACCTTTGTACTCAACGATTTAAAATATTAATATTATAAAAATATCGATGGATTAGTCGAAGTCATGTAATAGCCTAACTTGTGTATATTGATTATATTTATAAATTATGTATCACTTTTAAGGGTGAGCAGACATATCTTCTAGGGCCTCAAGTTTGCAACATTTTGATAACTTACAACTACCATACCTACAATCAGGGTGGAGCGTAAAATCCTGTTTTGAAATTCATATTGTCCGAGCCATTATATGGTTCCAAATGGAATAGAACAAACTGCGTTCAAATTTCACCCCAAATATTGATATCTTGTGGTTCCAGACCTCAAGTGACTATCTGTACTGAATTTGTTAATGGTTTATGCTTTTTTCAGGAATTACATTGTCAAAAACGCCATCAGTAGCGCGTGAAATTTCTTCTCATACCAAAATTTCAAATTTAATGCCAAAACGTTCTAATAGATGCAGAACGAGTTCTAATCTGATTATTGGTTCTAGCTTGGGGTAAGAAATCACATGGCTTCCATGGTCTTTCAACGACTTTTTATTGTTAATTAGGCGGTTGTTTGGTGTGTTCGTCAATCCGGCTTTATCAGTTACTGTTTATGTTAGACTACGATGACATCAAGTGGATCTTTCTGAGATCTTTGTTGGTCATAAACTGCATTGGTTTGCATTCTTGTTGCACACCAATGAACTGCCCTTTCTCATCTTTTTCAGATGATTGATAGAAATACACTTGAGGTTTCTTGAACACTAAAAAAATTCCTGAAAGCATTTTACACTCTT
>KK120408.1:98844-117421 GCA_000611955.2 Stegodyphus mimosarum | reverse complement strand
TCTTTCTGTGACATGTTATGTCCCTATTCCAGTTGACCTACCCGAAATTGACAAAAGTGATCTCAGCACTAACCAAAAATAACCCCTTGATATTTCTAAGGCCAGTGTCTTCGGGGGAGTGCCTTTCAGGCCTAACAGACAGGAGTCCTGGGAAGATGGTCTAACTCAAGATGGCTTATTACAGTCAACAGAATTCTTCGCCTTTATGTTTCAACCGCCGAACCAACGAGTTGAAGCTACTAGCCGAATAGTTTATAAAAGTTTATGTGCCAATCTGGTTTTAAATAAAGAAAATCCCTAGAGCAACATATAGAGAACATCATATTCACGGAATGATCAAGAAAATTTCATTATTGCCAGAAACTTTTAAGGCAATCGTTCACAAAGTTATTCTGAGGAGCTGTTACTTTACTCACTCTACAACATCATGTTGACGATGCTGGAACGCGAAGGAGCACATATTCGTGCACTTGGGCTGAAAAGAATACTGAAACCAAGCGACAGGTGACGGAGAATGAGGGCACCTGGCGTCTACCTGAAGTAAGCACGTGCATACCCCTCGTCTTCCACTATCCAGGGCTTATTGAAAAATTTTAGGGTTTAGGTGAGAAACATGCCTTACAGGGCTAGGTAACTGTACAATGGATACATATATGGGAACAAAGCAGAGGAGTATTTTGAGATGATTTGCTGGGACAATAACTTGAAACCACCGGCTACCTTGAACCTCGGCGACGAAGACATAAGATTAATTAGAAGCGGCTCTCAGTTTGAAATATGAAAGTTTCCTTGCCCTTCTCAAATAGTAAAGAAGCAAGTGCGACTCGTGTCAAAAGCGTCATCGGCAATATTGGTGTAGACGCCAGGGATGGATTCGTATGCAAGTGAATGAAATCCCGGAACGAATTTACGAAAGTCGACACCAAGATGTATTTATTTTGTTGTCTGTTGAAACCGGAAGATGACAAGTGATTAAGCTGAAACTTTTTATAGGCACTTTCGATACCAATTACAACCATTAGTTGAGGCAAGAAACAAAAATAACATTAAAATATCGTTAAAAATTGGTTTGACGCTTTTATTAACATTGACTTTTTTTTACATACCTTATGTGGAACCTGAAGTTCAATTAAAAGTAAGAGCAATAAGTGAAACTTTTTCCTGTGTTTTTTTCATTGAACAGAACCATTTGTTATAGGCCACTAAATAATAAATTGGAAAAAAAAAATTGCCTATTTTCACTCCACCCTAACCTGCATGCCTCAAACATTAATAACTACAACTTTAATGACGGTGAAAGAATTAGTATTGATTCCGCTGTAGATTCTATAGCTTTGGAGAAATTAATAAATTTTCTTCACTACAATACACATTTCTAGAATTGAAGGAAAATATCAAAGCAGTTGTTATAAAAATACAATACGTCATTGTAAAACAAAATTTAAAAATGGTTTAAAAGAAAAAGTTATCAGTGTAAAACTCTAAAATGTTGGAGCTTTAAAAGGTATATAATCAAAACTAAGATTACATATTTTTGTATTCAAATTAAGTAACTTGATAAACTTAGACTTAACTTTGTAAATTAAACCTACATAGGTTTTTGATAAGTTTTGATACTTTTTTTATAGCAAGCGAAGTTTTTTGACAGGAACAATGATACAGTTTTAATAGTTATTTTACTGTCCTAATTTCTTTAAATAAATTGCATTATTTAAAAGATGTAGCTAGTGAAATGTTTTCCACTAATTCCCTTCAATTAAAAGTACTTATTTATCTCTATACATTAAAAAAAACGTTTAGTTGATCCAAGTCATGCCACTGTTTCCTGTCGGCTTGTCCTAATTCTTTCTCTTCCTAAGTATCATAGCATTCACGGTCATAAATCACACGTACAAACTCATAAAAAAGGCAATTAAATTATTAAAGCGCATTAAAACGTTTCGTATATCTACAGATATGGTAATAAGTTTTCACCTATCTTGTGGCATCTGTTTCATTTCTTCTCAGCTCTTACTTTTCCAGCTGAGAGAAAACTTAAATGATCGAAGGTGGATGGCATATGAATTCCTTTAATTTTGTATGATGAAATGGCTGATCAAATGTTATGAAATAAAATTCTAGATTTTATTCCTTTTAATCTGAGGAAAAAACCCAAAGCACTGTCATAAATATTTTTGAAGAATGGGGGACAAACTTAGAATAATTCTAAAAAAAAATTGCAGAATATAATGCGAAAAGTGTAAAACAGGACAATCTGAAGTTTCACTAAACCGTAAATTAAGGAACTACAACTCTCACAAAGATAGCCATCATTTTGACGGTAAAAGCTTATGTTATTATACTGGATTGCTACTGCCGCAGACATTTGGAATTATTTTGAAGTTTTTTCATTAAGAGGAAGATAGGCGTCATAAAATCCTTCAAAATATCCTGAAATTAAACAATGAAAATATTTATTTCAAGAAACAATGGTTTATTCAGTTTAATTAATATTTTTTAAATCTGCTTTTCTTAAAAAATACCATGAATATTCATTATTTCGAAATTTTAATTCATATAGATTTATTAAATCTTACAAACTCGAATAAACTAAATCAAAAATCAAGTACATTTCATTCGGAAAAGTAATGGCTTAGAAATGCACATTTTCTGTCTAAAATAGCTGTACAAATATAAATAAATTTCGTTTATTGTCTTTTCAATTACTACTCACGTTTATTTCCGACATTTGCATTTTTGAAATTTATTTCCATATATCTTGTTTTAAACACTGAAACATAGACTCCAAATTTTTTCTTAACATATTATTTTTCTCAATATTAAGATTTGCTTGTTATAAAATAAGTATCATAAAAATATTCCTTGTAACAAAATAATTTATTCCAAGATTGCTAATTAGCAACTAAAATATTAATTAGGATAATCGAAAAATTTGTTGATATATTTTGTAAGACGATGCTTCTTGAGATATTGTTTTTTTTTGTTTTAAATTACAAACAGCTCAAGAATTATCATTTGCATATATGAATTATTACTTGTTTATCACAATAACTGATCTATAATTAAAATGAACATGACAAGACGCTACAAACTAACACTAAGTTCTGTTAGAAATCTTGCTATTCTCGATTTTAAAGGTCATAAAATTATTCAACATATTCAAAACATTTTTGATGTGCAGGTTTCCTTATAATTGATATATTAAAATAATGTAAAATGCTTGGAACTATTCAAAATGTACTGAGGTCTGGACCACATTTCAAGCTAACAGCAAATAATCGTAGATTTAGTCTACGAAAAACCAAACACGTCCCAAAATTAGTACTGTGAAACTTACAACGGATTTAAAAAAATGTCTAGCAATAAAATGAGAAGAACGTTCAGCAAAACAAAAAACCTGAAACCTTTAGAAGGATCATTACGGTACATGAATAAAACGGGTGATTAGCAAAAAGAAAAATATTCGTCCACCAAAATCACACCTGGCTTTCGCAAAATCCGTATTAAGCAAAGATTTATCATATTGAAATCATGTTATATTTGCAATCGAGTCAGAATCGAAATTTAACATATTCGGATTCCATAGAGGAACTTTTGTTAGACTTTTTGTGTGAACTTTTGTGATAGCCAAATGAAGAACTGAATCCGAATAATCTTTTGCTTACTTTTAAGCATAATAGTTTATTTCGCTGACTCTCGGATATCAGAATTACTTTTTGGAGAAAATAATATAGATCAGTATAAATATATAAATATTCTTAATGAAAATCTGAAAATATGTGCATGAAAATATGGAATAGTTCTCTGTCAGCATAACAATCCAAAACATACAGTCTTAAATGTTAGCTTGTAGTTATTATACATATATTCTGAAGTTATCAAAACTGCTTCATTTTCTTCGGGCTTATATCCTATTGAACATACGTGTATGAAGTTGGACAAAAAAATAAGTAAGCATGAAATTTCTTAGAAAGCTCTATTAAAAGCAATTCTTAGGGAAAAACAGAACACAATATAATATTCTTACTCCAAAACATTGGTTAAGCTAAACATTGGTTATGTCAAACCGCATGCAAAGTGTAAATATAGATAAGAGATATTTAACGTAGTATTACTTGCCCAGTTATTTTCATGTTTTTATTGAATATGTAGAGTGTCTTATGCTAATTAACCCTCTCGCTGCGTATTTTTTTTATCAAAATAGGTTCAAAAATTGCGTATTTTTTTTATTACATATTTCAAATCTACATATATTTTAGACTTAAAATATACAAAAAATTTTTGTAAAAGAGTTTTTTTTCAATATAGAATTAGATCATAGAAAAACGTTGTCAGAATATTGAAATTGAAGAATAATGATAAAAAAGCAAAATTTTGAAAATCAATTTTGGTTAAATTATGATTTATTTTATAAAATACAAAGGTAAAAAGTATATACTAATGAAAATATGCAAAATACTTACAAAACATTTATTAGAAATGAAGTTTTGTATGATAAATTTCGAAACAAGGCTCGAGGCAAAGTCCGACCTCGCAATCTTTGCACCAAATTCGCGTTTCTTTTCGAATTTTTTTTCCGCTTTCAGTTTTTTTTTAACAACAGACAGCACACTGTCTACGAGGCTCTTTCTTGATGGGATTTGGGGGTATATGGCTAGCAAAATGTCGAGCAGTTAGCCTCATGGGATTGAGAGTTGAACTACATCTGCTAGAGTGAACACTGGAATTTCTATCTGAATACTTCTGAATGCTTAGTTCAATAATTTGCAAACGGAAATCTAGAAGCGTTATATTTTGTAATGGGTTATCCTTTTTATAAAGGATATAAGCATTCCACAGTGATTGGTCCATGAATTGTCGGAAAATTTTTATATAATATTTCCCTTGTTGTTTTCTGAGGGTGGGGTAATATGACATTTCTTGGTCACATAAATCAACCCCACCCATCGTGTTGTTGTAATCACAAACAACAATTGGTTTGAGTACAGTTTTCTTTGATTTGCATTTCACCAAACGGGAACTTGCATTATGAACTGTACTTATAAGAAAAACACTTTTTTTATCTTGCCACTTCAGAGCCATAACTTTACCCCTTTGGTAAGCAAGGACGTCACCTTTAGGGATTTTTTCTTTTGCAAAATTTGGAGGAAGGTCTTTCCTCATCTTATTTACAGTTCCATATAAGTCTGTTCTTTCTGAAATTAAAATGTCTGCTAACTTTGGAGACATGTAGTAATTGTCCATGGTTACACAGTAACCTTGGCCCAGGAATCTGTCCATCAGGTGCAGAACAATTTTAGTGGAAACTGGATAATTTGCAAATTTCGGGTTATACACAGTTCCATTACCTGTGTATATGAGAAAGTCTGCAATATATCCAGTTCCCACTTCGCAGACCACAAAAAACTTAAGGCCAAATCTTGCTCTTTTTTTCGCGATGAACATTTTCCAGCTCAGTCTGCCTTTGAAGCGCATCAAACTCTCGTCTATGCTGAGATTTTTATCTGGTATATAAAGATTTCGAAATTTGTTTCGAAGATGCTCCATGATGTCATAAATTTTATTTAATTTTGGCCATGGATGATTATCCTTATCAAACTCTTCGTTATTTGTAAAATGAAGGAACTTCATCAGCAAAATAAATCTATCTTTCTGAATTACTTGTTGAAAAATAGGTGTTTGCAATATGTGACGTTTGGACCAATAATATTCTTGTTTAGGCTTTTTTACAATTCCTTGGAGAAACAAAACGGAAAAGAATAATCTAAGTTCTTTCTCATCCGTATCTGTCCATTTTTTCCACCTTGATCTTTCTTTAGGAACTGCCTTATTCATATACTGCTGAGCGTATCTGTTGGTCTCTTTTACTATTATTTGCAACATAACATCGTCAAAAAAAAGTTCAAAATAATCCAAAACAGTTGCATCATCTGCCATAGTGAAATTTGGTCCGGGATTGCCAATAAAAGGAAATGAAGCAGGAGCTGGTGGAATATTTTGCATATCAATTTTGCACCACTGTCGGGCGTTTTGAATAGAAAATGAATTTTCAGATTCATCACTATCCACAGAGGAATCCGAGAAATTTTCATCAGTTCCGCTATAAATATCATCAATATACTCGGAATCAGAGTCAGAACTACTGTCAGTGTCGGAAATATCGTCAGGAGCATAGGTCATATCACTTGGGAAACGCTTCCTGCCAGACATCTTTGAGCTCTGAAAAGCGCGCGCAAAATGCTAAAAAAAATTATTTTTATACTTCGCAGAAACGTGGACAACTAACGCCATCTGTTAGTCGACATCTAAATAAACAATTAAACATTACAGAAAAGCGGAAATGAAACCATAAACGGGGAAAGAGCGGGTTGCACACTTAAACAGACGGCAAAAACGCATCCCCGCGATAATCGCGGGTTGCGCAAATTTTACTACTTCTACGTTGCCCGTGGAAATCGCGGGATGCGCAGCGAGAGGGTTAACCAACTATTGCAATTTCAGTGTTCACTCGAACTTCCCCTTTCCGTGTTTCTGACCAGAACGCAAATTAGTTTAGAGTACTTTAGTTAAGGTTTTTGGTTTTAAGAAAAAGAGTGTCTCTGGTATTTGCGCGCTATGTGTTTAGTTCTTGCCAGCTGCAACAGTTGTAATTATTTAGCTTTGCGGTTTTCTCGCAACCGATCTCTCAATTTCGATGGTCCGATATAAATACTGAGCCAGCTTCCATTTCAATATTCAGTTATTAAGTCTTTGGTTACTGTTTAACTTTTAAGTTAAATTTGAATGTTCTATTTTTTGCATCACCAAGACTTATGTCTGTTGAAGTACTATAGCATGCCCGTATGTTCCAAGTTCTATTTAAATATCATAACCTTCTCAAGACTTTGTTGTTTATTTCAGATACAGCGAAAACTCGTTTCACGTCTCTTAGGGTCATAGGTGTAAAATAGCTTTACCAGATTAGGAATAAACTTATAAATAAAAAGTGCTCGTTTGGTTACAGCCGAAAACATCGCGGAAGAAAACGTCGCGGAGAAAACAACGCAAGGCGAAAACGTCGTGGTACAAAACATCGTGGAACAAAATAAAGCAAAGAGAAAACATCGCAGGTTAAAAACATCGCGGTCGAAAATATCGTGGTAAAAAACAACGTACTTTCAAATCATCGCACGACGATAACATCTCAGATATGCGTTCAGGCTTTAATAATTGTAAAATTTAATGATTGTTGAATAATTGCAAAAAATCACATAATGATTTGTGAGCGCAAGATGGAAAGAAGGACAATTTTCACTTTTATAATTTTTATTACTAATAAATATTTGCTAAAAATGTAAAATACAAATAAAACTGAAAAATACAATGTACTGAAAACAAATGTGAGCCACTATAAATGTTCATTTTACGTTTCCGCCATTACTTAAATTTTACAAGTATGTTCAATGAGAATATTCAAAGGCTACAGGATAATTGTAATGTCATTAAAACAGTAACTTTGCTTACATCCAAAGCAGATATTATATCGTACCCAATGATCTATACAGACGGGTAGAAAATTAACAACAGAATCGGGAGTTTCCATAGTATTCTAATTTCAGAAAATGAAGAAGAAATTTGGATAGGCCACCTGCGCATAACAGCGTTTTCCAGGTGGAGTTGACACCAATAATATGAGAAATTATTTGGCCAACACACCGAAAGGTCAACCTAATTACCATTTTTCGGACAGCCAGCAGCATTTCCGGCCATTGAAAATTACAGAAATAAATCTCCAATTGTACAAGTGATTCATGATTTAGCACTGGAAAACGACAGTATTAAAATAGTAATAAAATGGTTAAAAGTGCAAACTGTTCAAGCGTATAATGAAAAATCAGATACTCTTATCAAAGAAACAGCGCAGAATGAATCATTGCCTACAACTGAAATACTACTCCAGGGACAAATATCAAAAGCTAATTGGAAAACGAAAACTTGAAATCTGGAAAAGTGCAGGAGAAGGAAATGAATGAAGAAGGATTGCAGGAGAAAGAGATACGCAAGTGTCGCTCCTATGACCACATCTCATATAATTTCTTAAATGGTCATAACTACAGAAATAATAGGAATTTTGCAATGAGGTTTTTTTGCATAGTGCTCAGAAATGTTCATAGATTTAGAATAAATGAAAAAACAAAAATTGATTTTTTTAATGTTTAAAGGTCCTGTGCCCCCTTAATACATCTATTCTTGACGAAACGTGGCCCTTTCCCAACATAACCATTTTGCTCGAAATCTAAGCGAAACAGATATTATCAAAATATGTATTGGTATTTAAAACTAAAACAATTAGAATTGTATACAAAGAATCGCAGAATGCGTGACGAAGACCGCCAACATGGAGGTGCCGCTAGTAGGAGAAAGATGAGAACGCTGCACGCTGTGTAGAGGATTCTTCTCTGAGCTGGTTCTCAAGATGGGGCGCAGAATGTCCCCTGATGTAAGTTGTGATGGAACAGCCGTGCGAAGCAGCAACACTTGCAAAATGCATAGGTGAAGATCTGGTGCTTCGTCCGCTAGACCTTCAGTATTGTTACAGGGACAGACCGTCTGGTCCCTTCCCTGTAACAATGCTGAAGAAAATTTACTGATTTATTGCAGCTGCTTTTACAATTTACAATTGAAGGAATTACTTATCTGGTATTCCGTCCTGAGTATCTATTATGCAATGTATTCTAAAACAAACATGATTTACCTTGGGATCTCTTAAGTAATTATATCTGTATGTAGTTAAATGAATTCGGATGTTTTTACATTGCAAGAAACAATATTTTTTTACGTTTTTAAAGAATACTTTCATTGTTAAAAATTGGCCTGTGAATTATAAATTTAAAGCATGCTTCCTACCACATCACTCACCATAAATTAACGGCTTTATGATGTTTTAATTCCAAATCCAACATTTGCTAAGTGAACTTTAGCATGAATAAGTAAGCAAAGGTATTTTGCTTAAAGTGTTATTTTACAATTCAAAAGTTTTAATGAGCATTATCTCCTACACAAAGATTTTGCTTCAAAAACAAAGTTTAATTGTGTTGCGTATGGTGCCTTTAGGAAGAACACCACTGAACAACGTTAACAATTTGCCTACGAATTAAGCTATCCAAAGTACTTCCGTTGGATAAGATCCTAAACAACCCATGAACCCTGATGCTCGTGAACTCATGTAAATCATGTATTTCAAAAGTGTAGCTCAACATACCAAGAGCACAAGAATCAATATCATATTTAAGGAATACTTTTAGTATTTATTTTTCAATTAAATCAAATATGTCAATTTAAATATGATAATAAAGTTAAATTACCTCCCCCGGGGAGAAATAAAAATTAAAATTTTAACAGAGAACATTTATACTGGTTTCTAACAATTCAGTAATTCCAAAATAAAACATTTATCAACTTCAGTAACTACTTATTAAGTAACAGCATAACTACGTAAGCATAACTACGTAGCATTTAAGTAAAATTTTATAAAATTCATAACAAACTATTCTGTTAGTTTCTTCACCTTATTATTACACTTAAAAATAAAGAGTACTACTATTCCTAATAAACCTTAAATTTTATATCTTATTATTCCATAGTAAAAATAAGATCTTCTAACATTCAGATTCAATTAACAAAATTTCCATCCCTTTAGAAAAATCAAAATATTAATACAGAAGCAATTCTATTTCAGTTTGCAATTATCTTTAACTCTGCATGGAAGTAAAATTATCACATAAGCAAAATTTAAATTTCCTTTAAAAAAACACATTTTAAAAAAATGAAACCACAATGCCACTATTTTGTTAGTGCCACCACTAACCACAACACACTATTTTGTTTTTAATAATTCTCTTACTGTAGTAGCTAACAATTAACTGATAAATGTCGAAAATCCCATTTTTTTTCTTTTTTTTTCAAATTTTAAGATCTAATCGAATATTAGAAAAATAAAATTTTTCTTATCTGAGCATCTTCTGGACATCCAGACCCTCGGTAGAAATTTGCCCATAAACTGTACCGTCACGAAAACTTTAGAGCCACATGGAAATCTCAGGTACGTCTGCACCCATCTTCTGATGTAGAAAGATGTCAAGGAAAATCCGGCTAGGTAGTCAAGGTGAACATCGACCTGATAGCCAGGAAATAGTCTGGAACTCTCTTCGTGATGGTAACCTTCCTTCATAACGGGTGATGGAACAGCAAACCTAAACTCGACCCACCGGAAACCCCACTGGAATCTCCTTAACACGTAAGCCAAGACTTAGAATTCAGCTAAAATTGGGTGCTTTTCTGCGTAATAAACTTGATTTTTTATTCCTTGACTTAAGTTTACCCATTCCTCCTTTTTATCACTGGAAGTAGAAAAATTAGCTTTAAGATCACTTTCATGATTTTAGCCTTAGCAGATTTTAAGATACAGTCAGTTATCTAACTGCATTTTCCACTTTGCTTTGTGATGAGAATAATGGGGGAAGGGATTGAAAAAGATGCTACTTCTCCATAATTTGTGCATAGTATGAAGAATTATGAAGAAATAGCATAAGTGCTACTTCTTCGTAATTTGTGCAAGACAGTGCTACTTCTTCATGATTTGTGCAAGATGACTTGCACAAATTATGAAGAAGCAAATCACCATGAAGTGTTGGGAAATAACGATCAAGTCAAGTCAAACGGAACAATCCCAAATACTTGAGCGCTGGGATACCACAAAAAATTTTGAACTTAAAGAAGTGGAGTCAAACAGCTGGGACCAGCCCTGCGAAACCTCCCAAAAAAATAAACAAGGCTATTGAGACAAGATAGTTAAAATCCAGGACAACATGATCACCGACTCACATGCCTCAAGCATGTAAAACCATATGCAACACTCGACCAAGGATAAGCTAAAAATACTAAGTAAACGAATAACTAAGTGATTACAATTTTCAACTACACAGCACACAAACTACTAATGACTGAATTTTTTACAGTTCAAATATCTTACGTAAGACATAACATTCCTAAGCACTTTCTATATACAAAACCGTGTGCATCTCTAGGCCTTAGATGGTAAAGTGAATTATGTGAAGAATTTGGAATATGTTCTGAAGAACTAAGTCATTATTCTGTAAAGTAGGAAGCGTAATCCTCTCTGAAATTTTGGTGAGTCTATCCACATGAATTGTTTGACTCTGGTCAGGATTTGTGATCGAAACTATTTTGTAGTTGGCATTAGTCCTCCGCACAATAACCTTGAAAGGTCCTTGATTCAATTTAGAGAGTTTCCTAGCCACACCAGGCCTAATCACTGGAGTGTATAAATACACCACATCTTCCACTTTTATTCCTTTATCCGGTGAATTCTTATAACGAGAAATTTCTTGCTTTTCTGCAGCCTCCGTTAAATTCTTATTTACCAATTGAAAAGCTTTTTGCAGTCGTAAAACCAAATCTTTAGAATAAATGTTTGTGTCATCAAAAGTTCTGAAATTGGTTTGCAATAACAAATCGATTGGTAAACACAAATCCCTACCATCTAATATAAAATCTGGACACTTTTGAAGAGCATTATGTCGCCCATTTCTGTGAGCCAATAAGGCAAAAGGCAGACGTCTATCCCAATCTTCTTGAGTTTGAGAAACTAAATGACCCAATGAATTAATTAAAGTAGCCAAGCCTAAGAATTCAGCTAAAAAGTGCACATTTTTCAATACCTTTTCCCCATTATTCTCATCACAAAGCAAAGTGGAAAATGCAGTTAGATAATTGACTGTATCTTAAAATCTGTTAAGTCTAGAATCGTGAAATTGATCTTAAATTGAAAAGCTAATTTTCCTGCTTCCAGTGATATAAATTAAGAATGGGTGAACTTAAATAATAAAAAATCCAGTTTATTACGCAGAAAAGCACGCAGTTCCATTGTGTGTTTCAAGCGTTTACGAGTAACGAGTGGAAAATACGTATCAATCTTAGCTACCAAAACCCCTAATTAAAATTAAACAAAAAGCAAATATAAATAAAGCATATTAAATAAAATACACGTTGTGTAGCATAAATTTAGAATAATAATAAAATTAATTCTCAAGTCATAACTTAAATAATTAAGTGAATTTTCTACACAGCAATTGGATAAATGTCATTCTCTAATACAGCAAAGAGAAAATGCTTATTTTTATGAAGCAAAGCCTTAACGTCTCGTATGAGTTCCATATCATAAACTAAGCTCGACGTTAGAAGGCCGTTTAGAGAAGAACCCTTCTTTAAGTTTTGAAGTACGACAAAGTCAGGGAAAGGTTGTAAAGAACCCTTGATTAATTCAAATAAAGTTCATAATGACACCAACTAGTGCTTAAAGAGGCCAACACGTCTGGCTTAAGTCAAAAGGCAATGAATAACTTAAATGAATTTAAGTTAGCCTATAGGCTTCACAGGATTAAAAATTGCGCAAGCTGTCTCTGATTCGGAAACTCGGCGTAAACAAGCCTAATGGCAAGAAAGTTTACCGCTACAAAAATCTAGTCGTTAGAAAATCAAGAATAGCAACGAGCCTTCAGGTAGGCAGAACACGTTCTGATTTGAAGTTCTGAAACCTTCCCTTAAATAAATACTGACTTCTTTCTTCCTCATCTGAATACACGCGCGTCAGATAATTTGCATTATGGCAGGAACTGTGGGTTGAAAGCAAGAGTAATAGAAAAATCTTTTAAACATAAAATAACTGTTAAGTATATTAAAAATATACCCACAAAGGTATTAATGATATAACAAAAGAAGTATGATTGGTAATGATTAATGATTGTGAAAAACGGCATGATCTCAGCTAAACACATGTAAAATATGAGAAAAATCCCACACTTTAAGTTCTTTCCTTCTTTTGTAGAGTCATTAGGTTATTTGGAAGCATGAGATGTGAAGAATGAGCAATGACACCGCCGGGACTCGAACCATGGACCCCACGAAAACACGCGTCGAGCGTGCTCACCACTACATCACGAAGCCATGCGAAGCAGACGGGAGAAATACTTCATATACTCCCACTTTTAAAAGGCGACTGGGGATTAGGGGACCCAAACGCCAAATCTCGGTGGTGAAGCATCATCATCCACCACCTTTTTTTGTTCGGACGCCACTTATAGAGTCATTAGGATTTATTCGGAAGCAGGAGTCATCAAAAATGTGCAATACCTTCGCTGGGACTCGATCCACGGACCTCTCGATTACGCGTAGAGCGTGCTGGCCACTACACAACGAAGGTATGCGAAGCAAGCGGGAGAAATACCTTATACGTACTTTGAACTTACTTTAATTTTTAATAATTGGACTTAGTATGAGGACTTAAATTCACTATTAAATTTATCACAGATGAAGCGATTAAATAACTGATCGAATTATTTGTCATAAAATGTCCTTAGATTAAAAAAAAAACACTATTTGCACCGCCCAGACTGTATAAAGATGAGGGGAGCCTACTGCGGTACCTAAGGACTTGGGTTCGAATCCTGAAGAAGGCATGGATGTTTGTAAATGTATAGTATCTTTGCTGCATGTGGGCACTCTAAATATATGACGAGCCTAAATTTCTTTCGAGAGGTTGGTGTTAGGGGAAAGGGGTGGAGACCCTCGGAACCGTCCCCTTGGGATCCTCACCATCGAAACTGGGGACAGAACTAAGCCAAGTTGTACTGTCTTCTACATGATGCTCAAGGCTCATGACAGCGACAGGCGCAAACTTGTTCTCCTTGCCACGATGGATTTTGTGGGCTTGTTCTGATGCCACTGCCAGACAGGTGAGACAAGTCTCACCAACACATTCTTTGAAAACTACGCTTTAGGAGTTACGATTTTTAGCCAATTTGTTTGCCCGAGTAAAGTTTACATCGTTATTAAAATATTCCACAATCCAACAATATTTTTAAATCATATGTTCGTAAAATTTATGTTGTTCACTTATGAAACTACCTTTCCTCTCCTTTCTTTTAAAATTTTCATTAATTCTATTAACACGCTAGGAAATACAATATGATAAACTCTTGAGCTGTTGCGCTGATTAAAAATATGTATATATATATGTTTTTAAAGAAGCGATGGAAAGAAAAAGACAAGTATGATACTCCAAGATAAATAAATGTTCATACTAACAATGTACACTTTAATTTTCTATGTTGTGTAATCAATCATACTTCTGTCAGTAAAAAATTATTTTACCAGAGAAGAAAGTATTTTAAAGAAAAACATCGCTTTTCCTGCTCAGAATGTCATTTTCTTTTGGGATGATGTTAGTATTAGTACTATGAAAAGAGGTAAATCAACGTATACTATAAAAAAATATTTAATTTGTATGCATTTAATAAATGCCTGTAGAAGCCATTATTATACCTGCAACAAATCTTTATTTCTGTAACCTTACCCAATGCATTTAGTTTAATATATTTTGTTATTAGTCCTAAGAGGCAATTTGCCCAGGAGGACTATTAATTTCGTTTTGGCATTTTGCGTGGATTCACTATAACGGTTGTTTCATTTTCAAATCGTTGCCACCAAATATTATCGCCCTGTATTATATTGAGAGAAACTAAATAAGAATCTGCGTAAATTTATATATGTTTCTCGCATTGTGATAAAGCAGCGGTACCAGAGCCATCAAATTTTGAATAACGTAATCCTCCTGCAAATATGGACATCACAAAGGCCAAATTTGAAATTTTTGAAATTTGAAATTTTCTTTATTATCAATTTGATATTTTGTAAAACTTTAACGAATTTTTGATTAACAAACAAGGATTTCAAAGCGAGCAATGGCAACGTTGTACAGAAAAAAAACATTTTTATCTCTGTCGCGGGAGGCTGGTATCGGAAGTTCCAAAGATATGCTCATTTTAAAAATTATTTTGCGATACTGCTCTTAAACTGAAATTCATGGTTTAAGTGCGAAAACATGATATTTAATAAATAAGTGTAACACACAAAATGTTAAAAAACGTCCCTTTGGACGTAATTTAAAATCTCAAACCTTTGTGATTTTATTTTCGTTTTTATTTTATTATTGTTTGTAACATCCGGGTTTGTTCTGTCTACTAAGTATTGAACATCGCACTGGCAATTGTTTACTGTCTTAAATAGCAATTTTGCGCAACATGTGTATTCTTTAACCCAAAATGCTTCAATCAGTTTCAAATACGCTTACGAATTTTCTGGCATTCGCTTTGGCGACAGGTAATACAATGTTAACTTAGGGTAGTGGTTTCACACCCTAATTCGCATGCGGGCTAAATGCGCAATCTAAAAGCAGATGATCGGTATATACATACACACACACACTTAGGCCCACAAATATATGTATACACGCGCATATATATATACACGTATATACAAGATAAATATATGTAAAACAAATTTCTGATTTTAATTGGAAACAGTAATTTGTTTGCCTTAATTTAATGTGGGTACTTCCCCTTTCTATCGTACAAATGTAACTATTTATGATATATCAATCTAATTTGCGCCATTTCAAAATTAACGCGTATCATACGATTTTACGTAACGTTGCAATGCAGATATACAGGGTGTTTGTAAAGTCCCGGACCCATTTTGATGTTTAATAACTCATAAAATAATGAAGATATAAACAAACTTATGGTATTTGTTGATGGAATAACTTATATATTTTGCTTTTCAGGTTTGAATATCTTTACTTTTCTAAATATCGTCTGCGCATGTGGTTAATTTCAGATAATTTCATTTTCCAGTCTAAATAGCTGTACTTTTCTAAATAGCGTCTGCTTAGTAATTGCATTTTTCTCTCTTTTGTTTTTGGCAACTATTGCAATTTTATGTTTACTTTTGATGTGTTAACTGGTTAATACCCCAAAGGTTAATGTGTGGTGCGGACCGAATCATGCACGACCGAGTAAGTGGGCCTTTCCTTTTTACAGAAAAGACGATCTCATCAGTCGTATACTTAGACATCTTGGAAAACTTCGTATTTCCACAACTAGAAGAGCTTCAGCCACATGTCTTTTTGCAACAAGATGGTGTACCACCTCATTGGGGTACCATCGTTCGTAGTTCTTTGAATGACCATTTTAAAGGAAGCTAGATTGGGCGAGGAAGTCTAATTCCTTGGCCACCCAGATCACCTGATATAACGCCGCTGGACCGTTTCCTTTGGGGATTTGTAAAGGACAACGTTTACAGGATGAGTGTGTCGAACATGGATGACCTAAAAGCCAGAATTACAACCGCAATAGCCTCTGTGCCGACATGCTTGCCGGTACCTGGCGTGAAATTGAATATCGATTTGATATTCTCCGTGCAACGAAGGGGGCACACGTGGAAGTTCATTGACAAGGGTCATGAAACTTTTTGAGTTTATCTAACCATTTATGTTATTAATTTTAATCTATCTTTATTATTTTATGAGTTATTAAACATCAAAATGGGTCCGGGACTTTATAAACACCCTGTATTTTTAGCCAACCAGTGATTAAGGATTTCAATAAAAATCCAAAATTTTTTTTCTTAAACCAGCGTTTCTCAACCTTTCATTATTCGCGTCCAAGTTTTCAATCATAATTTTCATCGCGCCTAACCGCATACAATAAAATATATACAACAATAATATATATTGAGTATTTTGATTTCTGTTTTTAAATTATTTTGAAATGCCAAAACAAGAATAAAAGCGAGCCAACGTTGGCGAGAAACCATATCTGGCATTTTGCCAAGCGAGCAGTGAACAGATGAAGCGCATGGAAGCGGAGAAAATTTAAATATCATATTTGAAATGAAAGCCAAACAAGAAGATAACTTTAAAAAAGTATGAAAGTACAAACATTTGTTGATGAAAGTTAACCTAAATGAGATGAGCTAAATTTACAAACTGTGAATACATTTTTTTAAAATTATAAGAGAAATAAAACAGAAACATGTCTAAAGAAATGAGAAAAAATAAGTAATATGGTTTCTGGAAGCCGTCGCGTGCATGCGCAGAGCAAATGTTTTCTCATAGAAAGAAGGAAAATGTTTGATAACGCAAGTTTCAATTCTCATTCTAGTCGATCGCTATCGATATATGTTTTCGTGTTAGTTGCAATTCACTATATTAAACATTCACGGCAGAAGATTTATGCACACTCGTGGATAATTTTTTAGCGGGCGTAAGCGAGCATTAGACGATAGTCAAGCATCAACAAATTCACAGACGAGCGTGGTTCCGAAAATAAAACCAAGAACATATTCTCAAGCATACTTAAACTTGGGGTTTACCAGTACTGATGTAAATGAAGAAGAAAGGCCGTTGTGTATCATTTGCTCAAACATGTTGGCCGCAGACAGTATGAAACCTAATAAACTTAAACGACATTTGGAAACGTTTCATAGTGAGTACGTCAACAAACACAGAGAATTCTTCAAATTAAACGTAAAACCATATGAAAAGCAAAAATCATTTAAAAAACACTTTGTCTGTGAATAAAAAGCTACAAAGTTTCATATGGCCAAATGTAAAAAACCTCACACCGTTGATGAAGAGCTTATTTTTCCAGTAGCAATTGAGATCGTAGAAACAACGTTTGGACATAATTTTTCAAACCAATTGCAGTCCATACCTCTTTTAAATGATACTGCTAATCGTCGAATTGGTGATACAGCTGAAGATGTACAGTATCAGCTTTTCTCGAAGTTGCGTGACAAATTGTTTTCAATACAGCTTGATGAAGCAACAGATAGTAATAAAGATACTCATTTCATTGCCTATATTCGATTATCTGATAATATGTCAGTAGTAAAAGAGCTAATTTTTGCAACCAATAAAACGCAAAGCAGGATACTAAGCAACGATAGTACGCAAAGCTCGCATTATTTGCTATTTTAAATGATTTTATGAAGGAGGCAAACATAGAATGGAAAAATTGGGTCGGAATATGCACTGATGGTGTTCGTTCAATGTCCAGAATATTACAAAGTACACAAGCACTTTTAAAACAAAAATCACCTCAGTGCTCTGGACACATTGCATGATCTACAGAGAAGCTTTGGCTTCCAAGGAAATGAGTCCTGATCTGAATATAGTGTTAACTACGGTTGTCACCGAAGTAAATTATATCAAAATGAGACCCCTGAAATCAGGAATCTTTTCCGCACTTTGTAAAGACAAGGACATTCATCATTACTATTTTATTGTGAGGCAAGATAGTTATCACGTGGAAAATTCTTGCAACGTGTTTATGGGAGAAGAAATCGCCATTTTCCTAGGAGAAGAAAACAGACCGGAAGCTGAGAATTTTCGCGGTGGTTTATTTGTGATGAAATTGAGCAACTTGGTCGACATATTCGAGAAATTAAATAACTTGAATCTTTAACGGCAAGGAGCAAATACACATATGTTGGATACGAGTAATAAAGTTAATGCTTTTTGTAGAAAATTGGAATTGTGGAGCAGAAATGTAAAGCAAAAAAACCTAGCAATGTTTGCAAATGTGAATGATAGTACTAAAATTTGCAAGGCTGAAGAACATGTAAAAGTTGTTTTTATAACCATTGATCATTTTTTAGCCATGCTGGAGCATTTTAA
>KK120408.1:84392-94420 GCA_000611955.2 Stegodyphus mimosarum | reverse complement strand
TTCTCTACATTCTCTACATGTCATTGCAATCAGTTTCCTACGATCGGACAGAATCCATTTATGATTATTCAGACCAGCAATATAGATAGTTCCGAAGGAAAAGAACAGTGTGGATATAAAAGCATCCCGAAGTAAATTTACGGTTTAGGGTTGTTCATTTCGTTGATCGTATAGGCTTTTCTTCAGAGTCTGAGTAGAACTATCCTATTGCATAAGCTAAGGTTAAAATTTATATCATTAGGCAAGCAAAGAAATAAAAATGATAAAGAAATAAAAAATCTTTTTTATAAAGCAGATAAAAAGCATTTTCGATAATAAACTATCTGTTGATATACTATTATGAAATACCTAATAATCGAATGTGGCCATCTCTAACCAAATATCCACAGCAGTATTCTATTACATACAAGAAAGTATGAGGAACTGATTGGTTAGAATACACATAAGATATCCATTTTAAAATACATTCGTTCACAAGTATGCAGTTGTAGAAATTGATTTATAAAGCTACATTTTTCAACTCGGTCTACAATTTTATCAAAAAGGTAAAGAATTTAATAGTGTTACTTATGCATGCGATCGTAATGGATTGAATGCACGAAGAACCGATAAAAGCTTCATAAAATTTATTTTTCCAAAACATTTTACAGTCTAAAACCTTTCACACAAAATCACTCTCATAACTCTTCTTAGTATGACAGAGTACAATCCGTATTTATCACTTTAAACTATTAACATTGAACACAAGATGATACAGAACACATCAAAAGGCTAAAGCTAGCACGGTATCTCTCAGTACTCTGAACCGAAACCTGATATCTCTCCGATCTCCTTTAGTTTTCCCCCGTCCGTAAGAAATTTAAAGTAATCCCGATATCTAGAATTTGCTAACCGGTATACGCAGTTAGAGATACATAGGGTTGGATAAAGTTTTACATAGTGTTCGGAATAAAATGTCAATCAGCTTGAGACTTTTCATGATTTCTCACCAAATTTCTGAACTAATATTACTCGGCCAAAACCTAATTTCACGCTACCATTTACATTAATGTTAAATGGATTTACCCTTGCAAACCCATTTTCCAGTCGATGCTTTTCTTCCTGATGACTACCAAATTACAGTATGCAATAAATACGACCATTTACATATAATTTCACTAAAATTACTAAAATTACACTAAAATCCCTGTAACCGAGTTCTTTCATGCTACATTATATAAGAGATACTACAATTTACATACAATTTCACAAAAAGTATTAACCTACATACAAAATTTATAACAATATTTTGTTTTATAAGCATAAAACTATATAGTTAGGAAAGCAGATATGAGCCAGGTTATATATATTACATTGTCAACTGAATAGAGAATAGTAATATTTAATTACAAATAATTGAAATACAGTAGCTCAGTAATAATCAGAGTAGCTCTTACTCAGAATATATTTTATATCGTATGACAAAAAACATTCGGAATTAAAATAAAATCGCATTCATCAATGTGTTAATTAGTTGTTTATTTATTCCTATATGCTTTAATTTTCCATTTATTTAAACGGCAGATCTTTTCTTTCGTAGGTAACCTTTCCTTAAGCCCATTAGGAAGTCTTCATTTCAAAACTAGGGTAAACGCAATATTACTTAGCAAACATTTCAAACAAATGAATAGATATTTAATATAAATGTTTTAATATCCAACAACGTTCCTTTCATATGTATAAAATTTATTTGAAAGAAGATTGAGCGATAAATTTATTTTCTTGGCAAGATTAACATAACATGTTTCGTTTTAATTAGCCTTTGAATAAGCGAATATTTAAAAATTATGTCATCGTTTCAACGTTTCTAATTTTTTAGGTTAGCGCAAACGATTTTGAAATTAGTTAGCTGAGTAAATTGAACAATATAATATAAAATAATTTTTTCCTGTTTTTAAGCTTCTGTTCAAAAGCAATTCCATAAAACAAATAATTGACGTATTTGTGGGATTTTAAACCTAAGCTTTTAAATGACTTATAAATTTTAAGTGACTTCAGTGAGACTTTGTAAAAAATAAAGTGGGTACATAATTACGGAAAATGTAATTAAATCGAAGTTAAATATAAGTTAAAGAATGCCTTTTAGTTTAGCAATATTTATTTACATGTTATTATAAGGTATTTCTCTCGCCTTCTTCGCATATTTAAACATTAACTGTTTTAAACAATATATATACATATATATATATATGTGTCTGTGTGTGTGTGTATGTTGTGTGGTTGTAATTTTTTGTAACTTCCCTTTTTTGAGTTGTTTTATAATTAACTGTTATATATATATATATATATGTGTGTGTGTGTGTGTCTAATCAAGAGATAGTATTTAAATCAGTACTAGTGTCTAACTAACAGGAAGAATATGAATTAAGGAATCAGACGATTTGTTATCAATTACATTTGAGCAAATTCTTTATATTTACACCCCAGGGGCAGAGCGGTAAAACTCTCTAAACACTGGTAGTTCGGTTCGAGGTTCGAATCCCGAGAACGGGCTGGCTGCATGGGCGTTTTCGCAGTTTGACCCGTGTGTAACCTGTATATGAGCCTGTTTCCCTTAGAAAGTCCTCCACGAAGGCATTCGTACCCTTAGGCTGATAGCCCTTTAAACTTTGCCGTAATCATATAAACCAAAACAAATCTTCATATAAAACGGTTTGAATAGCCTCTAAAATTCTTTCTGTATGCAATATTTCAAAAAATCTTGACGAACCACGTAAGCTAAGCTATGTATCTGCCTAATTTTAGAAATGATAATATAGTAAAATATCTGAGAGATTTACTTATAATTTTGAAATGTGGCAATCTGCTGTATTTGATATCGTCATAATATTCCAATTAACTAAGTGTAATTTCTTTATATTCAATATTTCTAAACAAGATCTTATATATATGATAAGCAAACTTTGTTACGTATTTTATTTCCACTTAACAGAGAAATGGCCTACTTCAAATCATCTGTGGACGGATTGTCCTGTCGGCGAAACGGCAACGGCGGAAAGTCTTACACACGCTAGACTCTACCGTATTGTAAATACATGAGGTTCTAACCTGCTGGTGTATTTGTATGAAATCAAGGGTTATGACACTCTTTTAATTTATCAAATAACTTAAATGATGATAATAATGGAATAATGAAATAACTTTGGCTCGTGTATTAGGTAAAATTGGCTTTAGCACCTCTTTAACGTAGAGATCGACTAATAAATCTCTTTGGCCAAAATGACTCTGAATCAGTAACTGCACTTTTATTAATCGCTGATGTTTGCAGACAACTCTCAAAAATTCGTTTTCTAGCTTACCTATATGGACATATTGTATAATCTATTGAAACTTTTCACTCATCTTCGTTCAGCTTCGTAATCTGGTAAGCTTTTCTTTTAAATGCTATCTTTAGAAGTTTAAAATCTCTAACTTCTGACCTTTAAGAACTGTTTACAGAATAATTTGCATTGAACGTATCATAGTAATATACTCATCGTAATATTCCTCGGCGCCACTCATTTTGACTACTGACTCTTCTTTCCTACCTCAGAATTTAGTACTAACTTTTTTTTTCAAGACCACTCTAATACCCGTGCATTTTGTAGCTTAGTGAGCAGTTAGTGCAGTTTAGTGAGCCTATCTTGAAGTGTTCATCTCTGTGTTTCCGCTTTATGAATATCTGCTTTTTAAATACTCTCCTGGCGTTGATTAATCGAGTCTTCCCAAAGGAATATCTTGCAGCGCTACATAACTTTTTATTTAAGTCCACAGTATTCCTTTTACTCACAAAAATAATCTTCTTCATTAAAACACTGTCATGTTTTAAAATATCTTAACCGGCTCGTCGCTTACGTTTAATGATTCACAGAATCACAAAAATCTACCAGCTCCGCTTTCATAAATAATGTAATAGCTGTGGAGTTATAAAGATAAAATATAAGTTTTACTTTCCTTTAATTATGAATATACAACCTTAAAATAATATAACAAGTTTGAAAGCTCCTGACTACATGGAGATTGCATTTCTTTCCCTTCTTTAATTCCACCGCACTACGAGGATTTCCCAGTATTCGCAGAATCAAAATCACTCACGCACATATGAGTATTAATATCTTCTAAGTCTTGTTTGCTACCTGCTGTCAACAGATGCACTTTCAGTTCTAACAAATTCTTCATTTATTAAACATGTTTTTCTTTAAACGATGAACGAAAATGAAACAAAAATAACATATTATAACAAAAAGCTAGTAAAATTTGTAGCAACTTTTAATAAACATCCTTGCCAATAGTTTCCTTAAAAGAAATCATTTCATATTTTTTAATCACAGTACTAAATGAATCATTCAGTGAACTTTTTAATTACGTCTTCAGTGCCCAGTGACCAAGAAATTTCGCCTAAAACCTCCTAAAAATACTGACTGGATATTTAAAAGACGTATCGATATAACTCCAGCCTTAATCAATAAATCAACAGTACCATGAACAAACTAGCAAATCAAGTCATGGACTTGTGTAATGTTAAACTGCCATTACGAATTGCATCGTTGGCCTGTTGCAGTAATTCTTAAATGAAATTTGGTTTTAGGTCTGTATTTATAATTATATTTTATTTTATTTATTATTAATTACATAAACACAATATTACGTATTCTAAACTATTTGTATTAGGACATTATTTAAGAATATAATTAGTATTTACTTTAAGAATACTGTTTTAGGACTAAAATTTATATATTACTGTTCAAGTAAGAAAGAATGAACTTGACCAGTGTACCCAGTAATACCGCAATAAGGAAAATAATATTGTACTAAGGCACTTGGTCGAATGTTCAGTGCGGATGCTCACGGCAGCCGTGAATACTCAAGATGGTTAGTGGATTATCTGTTTGCCATTTGAAAACGAACGGCTGTCTCTTTCACTTCTACCTCTACAGCAGCGTATCGCGATTTTATATGTATGTTATTTTTTCACTCTGAAAGTGCTATCTATTTCTCTTGAAAACGTATTTAGGCGAGATTAGTTTAATTCTCAGTGGTATTTTATTAAATATATGCACATTCTTCAATTTTAAATAGATAGTTTTAAAAATTATTTCCAATTGTCACAGAAATGAGGAATAATAAATGAAAAAAGTGCAGTTAAAATACATCTTATTTAAGCAGTGCTGTCTTTACAACTTCCTAAATTTTCGAAAGTAATTAACTTATGATTAATGCAAATTTTAAGATCTTACACGACATTAAGATGTAATTAATAACAGATAAACATAACTTTATTCATCCCAACATCCAGCCGAAAATAAAGCCTAAATGTCGTCTTTTGATATAACAAGCAAACTCTTTAGTATAATATAATTCAGAAAATGATTATGAGGCAACTTTAATTGAATCAGAAAAGATATGCTTCTTCACTGTTTGAGCCTGAAGTGAACTTTTGCTTTGAAGCGTTATGCAACAAAGGCCATCGACCGTCACCGGTACCATCTGTCGGCTAACATCCGTACTGAGAAATTCAAAAGCAGCTCCCTCCAATATCAAATGTTTCTGAATGTAAACTGTAGATGATTCCATAACTCTCTCGAGGTAACAACACCTTCAAAGCAGCCGTATTAATGAACCGTGATTGATTCATTGGTACAGTATCTCCCACACAACCAAACTGCGTCCCAACATTGTCAACTGGACTCTTCTTCGGCCAGCAACCCACGGTGAAACACAAACGAACAGGACAGGGCCTCAGTCATGTCCACAAGCTCATCGGTCTCGCTTACCTTACATTGCGTGCTGTTTAGCAAATATCGTGCCTATCAAATGAAAGCATCGGGAGGCTTCTAAAGCGTGCTTACTTGCCACAGGAACCACATAGCTTCTTCAGTGTTTAGGTCAGGTCGAAGCACAGTATTGGCCTAATCTTTTGAGGGTGCCATAGTATTATATGCTCTTAGTTAGGGCTCGGCATTAGCAACACAGAAAGGACATCATATTTCAGTTGTACCATATATCGTTGAGATGGCCACTGTCTAATTTAAATTTCAACATTTTTTGGCAACTAATGGTTTTGAATGTCGTATATAGATGGCTGTTGGACAATCCGACCTCTCAGGGGAACAATACTTGTACGATACTTGCGGTTATTTTAATGACAATACCTTTAGTTATTTCTGTAGTGATAATAATACCTGTAGTTATTTTGATAAACACAATCTGTATACTATTCATTTAGCTTTAGAATATTTCTCTATTGTATGTTTTAGAGACATTAGGTTATTTGGAAGAAGGAGAAATGAAAAATGAGCAATGCCCTCGCCGGGACTCGAACCATGGACCTCTCGAATACGCGCCGAGCGTCCTGACCCTACACCGCGAAGGCATGCCAAGAAGGTGGGAGAAATACCCTATAATGCGAAATTTGAAATGTACTGAGTTTTATAGTTTATGGTAAATAAACGTATCCGCGCATTTGAGAATCTGGATACTAATTTAAAATCTGTTGTTTTTAATTATGCTTTTCTGTAGCTGTACTCGAAGGTGAGTAAAGTTCCATATTCATATAAAATTATGATCTTTTACATTTTTGAACAATTCCATTTTTTTACATGTGTAATGAATTTTCATTCATGATAAATAATTTAAATCCCTTTATTTTTCTATATCAATTTTAACCCGCGAGAACACGCACCCATTTTCAAACACGAGAACTCGCGCCGGGTATCTCATACCCTAGTTCATTTCTGCTATTTAAATATCTATTAATACTGCTTATAAGCAAACTTTATGTAATTATATATTACAAAATAATAAATTAAAGAATTTTAGTGAATTTAATAACATACTTACGTATTTAAAGACAATTTTGACAAACTACATACTGATGTTCAACACAGAGGGTTTTTTCACATTTTTGGCAGATAAACCTTGATTTTCTGTCCTTATTACATAGACAAAATACACGTCGCTTATAATTTGCTTTGAGTTTTTTGCAGGCGGTTCAATATTAGTGATCTCCAGTTCCTTAGAAGTGCTTGGATACGTTGTTTTTCCTTGAGGCTTGCGGTTTCTGTGTTGTTCTGAAAGAACCAATCCCAGTGTTTTCAAAAACAAACGCCTGTTTTTGAACTGTGTGGGAGGATTTTTGGTGGACATTAACAAAATCCTGGCATTAATAGCAGCCACATTCAACACAACACTGAAAATAAAATAACCATTGGCCAACGATTTGGTATCCTTGCTGTAGTGTATGCTGCAGCCATCTCATCCACAACGTCCACAGCTCCTTTCGTAAGATTATAAAAAGTAATGATACCTGGCTTTTTCAATTCCATGGTGGTTTCGTCTATTTTGTAATCAGTATGCATTGTGGACAGCATAACTACATTTTTGTTCTTTTTTGCAGAATACGAAACAATTGTTGTTTCTTTTTGAAGTCCAAAGACTGAAGAGTACAACTCCTTTTTCACCAAAAATTCAGGCGGTATTTCTCTTTTATTTTGTCTAAGTGTTCCAACCATTGTAATTTTATTTTTCAAAAGTTCTTGTGCTAGCTCATATCCGGTATACCAGTTGTCAGTTGTCAAGTTGCGTCCAGAATTGAAAAGCGGTGTCATCAACCGCATCACAATGGCTTTCGAACTACAGTCTATTTTGAAGGGTCCATCGGGTTGCTTACCAGCATAAATCTCCATATTCCAGGTATAAAATACTCTAGAATCTACTAGTGCAAATATCTTGATGCCATACCTAGAAGGCCTTTTGGGCATATACTGCCTGAATACGCACCGCCCCTGAAAAGGTTCCAGTTTTTCATCAATTGTGACGAATTCTCCAACGGTATACGCATTTTTACAATTTGTAACAAATGTTTCAAAAATGTCTCTGATGGGAGCCAATTTATCAATCTCTCTTCTACTTTGACGATCATTGATATTGTCAAATCGTAGGCATCTCATCAAAAAGAGGAATCGAATGCGGCTCATGGTTTTAGGAAATATGTCAATCCCGGTTCCATCCGTAGCATACAAATCCTTCAAATTAGTGTGCGATGATTTATGAGTTCCACATAAGTATAGAAGTCCAAGAAATGCTTTGATTTCGATTTCATCCGTCTTCTTCGCATCTGGTTCTCGAGTGAAATGGTCTTGAATCGATTCTATATAAATATTTGTGCACTTCACTATCATATTTAGCATGTTGCTATCGAAGAGAACATTCCATGCATCTATGAGAGAAGCGACATCTCTTGAATAAGCTGTATTACCTGGAAGCTTGCTAATTATATTCCTTGAAGGTGTCCTAACATTTTTCCGGTATTTTTTCTTCTGCCATTTTGTAACTTTATCTTTACCTATATAAAAATCCGTTGTTGACAATGAACTTTTATCTTCTGTTTCTGTCTCAATTTCAGTAGAAGAATCGTGATTGCTACAGTATTCTTCATCCTCAGAGGCAACACTGTCGTCAGATATAGGTTCATCATCACTAGAAACAGTCTTTATAAGGTGTCGAAAATATTCATTTTCTTCGTCGTAATTCAAATAGCGCGTCATAGTTCACTAAACTGACAGAAAAAAAGGAAAGATCTGACTGACGCGAGGACTCGCATGGGTATGGCATACCCTCGACACCTGTTTCTCAAAATCTATTTTTAGAGCAGAACTAGTTTTTGCCCTGCTGAAAGAATGTGACCTTGAATACAGCTACACGAAATTCTGGCCTAATTCGATAAGAAGAAAGTAGTAAAACAATTGAATGAAAATGGATCGGGCATGTCATACCCGGTGCGAGTTCTCGCGGGTTAATGCAATACTTTTCCAGGCACAAAAATAAAATTTAGTTCAGATTTTTATTGGTAAATGATGCTGTTAGCATCACTTATAAAAAGATTACAGCATTCAGCTCTCAGTTATACTTATTTTAAAAATTTAAATGTGCACGTTTTGAGATATTCACAATACAACTCTATCTGTCAGAGAACAATTGAACTAAAATACAGGGTGGAAATACACAAACACACAAAAATTTGAATTGCGTGCAACAAACAGACCTAATGTGAAAGTTATTTAATGTTTAAAATGTTGTTGTGCAAAACTGTTTTAAATTGACTTTTCAAAAAAAAAATAAACATGTAAGCACCTCATTTTGTTCTTTTTTTTTTTTCAGGCATGAAATGCGCTCCATAATTTTGGAACAACCTTTACATCTTAAACCAAAGAAAGTTCTATTCTATGATAAGCGTTTAGGCGAAAACTGCAAATCGCAGTATGAGCAGTTGCTGCTACAAACTTTAAGTTAGTAATTTAATACAATTTTTCATAAACGTCCAGATTTATGGAATGTCATATGCAATAATTATTTGCATTACACAATTACAGAATACTCTTAAGTTATAGAATATGGTCATGTTATATCAATTTCTTGCCACCAGTCGCTTTATAGAATAATTGCACCTTATCCTTTAGAAGCGTTTAATGCAGAAAAGATAGTCTGCTTTATCAGAGACCTGAATGCTGTATAATGCTCATACATTTTCAATATGCAGTATAGAAACATTTTTCAATGTGTGAAGAGCTACCTCATTGCTAGAGTCAATATCTTGTATGAATCAAAGCTGAAATTAGTCATTTAGTGTAAAAAATAGAACGTCCGCCTTTATAACGGAGGATATCTAGAATGATTGAAAAAGACATTCCAAGGACAATGCACTCGAACTGGATAAATTCCTGTACGATTTATTTTAGCACAATATTTTCAATAAAATAAACTTTTAAATTTATTATTTAAGAATTTTCTTTTTAATAAATATAACTATAATAATTTAGTAATTTATGAAGGATTGATGACGCTTTTCATCATGCCATTGAGTTTCGAAAGTAATAATTTGTTTCTTTAAATCTTTATATCCGTTGAGAAAATTCCTGGAATGAATATGTGCCACAGAATTAGGTAAAATATAAAGCATTAGACTGATATCAGATAAGGGAAGTATTCTATGTACTTTTAGAGATACAAAG
>KK120408.1:35447-82736 GCA_000611955.2 Stegodyphus mimosarum | reverse complement strand
GAGTATATCTTTAGAATTTCTGATACACAGTTCCGCGCGCTTTAGATAAAAAGGTTCCCCCCCGTAGAGTGTTGCCATTGCCCGCTTTGAAATCGTTGAGTTTGTTCATCAAAAATTCATTAAAGTTTTACAAAATATGAAATAGATAATAAAACAAATTCCAATTTCGGGCTTCTAGATGCGAATATTCGGGTGGAAACGTACATTATTCAAAATTGGAGGGCTCAAGGTACCGTTGTTTTATCACAATACGAGAAATATACATATATTTATGCAAATTCTTCATTATTTCATTTCTTTATATATAATACAGGGCTACAATATTTCGTGGCAACAGTTTGAAAAGCGATTCAGACTTTTAATGTTTCCAACTCAAAATCGCAAAGCGAAAACAATAGTCTTTCAGGGACAAAGCCCCTATGAAAAAAAAAAGTCTGAAATGTTTAAGATTTTAAATTACCTCCAAAGGGCCTTTGTTAATATTTTGTGTGCTATCTTTGTTTATTAAATATCATGTTCTTCGTACTTAAACCAAAAAATTCAGTTCAAGAGCCATATCGCAAAATAATTTTAAAATGAGCATATCTTTAAAATTCCCGATACACAGTCTCACGCGCTGGAGATATTTTTTTTCTGTACAACATTGCCATTGCTTACTTTGAAATCATTGAGTTTGTTAATAAACAATTCTTTAAACTGTTACAAAATATGAAATCGATAATAAAACAAATTCCAAATTTGGGCTTCCAAATGCCCATATTCGGGTGGAAATGTTCAATATTTAAAATTTGATGAGTCTAGGTACCGTTGTTTTATGACAATGCGGAAAACATGTATTTATTCAGGTTCTTCATTATTTAATTGTTTAAATAGAATATAGGGAGATAATATTTTGTGGCAACAATTTGAAAAGTGAAACAATGCTATTAGTGAATCAACGCAAAATGTCAAAACGAAATTAGTAGTTCTTCTGGGCAAATTGCCCGTTTTGACTAAAAATGTGAAAGGTATTAATTGTCTAAGGATATGTGCAGTCCGCAAACGCTGCAGATCTGTTAATGCTAAAGATAACCGAAGTAAGAAAAAGAAACTATAGTCAAAGTTTAGACATACAAAGAGCTAAATATTACAAATTTGATAGTTGATGATTTTGAATCCTCCCTATAGCGTGGTCAGTTCTAGTGTATGGATATAATAAATTATTTATTATAGTAACAAAAATCATTCTAAAATAATCAGAATTCTTTTGCAGAAAATACAATATTCAAAATTAAGCGTTTTTGTTATGTTTTGTAATTAGATAATATGCAACGATTATCTGCTTTAGATAGAATACTTTCGTGTAGAAACTACTACAGAAACCTGGGTCGAAATGGCATTTTATATTGCAAAATGATGCTTGCAGCTGACGCATTTAGAAATTGAATATCGATCCCAAGAGGAATAATAATATCCAGGTGTCATACAATGTTGTTAATAGCCTAACAAAAGACATAAATTTAAAGAACGTGAATATTCATGTAAGTATTGTAAATTAGTTAAGCTATTAAAAATTAAAAGAAAATTATACTTATTAACAACGAATAATGAAAAGAGAATTATGAATTAAAATACAACTTTCATTTTTATCGTAAAATTTAAACCTTGTATGTAAATATAAACACTAAATTTTAAAGTTTTTTTGTTGGAAAATAAAGAAGTATTATGTCTCAAGCCGTTTGAAATATTTTCTAGAAAAATGAGCCTGTTTATTATATTTGCAAAGTCGTAGTAGTCTGCTCTGTCGAAGATTTCTGCCTTGTATCATTTTCTTCTTATTTGAAGACAGGAAAAAAAGTTTTATAATTGGAAATTAGTTTAAAATATGAAAGTTGAATAGACATCTATCTTAGTTTTCAACACTTAATGTTAATTTATTTTTGGCTCACTTAAACTCATTTATAATAATCTAATTATGTGTCAGTTACTTATCTTTTCAATTCACAGCTGAGCAATTTATGGAAATTAATTGTACTGAAAAAATTGTCTTAATATATTTACACATTTTTTATATATACACTCATTGCCATAAAACGTTTTGCTCCAAGAAGCAGTTGTGAGGATGAAACGAAATTTTACATATGTAAGTACTACTTTGTTATAAGTAAGTGATTAGAATATCAAAGAAAAAAGGATCCTTTATTGCAGAAAA
Source organism: Stegodyphus mimosarum (assembly GCA_000611955.2). Lineage (NCBI taxonomy): Eukaryota > Metazoa > Arthropoda > Arachnida > Araneae > Eresidae > Stegodyphus > Stegodyphus mimosarum. The sequence continues at coordinate 80,545 of KK120408.1, read as the reverse complement.
AGTACACATGAACAGAAGTTTTAGTACTCTGTTGGACTACCTCTAGCGGGAATGCACGATGCAATATGACCCGGCATTGAGGCATACAAGTTCCGTAGGGTGTCTTGAGACATCTCGTTCCACAGCTGCTGTAAACGTGTCTCTGTTTCCGCCACTCTCGTAGACTGTCCAACTTGCTCTCTAAAATGATCCCAGATGTGCTCAATTGGTGACACATCTGAGGATCAAGCAGGCCAGGTAAGGTTGTTAATGTAGCGGAAGCAGTCTTGTGAGATCCGTGCTGTGTGTGGCCGAGCATTGTCTTGTTGAGAACAGGCTCCTGGGAACCTTGTCATCAGTGGCAATACATGTGGCTGAGGGATGTCATGGACATACCGCTGGCCTATCACTGTGCCATGGATCAATGTTAGGGGTGACTCTGTATCGTAAGCAATGGCACTCCGTATCATCACATCAACTGTGGGAACGCTGTGTCGCTATAAAGCGAAGGCAGGATTGCGGCGTTCACCCTGGGGCCTCCACACACGAACACAGTTGTCATCACTGGTCAAATAGAATCTAGATTCTTCGGTGAAGACGACCTGGTTCCATTCCGTCGAAGTCCAATCCTGTCGTGCGGGACACCACTCCAAACGGACGCGTGGTGGGTGGGTGTCATTGGCAGCACACGTAATGGGCGCTGCAGTACCAGATATCCTTCAATCAGGCTCCTTGCGATGGTTCGGGAAGACACAAGGGCCTGTAATGAAGCTACTGCCTGTGTCTGAGTAGCGGCCAATGAGGCAGTTGGCTCTACGCGTGCGTGTCGTATGATGTGATGGTGTTCTCGACGACTGGTCTGTCGAGAACTTCCTGAGCCTGGTCGCCGTGTAAATGACGTCTCTTCTGTTCACTGGTTCAAATACCTTCTCACAGTAAAATCAGAACTGCCTACCTGACGACCTACTCGCCGAGCTGACCACCCAGCTTCCATCATCCTGATGGTTCTTTCTCTCTCGAACTCTGACAGCCGCTGATATTGGCTTCGATGAAGGTGTAACGGCATGTCTACCTCAGCATTTCCTTAGCAAAAGATCAAGTACACTCAAACAAACTCTGCTTACCTGTTTTACACTCCATGAAGAACGACTTTCAACGCCCTCTATTGGCATTACGCGATGACGCTGCATTTCTAATCATTTGCATATCTACCCGACATGCCAAGTTTCGTTACGATCCCACAATTATTTCTTGGTGCGCAACTTTTTATGGCAATGAAAGTATATATATATATATTTACATATGTATAATTTTAGTTAAATTATATATAAATTATAGTCTCTGTTGTATAAGATAACATGAATAGGATTACAGAGGTGAGTCCATTTAACATTGATGTAAATAGCCATCTCATCAAATTGGCGAGATAGCACCAAGCTGACGGCGGTTTTGGTGATTAATGTTTTATTCCCATATTTGCGAGAAATTGTCAGTTGCAAAAGTTGCCAGTCTTGGCGGATATTTGGCCTCATTTTGGTCCCATACTCTTGTAACTGTAACTGATCCGATCGCTATGTAACTGTAACTGTATCCGTCCCTGTGTAACTGTAACAGTGTATGCCTTCCGGCAATTTTAAGAAATCATAGGTATTGGAAATATCTCGGCGGCCCGAGGAAAACCGAAGAGGGCATCAGTCTACGGTGTATTTCAAATGTGAGTTCAGAGTAATGAGAGATCACTGAGCGAGCTTATGAATTTGAGGCTTTTATATTGTCTTGGTTTTAACGTTCTTAGTAGTTCGAAGTGGTAACTATTGGTTATGCTGTGTCATACTGAGAAGAACGGTAATTTTGTGAAAAGTTCTAGAACTGTTTTTGTCTTGGGAAAATGAATGTTATGAATCTCTCATCGGTTCTATGTGCATTCAATTCATTACCAACCTGTAAGCGCATAACAATATTGTTGCTCATAGTTTCAGCGTGTTTGCCGCGAGGCATTTTGCAACAATGTATGCATATGTAATCAGGAATTTCGACATTTTAAAATGAAGATTATTAATTACTAAAATTCGCAATGTTCTGAAAAATTAATTAAATAAATGATAATTAGATTAATCGGGAGATAATTATTCAATCAGTACTGGTGGCTGACACAGGAAGAATATAAATTAAAACTAGAATTAGAGACAAAGTAGCGTAATAAAAATTCCAATAAAATAAAATAATAAACATAATAAAATTATAAAATAATTAATTACAAATTGTTACTATGCTGCTTTATTTTTTTAACTTCTGTTTTACATCCAATTTTTGTATCTAATTTATTTTAAAATTCTTTTAAGAAATCAGTTTTTAATATGAAATCAAAAACAAAATTCAAATTTTTTGAAATACATAAAGACAATACCCTTTAAGCATTATCGTAAAATGTCGATTTATTTTGAAATCTCAAATTAATTTCCTTTTTATTATGAGTATTACACTATATTATGTTTAATTTTAATATTATGCTTTATTTCGTTATTATTATACATATTTTAATTACATTGCATTTCACCTTAATTATAAATGCTTTAATTATTATTTTGAATTTAAATAAAAATCGCAAGTTCTTAATGAATTCGTTATTTTAATATGTGTCAGTATTGCTAAATGATGTGTTTAGTGACGAAAGCTTTTTTTTTAGGCCCGTAAAGAAAAATATGTCTTTGCAGTGAACCGGGACGTTAGCGAACTGACTCAAAGGCGAAATGGCATTAAAGTGAAGCGGCGGCGGTGAATAGTCTCTTTCCCATCCCGGCATTGTACAAAATATTTTAAAGACTCTGTTGAATTACGGAATTTTAACAGAGCTCTCTTGAATGAAAACATTCATCTCGATTTAATGGTGATTTTAGGGATCTCGATTTAAGTGATATAAAAATCGAAGAAATGTTACTGCTGGCTAAGCACAATTTTGGAATAGCATCTTCAAAAGATAATGTTTGAGATAATAAAAGGTAGATTGAATCCGAATTGCCTCCTACAGTACGCCTTTTGTTAAAAAAGGAATTAATGTGCATCTTAATGGTTTCGTGGATGGCTTTCTAAGCGAAACTGGCTCCTATACACGTTACACATGGGAAAACGAGGAAAACGCCCATGGAGCCAGCCTTTTCGTAGAATTCGAGTCTCGGACCGAACGTCTTCAGCGACTCGGCCGCTGGTAGGCAGACTTCTGCACAAATGATGACCTATTAGTGAGTATGGAGAACGAGAAGGGACATCTTTGGCCAATAGCCAAAGTATAGAAACTTCTTCACAAGTACAGATGCCCATGATAGAGTGGCCAGAATTAAATACAATTGCCAGACTTCTGTTCGTCTGATAAAACAGTTAGGCCTGTTAGAGATATCAGAAAGAGATGATACTGTTTTCGAGAGAAACTGTAAGCTAAATTTTGTTTACGAAAACTAATAAAATGCTCCGAAAGACTAATATGTACATAAATTTTTGCATCTGATTTATTTTAAAATGCTTGCAAGAAAGCAGTTTTGAATAGGAAATCAAAAAATAAAATTTAATTTTTTTAATTGTATAAAGACAATACCCGCTAAGTATTATCTTAAAATGGTCGAGTTAGTTTTAACAATGATTTTTAACCGAATCTTATATATTTCCGTAAAATAATAGGTGGAAAGATATTCTACTGATTCTATACACTACTAAAAGTGCCTCAGTTACCACCAGATGTCACACATGGTGAGGGAAATAACTCTCAAGTGCGCGTAATGATTGTGCGTAACAATGTTTTTGATTCGACGATTAATGGGGAACCCCCGCAAAGCCGAAGCCATAGAATCAGTTAAGGGAAACATATTAACAGCGTACATGTAATTGTGTACTTTGAAATATGTTACATTATATTAATTAGGTATATTCTTAGTTTTGTAGATTAAAATAAGTAAAATACTCGAGCGTCTTACGGATTGTGAATGCAATCTTCGTAGTTCGAAGTGAGTGAAAAATACCTTTTTTTATATTATAAATTTCTACATACCGTATTATTTATGTTCCTATCGAACACGTAATATTAACCGGAACTGGTAGATTCGTGTCAAACTGTTAATCGGTACGGAATTTTTTTTGGAGGTTACCAAAATAGCAAATGTAACAGAACAAAGAACATGAATTAAATTTTGTTTTCACACTTAATTTTTTTTTTACAAAAAAGCGTGAATTGTTATAAAAGGATTTGAACACAGCGCTTTGTTAACAAACGAGAGTTTTTGAGTGGTAAAGGATGTTTACGAGAGGCACAGAATAAGTCAAAGATGAATCAAGCTCTAATTAAGCAACCATTGCAACTAATGAGTAGCATAAATCAGTTTTGAAACACCATGTAAGCATGCGGAGCGTTACTTCTACTTTTCCAAAAATTGTGAAACGGTATTCCGCCCTCCCGAAGATAATTTGTTCAAATTACAAAAGAAGCCTGTCCGAGGCGAAGACTTCTAAAAATGCATAATTAGCCAGAGATGAAGCATGGACCTACACTATTAAAACAGAAACAACGACAACAACCCATGTCAAAAACCATATGAATGACTCTCAATAGCTCTAATATATGGATAACAAAGTCTTGGTAAAGCTAACTTTTTTTTACTGCTGTCGTGCTTATTTTATTGTTGTTTTTTATTGTTTCATGAAATTTGTGGCCGAATTAGTTAACTATAGATATTATGTGAATGCTTTGCTGACTTTAGTGTAAAGACATTTTCAGGAAACCACCTGGAAAGACAAAGAAATGGATGTTTGCCCTTCCCTCGTTGCAATGAGAGAACGTTCACTACAAGTTCTGACTCCGTTTCAAATAAACGGCATTAAACCATGTAGCAAAGATTAGAAAAACGTTAGCAAAAGTGCATTACAAAGGGTCGGGGATTATTTTCAATAGAATATAATAAATAATGACCAATAAGTTGAAATATTAAGTGTCATGGTATCATGTCCGATAAGTTTTGGTCATAGTAGTTCATCACAAGCTAAAAATGTAGCGGCTGGCTGTAATCACACTGCGTGAAGTGACAAGGATATTTCCAAGGCAAAGGGATTATAGATATAACACCAAAGCAAATTTTACTTTACTCTACTTGTAGAAATGATACAAATATTAGCGTTAAATAACGATTCACATAGTAAGCAAAGAAAATGCAAGCCAACATACAGTCGATACTTGCATTTCTCACAAGCTTTATAAGTTGTTTACTATTTTTCAAATTATATGTCTGGCACGCTATTGATACGCGATTGAATAATTGAGAAAAATATATTGATTGAGCTGACAATAAATTATTTTTAATTCTTTTCGTTTAAGAAATTTTCTCTTCTTTTCTGTCGCGTTTTTCGAGGATACCGTAAATTCCATTGTGTTGAAAATAAAAAATAAACACTTCATAAACATGAAAATAAATTGATTTAAGCTTTTTTAAAAATATGTATGCTGTATTGATTAATTATGCAGTTGTTAAAAAATTAATACCCAATTTAACAGTATAGCTTTCATTGATCTTGGAAGAAAAAAAAGGTTTAGATAAATGCAGGACTTCTGTAAAGGTGGAATTACAATTTTTTAAAATGGAATCTGTAGTATTCCGTAGAAAAATAGGTAAAACAAATCAGTGAGTGCAGGAAAACAATTGAAACAGGAAGCTATTAAATATTTAATTGAACAATTCGTAATTATGTGATTGTATTTAGAACATGAAATAAAATATGTACTATTTTCATTATCTATGCATAACATTAAAAAACTACTTATAAGAAAAATACGCGCATAGCTCTTTACTTCTTGTCAGAGTTAACCTTCAGTTTTAAAATAAAACATTTTGAGATTTAAAACGCTTCTCACGTTTCGCTTGCATGTAACATTGCGAAAGGAAAACGCTTTAGACTTTTTTTAAGGTTTGAGGGTCTATATCAAGCTTAGTTAATTAGTTTTGATTATTCCAAGTTTCCTTTTTCTCTCTATTCCTTGTAGACATAAACTGAAAATTAATCTCGAATGCCTGTAAACTAAAAATTTACAAAAATTTACAGCGACAAAAGTTTCGGCAGTTGATAGACGTGGACATAGCGATGAAGGCAACGTGCTAAGCATTACTGCAATAATATGTTACCAGATTTATAGTTTAGAGATAAAAGAATCATTACTGCGGCGAAAATGTTTGGATATTGAAGTTGCGAGAATAAATACATTATTTACACAGGACTTCTACCTGAGATAACACAATTGTTGTTGTTACGAAAATATATAATCAATAAAAGTGTGAGGTATTTTCTCTCTCCTTACCGCTTGCCTTTGTGCTGTTATTAGAAACACATTCGACTAGTATCGGGAGAACCAGAGTTTAAATTCCGGCAAGAGCACTGGTGACTTTTCAGTTCTCTGGCTTCGAAAGAAATTCCAAACGCCCCTACAGTGCTGCCCAGCTATTAAACGGTAGACGATAACTCGCCATTACAAGGATTTGATGACTAGATATTCGGCTTCCTAGTGGCACTTTGAGCGGAGGAAGAATTTAAGGAGTTTTCTCCTTTCTTTCCGTGTTCTAATTTGAATCATTTCCGACTAGCAGTCGGGAGGTATGAAGTTTGAATCCCGGAGAAGACACTGCAAATTCCTGCTTCAAAAACCCTAAATCCTCTAGAAAGGCACATATACTAATGCAAATATAAAAGGACCCATCTGTCATATGGAGACAAAACTAAAATATATAACAGAATAAATCATGAAAGTTTACCTTTTCATCAAAAGCATATAGAAAAATTAATAAATAGATATTTTACCCTTGTTATTTGTAACAAGGATCTAACACCCAAACTGCATATTTAATAAAATATATCTAACTGAATATACATAAGAAGAAAGAAGTACTCACGCCTTCTCAAAAATTCAAATTCGAAAGCTTAAAAATTAAGTTTACTATTACTGAATACATAGAAAAGCATCTTTGCGAATTTCCTTTAAGCTGATGGATAGCAGAATTATCAACAAGAATTATTCGACAGGAAATAAAATAACGTTCTAGTTTTCCGACAATGATCCATACGTTCACAAAATCTTTTGCTCTATATCCTATTTAATATTGGATATCTATTACCACAAAATGAAAGATCTAAAACTATAAACAATTTTAAACTGCGAATAAATCTTTTAAATCCAATATTTCAAGTTAAGGAAAAGCTTAAAACAGAGCTTTCTTTTCTTCTCCATCTACCGAATCTGTCATTTTATCAAATTTTATCAACTTTCATTTCAGAATTTGAAATTTAGCATCTCTTTTCAAATATCCTGTTTCTGTCTCTATCAGCTTGGAGCAAGGAATTTGATATCATTAGATAAAAAATGATGAAAAATGATAAAAACATTACCGATTTATGGAATATTATTTATGATGCAGTTTCTCTCAGTACTTTATTTGCTATTAAACATAATGCATATTATTTGTATTCTGAACATTCACCCTATCTACTATACTTAATTCAATTACATTTAGGAAACAATTTTAGCGTAACATAAACTACTCTCTTCAGATTTTCAAAATAAATTCCACAAATGCTTTTACGTCTTTGTAAACTTCGATACATTTTGGATTAGTGATGTATTGTTATAATAATAAATTTGTGATCTGCAAGCAGTTTTGAGTATTTTTGCAAACATTGGCAGACAAATTATTTTATGTAATCAAGTCGCTCAAATGCACTTTCATTAATGAATCGCGTTTTTATTTTGACTTAAAAGACAAGGTTTATAATAGCATTTCGCTTTGCAAAATTTAGATTATGATTTTAATATGCGTAACACAAAGTACTTCAAAATCAAGCTTATCTGCGTAGTTCTTTTTATATACTAGATTTACATACTTTCACATTACATATATATTACGTTCTTGTTTTCATTCAATTATTTTTACTAGCGTGCTAACTGCCATTAGAATTGGTATGTAACATTTTATATCTCAAAAGGGTTTTGTAGTTCCACTGAAAGGATTTACAGGATAGAGAAAACTGGGCTTCAAAATTTGCGCTTATATATTCTGATGACGCCAAGTGGAATGACAAATAAAATAAAAATTAATGTTCAAAATCGACATAGGAACATATTTCCACATGTTCCTTTCATTTGAATTATACTGCTTGTATAAATGATGCTTACGACTAACTTGGCATAAATTTCTCGTATCACTCCATTATTAATACACACAGTCCGTATATATCCATTTTACAACACATTGGTATGAACGGTGTCAAGCTAAATGTATTAAAATTAAGTGGACATATAGAGTTCCTGTAAAATCAATTATAGCAGCACTAAATGGAAAATTAGGAAAGTTATCAAATCTAATTCGTAATTTACCAGCGCTTAATACCGTTGGTAAATTACGAATTTATGCAATATTGTCAAATATGAATTGATATTAATTTATGGCTTAACATGCAACAATAGCTTATTTGAATTTTTTGGACATAAACTCAATATAGAAAACATTGCTTTGACAAAAGCATGGTTGTAGATGAGTTTCTCTTATATCTGGTGATATGTTTTGATGCAATAAAAACCTTTTGCTTATTCAGAATTTTCCATATCCTTTGTCGTGCTTTTTCACGTACTGCGTCATTGTCTCTAATCAAGCTTGGAATGACATAGGCAGCCCAAGAAATAACCTCTAGAGGGCTTGAATGCCAAGAACGTAGGACTGTCAAAGCAAGGATGTTATTAACCATCTGTGTCAGAAATGCAATAGTTGTAGCATGTGATATGCACATTACCTGAAAGCTTCTGATGGTACGCTGCAGTCCTATCAATATTGAAATGTATTCCTATTTAGAAAATGCAGTATAAATGCCAGGTATATGATGCATACTGTATAGCCAAAAAGCATTGGACGCTTAAGATTTTGAAAATAAGTTTGAATTTCTGGAGATAAATTGACATCTCCTAGTGAAATTTCAGGTATGAAATCTCTGTTACGTATGCATTTAGGGAAACTACAACAAAATGATTAAAGAATGTTTTTATAATCCCTTATCATAAACTCAGAAAATAAGTCATAAATGTTCACAAAATACTTTGCATGCTGAATATATTTTCCACATTCATTTTCGAAAAGTGACATACGTGTACGAGTGCGCAAATGTTTCGTTTTGAGAGTTTCAGTTTTTTCGCATGTTTATTGTTCATAGTACGCAGAGATCTCAACAAACTCAGCGAGATTCATAGGAAACATTTAACAGAAAACTAGACCAATATCTGGAAAAATTAGAACGAATATTCGATATGATAAGCATTTAATGAAAATAAATTTTAACTCCGCATGCGTGAAATCCAGGTATAAAAGCAATTTATATAAAACTTTCAGGTAAAAATTACACAAATTCAGAAAGCTAGCAATTCTATAATGAGCTGCATTGTTGTAACCTTCTGCCGTTAGCTCAATTCTATAAATTGTCTGTTTTGTTAATTTATTGGACTACATTTACTTTTTTACTAGAAATACTAGGGTTAAAAAATTATTTTTAAGCGAACAATCCTGATTCTATATAGACGACGAGAAAATTACCTGAGCATAAAATGGCTAAACGAACAAACATTAACAAGAGAAATGAAAATTGTAGAAAACTATTTGTAGAAACATCGAGCTAGTTCCAGTAAGTAAGCACAGTCTACAAAATTATGAAAGAAAATGGTGATCGTATCTCGACATTGTTTCAGTTTTCATAAGTCATCGAATATCCGTTGTTTTCATTTTGAAATTTAAGTTTAATTTCTCTTTTGAACGCCGTCGTATTTTCTGGAAATTTGGTTAATTTGTGGCAAAATGATGCATATTATAAGCAAAATGTGCGCGAAAAAATCGAAATTTTAAAAGGAAACCTTTATATTTTCATAAATATACATGCTCAGCGGAAAAAGCATGGAAAGTGCAAGTTAATATATATTATTTTATGGGTGCATTCGTTAAACATTTCTCCAGGAATTCAATAAAATGTCTAAAATATGAAGTGGCTGGTAACTTTTGACTCTGTCCAACGTGTCCAACGTATATGCCAAAGGTTTTCTTTAGTATTGTAGAGACATTACGTTATTTCGAAGCACAAAATGTGAAAAATGAGCAATGCCCTCGCCGAGACTTGAACCACGGACCGCTCGATTACGCCCCGAACGTGCTGACAACTACACCATGAAGGCATGCTAAGAAGGCGGGAGATATACCTTATATGCTCCCCCTTTTTTAAAGGGCAACTAGAGATTAGGAGACTCAATCGTATCTTGGTGGTGGAGAATCTTCATTCACCATCTTTTTTTTAGTTCGGCGCCACTGTAGAGATATTAGGTATTTGTTAAAAGCAGGAGAGATGAAAAATGAGCATTGCCCTCGCCGGGACTCGAACCACGGTCCTCTCAAATACGCGCCGAGTGTGCTGATCACTACACCACGAAGACGTGCCAAGAAGGTGGGAGAAATACCTTATAGTATTAATAAAAAGGGCATGTGGAAGTGTTCAGTGCCAAACTTTATGTGCATTCTCTAGAAGAATTCCATGAAATTCTGAGCTCACACTTCAACCGAATGGTCTTTGAATTGTTGGCAAGGAATCTAGATTATAAGTGATCACACAATATGTTATTTTTCCCTATTTCGGTATAGATCTTCTTTTCAAACGTCTATTCTTATATTTGATTCCAAAAATAAATCTGCTTTGAAACTATTAGTAAGCTCTTACTGTAACGAAGAGGAATTATTCTTATTTCCAATCCTGAAACAGTTATGTTCAGTTACACAGTGCTAATAATGCTTTCCTACTTTTCTCACTCATCTTTTGATGATAAATTAAAAATGTTAGAATCAATCTTTAAGTACGAGACACAGTTATGGGGTGCAGTGCATTGGTATTGCAGAAACTATTATTCTAATAATTTACTTAGTTTTGATAATCTCTTACTGTGCATGGCATATCAATTAAATCTCACGATTATTGCGTCTGTTATACGAACAACCGGTTTTATTAATATTTCGCTATTATCCTTTGTTTCACATATAAGCAGTAAATGTTGGAATGTAATATTCGCTGATACCGAGGCACAACTGTGTTACAGTCTCGATTTAGAGGACGTAAACATTTGGATATTCTTCTTTACCTATGGGCTTTGTATTGCAATAAGTGCTTGCTATTCCAAGTGTGCTTTCGGAGACCAAGAGAGAAATAAGTACCATAACTTCAAATTTTCAATAAGCGAGGTTTTCATTAAATATGATGCCCCCTGGGATGGTTTATGGTGATGGATGGCATCTCACTCAGGGGATCTCCCTGTATGTGTGTGTGTGTGTAAGTGTAAGTGTGTGGTGAAAAGGATCATAGGGTTTCCATTTAAGATCCATACGAGCTAGTTTAGTCAGTACTTGATCGGTCTTCAGCGAGACGGACAGCTAGTAAGTTCGAATATTTTTTTCACCTACGCAAAGGCCCCGAGAACTCGGAAGAGAGTTTTCGCGAGCAAGATTTTGTGTCAGTGAAATATCATGTAGCTCAGATAGTTTTTAGTTGTCAGCGTTCTGTTTACTTACTGTCTCTTTGCTTTTATTTACTTTCTCTTTGAATTTTAGAGTGCCTTTTATTTTTGCTCTATTTATTATTACCTATTTATTTCTTATATTTGTTCTCCCGCTTTCTGGCGTGTTTCCAGCTGTTGTTCCTAGAAGCAGATCGTCTTTTCGCTTTTCTTTCTTTCCAATCTACTTGATACTGAATTACTACATGCTACTCAAACTGACATGCCTTTATAGACATTTTAAATTATAAACGTAGTAGCATAACTAGCGCTACCTTGTCGCATATTATACATTAATATATGTAATGTTCCATTCAAGGTATACGTAATATTTGGATATTTTAATTTAAGAAAAATTCAATTTTAGCCTGTCGTTTATTTCACAAAAAGATTCTGTTGTTCGAGGAAGACAGGTATATCTTCAATATACACAACGCAATGACACTATTCTTTAACATCCTCTTCTTGTTCCGAGTTACTGTCTCCATGATTACAGTAAAAAAGCAACTGATCCATTTTCAAAATTTTGCAGTGTCGGCTTATTTGTACTATAGCCAGTGTGCACTGAATAAGGTGTCCATAAGCCCAGTTAGATTCGTCTTTCAAATCAAGAATCACGAAATGAAATATATCCATATAGAAAAGATATACTAAGGTTTCATTGGTAAACTAGAAATTATAGTGCAAATTTAACTCTTTCAGGATTAAAAAACGCGAGAGCGTTTTTCATTTAAAGGCCACCCGAACTGCTGAGATAGCATGCTCTATTTCTACCCTAGACTTATACACACACTAGTCTAAGGTGCAGTTTCCCCAAATGCGTTGTATCAGTTCATCTTTATTGCAGACAGTCTTGCTGTAAAAGGATTCTGTTACGGCACCTTATCGTTAGGTTAAAGGTAAATTAATGTACACATAGGGGCTATCGGAAGCTGTTTTGTTAGGAACAAGAAACGGTATAATTTGAGACCTTCACAGCTCTTTGTTCCAAAGGGGAGACGAAAAAATTGTTGTGAATCTGAAGTGGAATTTCGGGTGTTGCGGTGTTTTAAGCAAACAGATGAACGAAGGCATGGGCCTTCTAAGGGTTAATCACAGTTAGCGGTCAATAATCGGGTGAGAATACCCTAGGCTCAGTGATTGCCTACTACACTGTTGGATTGTTAATGCTGCCATGTATAACCATTTGAAGAACATATACAAAGTTTGTTCTTCAGAACCACAGTAAATGGCTAATTCTCCAACTTATAAACATTCACAACGATTCTAGAAGTATTTGAATGTGAAAGAGGGTTCGTCGTAGAACTTTTGTAACTATAAAAATAATTTCAAAACCACACAAAATAACTTAAAATTAAATTTACTGAATAAATGCCTTTTATCAGAATTGCATTTAAGAAATTAATACTGAATTAATTAAGAATTAAGCTGAGTTCTTACTTTTAAATTGTTTGAATTTTAATTCTCCTTATATATTTTCAAATACATGATTTTAATGATATTAAAATTTAATTTTTAGACACTGTTCCTAGCAGTAAAGAAAAATATTTCAAAGATTCTCTCGATATTTTACAATCTAAAAAACTTTCACCCTATAGGTGTAACACGTATGTTCGAAATTCTAAATATTTTAATAACTCCACTGCCTTATAGCCTGTTTAAACGTTTTAGTAATATAACGGTCACAAAGCAAAGAGGAGGTAACAAAAAGATTAAATTCTTTTTTCGATTATTAATGCAAAAGAGCTGAAAAATAACTTTGAAAAATTACTAAACACTGCTTTCATTACTAAAATTATTTTTAAATTTCTTCATACATTTAATAACACAGTTTTAATTCAAAATAAAAATTCTTCCTAAATGATTATAAAGAATTTCAAATTATCAAAGGTTAAATAAACGATTTTTAATTTTATCTATCGGAAATCAGTAAAATAATGTCTAATGAAATTAATGCCAAATTAACTTTCTCCTTCCGGCTTGCGATTGAATTAAAATCAGCAATATCTTCAGATCTCAGCGCTTCAGAGACTTCAATAACAAAGCAGTGCTAATTTAAGTAAAACGCCGACTTGTATTCTAATACCGAGTGTTTCTGCAAATTACCTGAAAATTCTTTTGTTTACAAATAGCATGGCCACATTATCACAGGGAATTTGAATATTATTAAAGACCTTAAGAATGTTTAGCAGTATTAAAAGCCTTTTCAGCAGTATTAAAAATTAATTTTCTCAATGTAATAAACTGCATTTTCTCCTAAACAGAACTGTAATTAAAATATTCTAGTTAAGTAGATGAGTTTAAGTAGAAATTTACCATCACTAAAATTGACAAAGCTATTAACAATTTCAGCATAATTTGACAAAAATTTTATGGCTCGTTTATCGTTTATTGAAAAAAACTTCAGCAGACTATTAAATTTCATAAAATAAAATCTAGCGCTTCATCTATTGTCAACCGGATTAAAGCTTTTTACCGGAGACTAAAAATGTCAGCCTGATCTGATTTCAATAAATTCAAACCTTTATACTTTGCCTAAATTTCATAAAAATCCTATCAAATTCTTTTTTATTGCTAATGATACAAAAAGTTACGCAAATATAATAAACACTATTTTTTGCTCTCAACCTTAAAACATATTTGTATTGTTATTTTTGAATCTGTTAATAAACATCATAGCTACAAATGGATTATTAACAATAACATTCCTGTTCATTCTGTACTTAAAATTTTAAAATATCTAAAAGAAATCAGTCGTCAGGATTTTTAATTTTGTAAATTTGCACATTTCTCTTCCACTAACTGAAATTTACAACAGTCTTCAAGCTCTTTCTAAGCTTTTTCCTTAAATTCTTTTTTATTTCCAAAGATTGGAAAAATTACTTCACTTGCGCACATTTTAACAACTCATCCAATTTAGAGACCCTATGTTTCAACATATTAACGGGATTCCTATGGGAACTTCACTCTCCATCCATGTCTTTAACTTTTATATATTTACTAAAGAATCTCTGAAGTTAATCAAATTTATTTTAGTAATATTTTTACCTATATTGATGATATTATTGAGCTAAACAATTTTGAGAAAATATAAGGACATTGCATTTACCCATCTATCAAAGTTTTAAATAAAATTAATAGTTTTCAAAAAGAAATTAACAATTTAGATTTACATATTTTTGATTTCAAAAAGATTAAACTTGAAGAAAAAATTAGAGATTTCAATTTTAACCCTATTAAATTAGTTCACTGGGGATTTAGCATTTCGAAAAAGGATAGAAATAACACTTTTCACTCTCAACTGCATAGAATTAAAAAAATCTACTGAAGTTACCTACCTAGAAGAAGAAATCATACCTTTCATTAATTTCCTTTGCAGAAAATACCCCGTCCCCCGAATATTATATTAACCTTCCTATGAAAAGTAGCAGGTAGAAACTACCAAATATAATGTTTAATTTCATATTGCAAAATGATTCTATTATTTTAAACCAAAAGGAAAATAAATGCAGGACGGTAATTAAAATTAGAGACTTGTTAATATGTAAATAATTTTCTTTTCATATATACCTTCTGTACTAAAATTCAGGCTCTTTCCTTTCACTACTAAAATAATTTAATTTCCCATTATAAGGTATTTCTTTCGGCTTCTTAGCATGCCTTCGTGGTGCAGTGATCAGCACGCTCGGCACCTATTTCAAGAGGTCCGTGGTTCGAGTCCCGGCGAGGGCACTGCTCGTTTTACACATCTCCTGGTTTCAAAAAATACCTAATGACTCTACGCTATAATCGCTATGTATGGATGGACTTTTAACTTACTATCTTCGTTTTCCTCAAATTTCGTGTGAATTTTAATTTACGTTTATAATATTTAAGGCTTAAAGTTACGTTAAAGCGTAAATATTTTTTAATATCCTATTCATGTCTCCCTATTGTCTCACCACTTACTTTTTGGCAAACCTTAATTTCGCTATTAACACAATAAACTTATTCTTCAAGATTCTTCCTTTATCCTTTTTGCCGCCAAATTTCTAGACTACGCCATTTTTCCTACAGCGTTGGCATTTGTTCAAAGAACATTGTTTAGTTTATTTATTTCGGCGCTGAATGATTTTCACAAGAAATGGCAACCTTGCTACATAATTTCCACTCTTCACGATTGAAAGCTGAAATACTACGTTCTTTTGATATTAGCCCCAAAGTCTTGCGTCACTTTTGTTTGATATTTTACCACAAAATTAATTTTTTAGGCTCTTATCGATTTTGCAGAATTTATTACGAAAAAACAAATGATAAGTTTAAATTTTACTGATAAATTGACCGTTGTATATTTTCTCTAAATGTGTGAAAATCTGTAATCTGTGTCTGTGATCTCTGTAAATCTGTGTGTGATTTTCCGAAAACTAGATTTTTATTTTGCCTTTTTGCATTGTTTTGTGTAAATGGAATTGTATACAATTTTTGTTGTTTTTATTTTGTTCTTTTTCCTTTTTTATTTTTATAGAAATTGTTTTTATTTTGTTTTAGTCTTTTTTCTCTTTTTTATTTTTATATTAATTAAGTGGCTCAGTCTCAAGTGGAGCATTAAAATATAAATAATTACTTTGCATGTTAAATCAAAAAATTAAAGAAAACTCTTCAAAAAATGGTACTAAAATTAATTTTTAAATCAATTTTTTCAAACGTTATCAAAAATTGCAATCAAATTTTTCCTTTTAGTTTACATTTTACTTTGCTATAAAATCTAACAGTTTTCTTTTTTTTAAATTCATTTCAAAGAATTTTTCTAGGATGATATAATTTTTTTCTTCTAATTCATAAATTTGAAATTACCTCTAAATTCTGATTTATATTTTGTGTCCCTATTAGTTCAGGAACAAGCTGTTTCATTTACTTCTTTTGTTGCACCAGCCTCATGACGATGATTCGAAGGATGTAAATACTCTTCTTTTACAGTTTTCTTATTTGATACAAATATTTTTGCACCTGTTCGTACGATTAGTTACTGTGCTTCCAGAATTTCTAAGAATGGCTTACTCCAAGATGAATATATATATATATATATATATATATATATATATTCGTTTTACAAAACTATTGCACGCAAAACGTCGAGGCTGATTGATCAGAAAAAGGTACCTTAGTTTAAGAACATTTTAAGTAGGGAAGACATGTCTGGCGACAATGTTTCAAGAAAGTAAGGCATCGAACCACCTTTCTAGACCATACAATATTCCTTAAATTAATCTTGTAAAAGCAAGCTTAAGCGCCAGGTGATAACTTAAGAGAGAAAAAGAAAAAAGAGTTTAGAAGAAAAATAGTTCTTTTAACTTATACCTCGACAGCATTTTGCTAAACGAGAAATTAATTGCGAAAATATTTTTATATGTATTCTCTTCTTAAATTTCTTTTTAACTTACAGTTTCTTCTTTCTTACAGATTTCTCACACTCCTTTTGTGGATTTTATGTAAAATATTCTTTAACGTGGAAGAATAACTTGTGCTTCAATTTTTTTGGAGGGAAATCCATTAAATAATTGAATATCGGATTTGTACATACTGTATATCTTTTAAGATATGAGTCTGGAAACCTATTATTTTGATTAGAGGAAGCTATATCGCGAAATGACAAAATATTTGATCAAGGCGAGAAAAGCGTATGTTGGAAAGCATGTTAACTTGTTTAACAGATTACCTGTCATTTAAAAAACACATTCATATTATTTTACTCTATTATTAATACACAATTTTGCACCTAGAATCCAAAAACTGTGTCCATTCTGTTATTCACATTGCCAATTTAGTCGATACTGAATCATGAATGCATACAGCCTTCCTTCAAGGTGAAATTCAATCACAAATGTGAAAATAACTACAAAAATCGGTGTTATTCCAGAGACCCATATTTAACAAATAGTGCATCTGAGCATCAACAATAGCTTTAGATAATGATGGTGACTATTTATAAAGCAAATAGGAATCCAGTCCATATAAAATTTAGTTGGAAAAAAAACTGAGCACTGTTGGCCTGTGAACTAACTACACGGATTTGAATTGTACCTATTATATCCAGAATTCGGTTTTCAATTAATACGTTTTAAGGAACAGTTTCAAGAAATAATTTTTCTGCGATGATATCAAGATATAACATAATCTGAGATAATCAGGAATTAAGCAACACAGCTTACAAATAAAGGACGTACAACTTCAGGCCTTATATGAGCATATAAAATGTTATATACTTATTTTTCTATTTCATCATTTGCGGCATATAATTAGAGCAGGTCTGCTATCAAAAGTTAAAATTTGCTCAAATGCTAGCTTACAGTATACGCAGAGAGTATATAATGTTATTTGCAGTGTTAGAGATGAAAAATATCTTATCAATACAGTACTAAACTAAGCTTCATTAAAATAACTATGATAAGAATTGCATTACAGTTACAATTTTGCTACTTCCTACTACTTGCTAGTACAGTAGAGAGTTCAAATTTTGCCAGAACATGTTTAAAACGCCGCATGACTGTCTCCGGTGAACAACCCTGTACTCACTAAAAAGCCTGATTTTTCACAGCTATCAGTTAATTTTCTTTCTCTTTTCTTTTTTTTTAATTCAATAAATTAAACCTCAAATAACATGATAGAGAGCGCGGATGTGCTATTAATTCTGCTGAAGCCGCTCTTATTTATTTCTTCTCTAATTTGTAATAGTATAACATTTGCAATGTTTAAAAGACAGCTTTGATGAAGATAATGACAGGCGAATGATTTATTTTGTAAAATGTTAAGGCGTTTCTGATTACTACACATATTATTTTCATTCACAATACACGTACACATACTCTTATTTGTCATAATTTTTGTTTAAAAACTATTTTCTCTGATCAAAATTATTTTGTTGTAAGCACAAAATATGTAACACATGCAACGTAGAAAATATTTATTGATTCTTAAAAGAGGCTATTAACAATTAAATTTGTTTTATGTTTTTGCAAAACTAACAACTTTCATAAATAAAATTGTTATTCTTAAGAAAAATAGGAGGATTAATGTAAATAATTTTCATCTACATTGTTAAAAAATTATTTAGAAACAGGAAACAAAAAAAATTCCTGATATATATACACCTAAAATATGCTTATTATCGGAAGAAAAAAATAAACGTAGAATTTATATTTTATTTTTTCCAAATTTTCAAAATGCAATAAGTGATTAATTGCACAATCATTATTTTCCATTCTTGTCATTTACATCTTTTAATTTATATTATTAAAAATGAGAATGCAGAATTCTAGACAGGACTGCCCAACGGAAGGGGCGCTAAGGAACAGCTTACGCGAAACCAACAGAGAAACAGCTCTGCCAGCAGAGAGACAGTTTACATATAATCACTGGCTCATCACTTTGGGTTGAATGTGTTGAATTACATTAGTTACTAAAAATACTTTTCAGCTTTTCACAGGCATCCTAGATTTACACACAAATTGTTTTACTTGCATTAAAAGCTTCTAGCTTCTGTAGGTTAGCATATAGTGTTCGAGCGTAATACATGAAACATTTATTTACTAACATGCTCATTATTTTCCATAATTACATACAAAATTTTGTATATGCTTTTATCCAGTTTCTACCTGACAAACGTCACAAAAATGATTTTAAAATGGCAATTAAAAGTGAATAAGTATGTGGGACGATTTTGTTCCGCATCCTTTAAACTATGTTCCATTTATGGAAGATTCACACAGAAATAAAAATTGCAAAATTTGAAATTAGAAGATTTAGTATTGACAAATTCTTTCCAGCTCAAAATTTCTCGAATACAAGTAACTCAAACCTACCGACTTTGTTTAAATTTATTTTCAAGAAAATTCTACTGTGCTTACTGGCTGAAGAATTCACTCTCACTGGAAAATTCATACAATTAATTTTCCAGTGAGAGTGCATATGCATGCTACACTTCACTGAATCCAGGAAAAAAAACGGAGCAAATAACATGCCAGTACGGATTTTAAGTATACTATCTGAGAAAACGTATCCGAACATATTCCTCCCAGATGTGTTCTGTGGGATTTAGATCGGGGTTTCGAGAAGGCCAGTTCAGGTTTTGAACACCCTTTTCGTTCAACCATGACTGCACAAGTCTCGATGTGTGAATGAAGCAGTTATCCTACAGGAACAGAAATGAGCCTTCCCCAAAACATTACCATAGAGCTGGGAGAGCAGCATTGTCCAGTGTCCATATACATCTCTCTAGTTTTCATGTTTTCAACCACAGACATTAAGAGTTCCAGGCCAAAGTAGAAAAAACACCTCCAAACCCCCAAACCACTTTACAGCAGGCACAATGCAGTCACTTAAGAAGCGCTCCCTGGAAATCCACGAAATCCAGACGAATCCATAGGACTACCAAATTGTAAAGCGAGATTCATCACTCCTAAGAAAATTTTTCCACATAATCACTGTCGAATGACGGTGAGCTTTTCTCCACTACAATCGACGCTTCGCATTCTGATGTTTGACTTGTCAGCGATTGCACATGGAATCCCAGCTTTTAACTCTCGACGAAGTGCCTTCGGAACTCCTGAGAAATTTCAACCAACGAGAATTTTCAACCAGCGATTTTGTTTCAATCACAATTTTCAGCTCACAATGTTTTCGTCCTACCACTTCCATTCGTCTGGAGTTTCACTATCTCGACGTGTCCACTGCACAATTACATCACTCACAGTGAATTCTGGCTTATATAGAATGTCTGAAATTTCATGAACTGATTTTCTACAGAATTTGAATCTCACTGTACTCTGCGATCAAACTCACTAAGTTTCTCTGACTTAATCGTTGCCTCACAAACACATAAATATAATCTGGCAGAGCACTACCAACACTTTATAGCTTTCAGTTAAGCATCAAATTAAGTCACCTGTCAGATCAATTTTTTAGGGAGGTGTCCGAATATTTTTCCGTTTATCTTTAATATACGATTTAAATCTCAGTTCCAGCGATTAATAATTTATAGTCATAAGCTGAGATTGATGTCAAACTGGGAAACTGAATTTTCATCAATTTAACAGTAAAACTGCGAAACTGAACACGATTTTAGAATTGTTTTTTTACTTAATTAATTCATTAATGAATGGTTAACTTTATTTACAGGTATGCATCGAGTGTAAGTAAATGTATAGCTCAGCTTTTTGGGTGTAATAAAGTGATAACACATCTTTTTAATATTTTTCCAAACTTGGAACACTTATTTAGATCTCACGAGCTACTCCTAAACAACGGAAAATAAGACATTTTGGCTTACAAATTGTCAAAAATTATTCATTAGTAAATATTTCCTGGCCTTTCAAATTTAATTAATGTCTTTAATAATCCCTCAAACAACCGAAAGTGGACAGAAAATATCGTGTTGCCCAACCATATGCAGAATACTCGATTTCTGATTAAATCTTTATTACACGTTTTCTAGGAAGTAAATAGGAAATACCGTTCAGGTTTTCTCCTCTCATACATTTTCTTTTACGTAAATTTTGGGACCTGGCTAACGCCATGATTATATAGTATGTTCTAAGATTACAAACCCTCATTAGTGGCAGTTTTAAAACTTTACAGAAATTGGCAAATGCCGAATGGTTAAGAAACAGTAAGTCACGGTTTAGGTCAGAGGCAGAAAGGATTTGCTGAGTGTACGGTTATTCAATTTATCGATATAATGCAATTGCCAATACTCGTACTCTAAAAAAGTGTACCAGCTGAAAAACGTAGACGTCGAATGCCGTAATTAAGACGTCGAATGCCAGTAAGTGCACTTACTGGAGGAAAAGGTAAAACTTTACAAAAACACTATATTTACCGATTTCTTTGCTTGAAACGGGATAAATGCATAATGGCTTTGATACAAACAATCAAGTATACTAATAGTATTTAAATTTTCACGTCAGTCATATAAGCTACTGATCCTTTTTTCTTCACTGAGATACGCAGACAAAGCAATTAGTCATAGTGATTTGATAGGTATTATAAACAATAACGTTCTCTCTCTTACAAGATGGGTGTAAACAACAACGTTCTTCTTTTACAGTCTAGTCTTAATCATCAAAATTATTTTCAAGACATTGACTTTAGACACCGTCGTTACAGTAAGAAATGGCAGATATTATGTTACTACTGTTACAATTCCCGCTTCTAGGCCTTAAGAATTACCGCTCATTCTAAATTTTGAAGTAGTAAAATTAAACTAGACATATTTTGTTTTGTTTAATTAGGTTGTATATTGGGTGGATCTTCCTTTCGGAAATATTTCAGATTTTATGCATTATTTGATATGAAATAGGTACGTTTTTCTCCCGTTAGAAGCTGCATTTTTTGTAATTCTACTTTTTTATCCTTCTCAATTACTGATAATTGTTTCTTTGCATTTCAGTTTACTAAAATTTCGCAGAAATACATTAATTTCATTAAGCGATGAAAAGAAACACTTCGAACTTCGTTGCTCGAAAGATGGTACATTCTTATCTCATCTGTTAATTTCTCAGATATGAAGCGATTCGCATGATTTATAAATTACGTTTTCTCCTTTACTGTTTCATAACAATTATTCTGCATGCTTTAATGAAGCTACATTACACTAACGTATTTAATTTCAAGAATTCCCAGACAACTTTAAATATTTTAAGCAAGAACTTATGGAACGTGGAGTAAAGTGCTAGCAATGAGCTTTTCCATGCATCGTTGACGAAGGCATACTAACGGAACTTCTCTGCATTACTAAAGCATAACTATATTTGAAGAGCCTCGATTTATTTAAACTTATTCGCGAATCTAAAACGATTAATGAATGTAGTCTAAAATAGTATTTAAAGATATTCACAGTAACTGATTTCTTCGACTTTCTTTACAATCGTCAGCTGTCGATTTATATGATAATTATTCGTTACCTTCCATCAGAATAGCTGTTTAGACGCGATTTTACTTTCAATAAATTATCAGCAATAAATCAGTAAAATATAAATTATGGATTTTTTATCTGATTCTAAGCAATGTATACATTGGATTTTAGTTTTATAAGTGTACACTGTAAAGTTACATTAGTAGGCAGGGATGTCTCCAAAGTGTCGCACAGTCATATAGGTGTGTTTGCATATATGCAGGTCATCTAGTGTTCGAGAAGCAAGAAAATTTCACGACAAGTCTAACAGATCCGATCCAGAACAAAAATGCACAGATCCAAAACCTTTCCTCTATTGTCCCACCGAGTTACTTACAAAAAAATATCACCTTCACTACAGTTAGTTGATCTCTTCCTACAAATTTCTAAGTTTTCTACGGTTTAGTTCTCGTGAACGAATAGCATTCAGTATAGTACATGCATGTTGCGATAGATATGTGATGTTAAATCATTTTGCTAAATGATAGAGTGTAGGGAGAAGATATTTTCCAAAACAAATATTTTTTTTAAAAATAAATTCGGTTTTAGATATTATCATTGACGGACATCCATCTGTGAACACTCAAACTTATTTCTTAATGTGAATATAACACTTTTCCAGAAACGCACTGGTAATGCCGGGATAAGCTTTGCCTCTGAATTTATTCTCCTTTGAAAGAAATACCCAAACTCATAAATTAAATTTGTTGATATCGTCATAATCGTCATTAATTAAGTTTTGTTCACATCAGTATCTAAAGAAACAAGAACACTGCGATGTTGCTGAAATGTCGGTAATAGAATCAAAACTCAAACTAAAATTTATACAACTTTCAAAATCTTCTATTATAGAATCATAAATGCATTTTCCATTACATTTTATTGTCCTTAACGCAAATAAAATCTTATAGAGTTGCATATTTTTAATTTGTGTAATTATTTAATTGTTATTAATTAATTTATAAAATATTACGTTGGATGCAATAATGAAGCATTATTTTACAATTACTATGCCATTGTATGGTGAAATGTTTGCCATATAGGTCAAATATGTCATATGATGCTCTTGACACAGCTGTATCTGGTGAAATCTCCACCTAGAGAACATTTTGTTGTTTTGCAAAGATTCCTTAAAGGAAGGTTAATTTTTCACTTCTCATTAAAGATCCGCTAGGAAATATATCATTAAAGGATTTATGTTCCGTATTATAGTGATAACAGCAACGTTATGTTTTTTAATATCATACTTTGACGGCAAGCAAATAAGTTATTCAACTATGTTCAGTTTGAGCAACAAAAAACTCCTTATCTCAATGGTTCTGAAATAGTCTATTTTCGTCGGCAATTTTCGTGTCTCTATGGAATATATTCCTGCCATTACATGTAACGAAATTTTACATATGTACGCTTGAAATTAAAGTGATCGGAAATCAAAACGCACAGACATCGCCATAATTATACATATTTAGTAGATAAAGAAATTTCATCGGGCGACTAGAAACTTATCGCCTACTCTGAGCGTCATAAAATGATATTTTTCGAGATATGCTTAACTTAAATTTTAGCATATACTTTAGAAATTTAAAATTTTACTACAAGGTAAATGACTCTCAATCTTTGTTTGCAAATATCAGTATATAAATTTGATTTCGGCATTAATATATAAGTTTGACGTGTGCTCGGTGTTGAGTATGAATGGTGTAAGTGAAAGTAACATCAATCCGTATAGAAACAGCAATTTTTGCATTAAGTGCATATCAAATCAGTCTTAAAAATTAATTGTATTTCTGCGAATTATACAAAAAGATGTAATTATTAATATATAAGTATGATTATAATCAGATAATAGCAGCTCTTTTATTAAATTCGAAAATATAGTTATTAAAATATTCACAGGTCCGGGACTAGAATGGTAAATTTAATGAGTTTGTGACATTCCGTTAATACTATTCTGGAGTTCATGGAGTTAGAATATTTTAGGTTATATTCATTTTCTTACCTGACGCTCTTTTTTAAGGAATGTTAAAGGAGAGGCGTACTTTTCATATTCTTAAAAATTACTTTTAAACTCTTAAAGAAGCAGATTCTGTTTCATCGTGTCATTCTGTTCTCAAAGATTATTATTTACTTTCTTTGGAACTGATATTTGCCAGCAACTATTTATGACATAAAGTGGCGCTGTATCGTTTTCATGGAAAGGTATGTGTTACTCACTTTATTCTCTTCTATGCACTGAAAACTGAAGAATTGTATATTTAAATACTTTTTTCTTTTCGCGGAAGAGTTATTTGACATTTTAGAATCCACTGTATAGTCCTCTCTTTAGTATTTTGAGGATAAAAAGCTGTTTGCTTTGTGATATTATTCATAAGAAAGAATTTTTCCCTTTTTGTAGAATTTGCTCACAAAATACTTAATGTTTTTAACCTAAATTAAGTTATAGGTGTGTTTTGCTAATTGTGCATGAAAGTACTTCAGCTATGTGAAATGGATTTACTGGTTTTATGATAAAATTACAATAAAATTAATATTGTTTTAAGTAATTTAATTAATTATATTGAACTAATTATTAATAAAAATGTTTAAAATTGCTGAATAATAATAATACTATAATATATGATAATAAATAAGAAAACATTATTCTTCAGATCTGGGGGAAAAACCAATAAGGTGCTAGTCTTAATTTTTTTTTAGGCTAAACAACCATATCTATCATAAACGCATACATAAGTTAATTTGGAGAAGAAATAAACACCTTCTTTCAGGAGGAATCTATAATGCGTGAGCTTAGAGCAACATCCAGATAGTTCAGTTTTTATTCTTTCCATCCGTTGTAAAATAGTTCCAACTCTTAATTTCTTCCAGCCTCAAAGTAAATCGTATTTCTTATTTTATTTCTATGCATATTAAAAGTTTGATTTTTTTTCTTCCAAAATATCATTCCTTTTCTTCTATATTTAAAACAACACCGTTTCCTATTTTTCTAAAACGTGGATTGCTTAGAAAAACTCATGCCAAATCACAACCTAAACTAGAATTGGTCTTAAAATGAAACAGATTTAAAATAAAAAACACTGAATTCAATTCAATATATGCATAAAAAGGTCAGATTGTGTACAGGAAAGCAAGCTATGATCTATTTCAGAAATCTTCTAGCTTTTCCAATGAATTAAAAATAAAATGAATTACAAAATTAAGTAATAATTTAGAGTTTAGGATTCTTCTGATACAGCAATCTAATTAATCGAAAAGTTTACGACTTGAGATGATTTGTTTCTGATGACTGGTTATATAGCATTTGCTAGCTTATTCTGCGAAAAGCAGAATTTTTAATTGCTTCAAATTGTTGAAAACCGAAATGAAGACTCGGGAAATAAGAAAATTCGTGAGGATGTAAATTTAGGATTTATGCTAAGCCTTCATCAGGTTTGCATACTCTTCACTTCAGGCGCGAAGTCGTGAATCAACTGTGAAACTCAGCGGTTAGCTGAATTACGAGTTAGAGTTTACCTGAGAATGATCTGAGGAACTTTACGATTTACTTCATGCGTTAAAGAGGAATTACTGAATATCTGCGTTTTCCTAGAGATAGTTCTAGCCATTACTGTGGTGTGTGTATTATTTATTCTGCCTATCCCCCTAATAAATTGTTTAGTTCTTCCTGCTTTTCTCGACTTATTTATTCAAAAAATCATCAACGAGAACGTAGATGGCAAGAAGTTGCATTTCTCTTTTTTATGAAAAAGTAGTTTGCCACTGGAACAAAATTCGTTTAGGGGATTTTACTTAAGTACTTCAGTTTCAAACTTTCAGACGGTATATAAAAGTAATAAAAGCTAATCACCAGAAGACTGTATAATTTCCTGTGAGATGGACACAGTTGTATGAAGTAATGTAGCCGGTGTGAAAGCAAAATGAGTGCATAAAAAGCATCAAGGTATTTGCTGGCGACTTTGCTCACTATCTGATATATTAATTTGCTACCGGAAAGAATCAGGATGTTCAGGTACCTACCTGACCTCTGGATGCAGCAAAGCAAGAGTTTTGATTCGCATTTGGCAAATGTTAAAACGGAAGTCTGTTGTGAGCTCCTCAGCGTTACAGCAAGGTTAAAATATGCAAAGAGAGAGAAAAGTCAATTTTTCTCTTCAAACTGCTAGTATTTTTTCTTCTCTTTTCCTGGATCTGCTACCACTTTTCTCATGAATCAAAAGGCTATTTTATTCTTAAATTTCTTCATGTATTATTTGTTACATCTTAAAAACACTTCAACAACTTCATGCATGTAGAGAGTACACAAATTGAAGAGCGAAATGTTTGCATTTGCACGTAACTAATAGTAAAATATGGTTTAGAAAAATGTTTCTGATGTTGGGAGATTAGGGATCGAGTAACGTCTACGCACATTATTGTAAAAATTAGCCATCAATATAATTTTTTAAATGAAGATCTTATTCATAGAATCTCATAGAAATCGTGCTCTAGGAAACACTGCCATGCTTAAGTATCGGCTCGTATCCAAACAATAATATTTTTGCATTAAATAAAAAATGAAAAATTTCTACTTTAATGATTTATTTTACTTCCGATTATGGTTTTAAAGTAATAAAACTTCATGAGCATATTAACAGCGTATTTTTAGACTTATGTGAAAAATACGCTGTTAATATGCTCTCTTTAAAACTTGGAAATTACTTATGTGAAAATTCCTTCAGCATAACCAAATGAAACAAAATTATAAATAAAGGCATTAAGAAATCAGAAAAGGATATCATTGAAGAGCATTTAAATGGAAAAAAATAAACCTCGAATTAATATAATTTATTTCTTAATCGATCCCCAATGCAAATTGAAAATGACGTCAAATATTGCAAATTTTAAACTTAATATTTCGTTCAATTTTTGCAATATGGTTTTCAAACATTTAGTGTTTTATTTTTGCAACAAGAACAAAATTTTCCTAAATATAATTCGAGAAACCGGAGGAACGTGTAAAACGGTAAATTTCGTATTTCATACATAGTCATTTTTTTAAATTTAAGAATGCGAAAACATGAATCTTTCTGTCGTTTAACACATTTTTGTAATTATGCCAGATAAGGATTTTGAGGAACACGGTGTATTTATTTTTCATGCTTATTCCTAACTTGAATATTAAGATACAAATATTTTCTAATCCTATCTCTATGATTAGCTTAAGTGTACATTTGTTTACCTAAGTAAAAAACGAAACTTAAACTTTACGCATAGAAAACTAAGACTTTACTAATAGATTCCGCTGGATTTCATTTTAAAAGACTGAAACTTATCGTCTGATTTAATTTTTCCTACGCCCAGAACAGATGTAGAAATGTTTTTCGAATGTCTGTTGTTTAAAACTATAACACGAACTTTGGAACGATATTATAATGAAATATAATAATCTATTGTATACTGAACTTTGGAAGCTTAACCATACGCGCTGAAAACGAAAGGAAGTTTTGAATTAAATATTACTCACTATGCGCTCTGTCACCTATGATAATTGAAATCGCAGAATATATAATACGCAATATATGAAAATACTCTTGTAAATACTTATAACAAACTAAGGTGACTGAATATATATTTATCGTCTTTTGTGTAATACATACATGCATAATGAGTATTTCTACCCTACCGTAACATAAAAGTCTCTTCAGTCTCAATATTTTTTATTTAGGTTGGTTTTAGAGGAATCATAATACAATGATTTATATTTAGGAACGTCATCTGATAGTTTAATTAACCCTAGAAAAAAGGCATAGAAAGAAAGAGCAAAGCATAAAAAAAGCTCAGGAAAAAAAGATCATAGGCATAAAAAAGGAATATAATAGTTGATGTCTGCAAAAACGGTGCATCTTAACATATTTCCAAGAAATTCAGGCTATATATTGGAAGTACAAAAATTCAGGTATAAAGTACCAGGGTCATTTTGATTAAAAATCAGGAAAATAATTCCTTCTCATGATAGCTTTGGAAAATTGTGCTTCCATAGGGAAAACTTCAGAGGGATTGAATATAGTTCAGCTTTTGATCTTTAATTATTACGTATTTTTTTCTTTATTTCTTTTGTAATTTATAAAATAATAAACTATTAATTTGTTTATAGTTACTGGTTTATTATTTGACTTAAAATAATTGCTTACGTTTTGGTCTTACGCCCTATTGGAGCAAACTATTGTTATTTCATGAAAGAGGATAATTTTATTTATATAT
The DNA here is from genome assembly GCA_000611955.2 of Stegodyphus mimosarum. Lineage (NCBI taxonomy): Eukaryota > Metazoa > Arthropoda > Arachnida > Araneae > Eresidae > Stegodyphus > Stegodyphus mimosarum. The sequence continues at coordinate 51,809 of KK120408.1, read as the reverse complement.
GTTATAAAAACAAATACTGAATATTCCGTTCAGAAGCTTTATAAAATGTTATCTTATTCTTAATCTTAAGAACTTGTATATTTCGCATAACAAAAGGAATATTGCCCCCAATCATACTTCAAATAGCAAACATGGAAAAATATCAATGAAATAAATTTCATGAGAATCATTTATAGAAGTATCAACGCCATAAATGGATTTTATTTACAAATTTAGATGCAAGTTTTTGGGCAGTTTTTCCGTACCTAAGAACTTTTCCTTCGATTTGAGAACTTTTTAATTTCTCAATGTTTATGTTGATTTTATTAGATTTTATTATGCTTGTGTTCACTTATGATTAAAATGCGTTCATGAGGACAAAAAATTAAATAATTAATATATAATTAAAATAGAAAGTATCTTTTAAAGGTGCGAAAATGAAAGATTAATGGATTACAAATAAATCAGTCATAAATGCAAATTTAAGCAAAAACATCATATATAAAGCACAAAATTAAATGTATAAAAATAAATGTACACATTTAATTCACATTAACTTGTATTCTGCTGATGAATATGTATTTAATCATAGCTTCGGTTTTGTGATCATTATTTACAAAGAAAGCTAAAAATATAAAATGCGTTAAAATCTTTGAAACTTTCGAATAATGACTTAAAAAAAGATAATTTAGTTTTAGCATTTTTATCTGTCTAATTGAAAATAAAAAGACAGAAAACAATTTTCTCTCCAATACGAAAAATGAAATGTTTAAAACGTTTCGGGAATATTCTTGGGAGCTGAAAAGCTATACTATTTAAAAAGCTTTTGGATATTTGAACTTACGAAATTATGAATTATGGAGTTATGTTTCTCTATATTTAAGTACATATCAAAATTATTTTAATGAAGACAAATTTTAATGATCAAATCTAATTGGACATAAAATTATAAAATTCAGTCATAAAACTTGCATACGTATTACTTGATTAAAAATGAATCTTGACCCTACGATCAACTCAAAATGTTACAAAATATCCACTTATGGACACTACTAAAGTCGCTGCATTTCCTCTCTGTTGTGCTGATTACTTTTAATAAGAGGTAACGATTTCCGGAGTAGCAAATATTATTCCCCGGAAACTTCGGTTTACTACTGCTCTTAATTCTTAAACGATGACTTACGACCGGATATTAAACTGCATTTAATACTACTACACTGTCTTTTAATAGTACCGCACTTATGATTTTGTTCTACGTCTGTTTGGACAAGTTACAATGACGTGAAGACACGTAAAACATCGTTCTTCAGTACCTTCGAAAGGACATATCAATAAGAAGGAAGAGTTCGAAAGCTAGTACACAAACGTAATATTGCGTGATGTAAGTTTTCAATTAAATTAAAAACAAATTTAATGAAATTAAAAATTAATTTTAATTCAATTAAAAACAAAAGATTTGAATAAGAGATTTTTGTATATGTTTTTACGTATGACGCAATAAGAAAAATACATTTATGAAAGATCAGATATTTACTAAGTACCTTTAACGAAAATTTTAATAATTGTTAATGTAAGATTTTATAACTTATATAAAATTATGAAATGGTATACATTCATTTGAAAAAATGGAAAACGTTGTCTCTATCGAGAATGGCAATTTTAAAATCCTCTGATAAATAATAAGCTTATCCCATCACATAAATAAATTTTCACGAGATTCCTTATATTATTTTAATGTGTGCTTATAAAATTCATTCTTTGCTAAATATAATTTTCTCTTAATATATATATATATATATATATGCAATTTATTTTACATTGAGACATAACTCGAGTAAAAAATAAAGCTAAAATCAATGTGAAGCATAAAAGAGTAAAACAGAAATTATACGTTTGTAATGTGAAATCAAATATGGATATTCTATATAACAACTGACTGTAATGCATTGCAATGTACTTCTATTTCTAAGTAAAATATTTAACGTTAATCATAAATTCAAATTGAGAAACAAAAATTAACTGAAATAAATTTGAAATAAATCTACTTACATATGATATCATGGGTAGGTTGAAACTGGAAGCCATCCTCGCTTCATGTATGCAATTTTCTTGCGGACCTATATATACGGCAATTTTTTGCGTCCAGAGCACTGCTGTTTGGTAAATGCTTTCAGATTCTTCACCATATGTTTCAGCCACTGTAAATGTTAATGTATGGTTGTTTATTAGAGGATGGTGCTTGTTGATTTCATCCACGGCAAGCGTTATGGCCCCAGATATAGTTAGACCTGGCCTTGGATAACCTTTATTTCCAGGTCGTCTCTGCGAGCCTGTTAGATAACCCATCGTAAAGTTCCTCGAAGCTGCAGGCTCAAATTGAACTTCAATCAGTACCAGAAGATATAGTAATTTAAGAACTGTTCTGTTGTTGAAATTGCCTGCTTGAAAAGACATTACGAACACTGCTTCCATAACACGGAGTAGAAACGCATATTGGGAGAAAAGGAAGGTTTCAATACATCATGTTGGCTTTTATTTCAAGTTATTATTTAAATGCTTGCCTTTAATCAAATTAGTCTGAAATGCAGCATATTTCATTTCTTCTAATCTCATCGGTTAAAATTAAGTCACGGCTTGCATACATAAATTAGAAGATTAACGTTCATAAATTCTCAGTTTGTAACAATTTAAAGTATAATTTCTCATTCTACCGCGAATAATGTCTTTTTCATATATGATCAAATTTAATGGAACAGGCTTGTATTGTCAAATATTTCATTTATAATGAATAATCATTAAAATTCATAATATTTATCTACGCTGAATAAAGAAATAAGACATCGTTCTTCAACATTGTTCGATTCTGAACTTTTGTTTCTCAGTTTCTTAAAGGTAATTCAAATTTTCTTACGAATGACAATTTTTCCTTATTTACTATCTGAAAATTGAAACTATATTAATTTAATAGTCTACAAAGCAAAATAATATTAAATGTTCTGATAGTTAAATACTTTTATGTTAATCGCAATCAATTCATTCTTTTTCACAATCAATTTAAAGCAGATTTTCTTTCTTCACATTTATCACTGAAAGAGAATTTTCAAACCATTTTCCCGGGTTGAAACAAAAATACATATATTAAATTATACACTCATAAAAACTGATTCACAAGAAAATGTGTTTATGATTCAGGATTCAAAATGTTACGTTTAAAATTGTAAAAGCAAATTTAACATATTATTTTTTGTTTCTGTGTTGCCTGAACGAATCCTCTACTTATCATCTCCGCGCGCAACTTGACAGTTTTCCCGCAATGATTCATTTAAGCTGAAGATGCCGTTGAAATATTTTAACTTTGCTTAATAATTCAAATAGCTGTCTTTTATGTGCAAACATCTTATCTTATGCAGCTTTAAATTTAGAGCATGATTCAAGTTCGAAATCATAATAGAAATTGCAAGTAAGTAATTTAAAACTTATTCAAGAATTGGAGAAGTTACGTCACAACATCAAGCAAATCATTGATTTACTTAGTATAACAAAAACATTATTTTTATCTTGTTTCCTTATGATCAAGAACAGCTAGCTGTAATAAATCAGAAAAGGGTTTCAAATCTATGAAAATTACAGAATGATCGAACCTTATTTCAATCTAGTCGAAGCTGAGTAGCATGCGCAAACATTCAAGAAATCACTATTTTGAAACTGGCTCTGTACAGTAACACAATGCATAGATATACTCTCTGCACGAGACCATTCGCTGCCAAGTACGCACCTAGCGATTACCGCGACACTTCTTCTGAGACACGCCGAAGCGATCTGACTTACTTTAAATCGGGTACGGAGAAGCAACTGTTTATAAATGATACGCATGCGCGGCAGAGCGCCACTGGCGCTACGCTGTCTAGAAAGAAACTTTCGCCCCGAGTTTCTGAGACTGAAATAAAGTTATATTTAAAAGTTTTTATTAAGACAGCGAGTGCTTTAACCGTTACCTTGCATGTCTTTTGTTAAGCTTACCGTAAATTCTCTTAAGTTCATTAGCACTTCGACTGTGGATATGAAAGAGGCTGCGTTTGAATGAAATAGTCGTATTTCTACTTTTTAACAATTTCCTCTTTTTATTCTTTTCATTTATAATTAAAAATAAATCTACGCTTTTCCGACCTGTTTAATTACATTCTGCAAACTTTCAGATGAGCATCTTTAAATTGCTTTTTTTCAATGTTCAATAATACATGCCCCTTAATTATTGCCTCTATTGCAAGTGATATGCAACGCATTATCAGTTGCGATGCAGCAGTACTTGGCTACTCTAGGCAACCAAACTATTTTTGCATATGTATGATAAGGCACTGAAAGGAGACATACTTCCCATATTCATACTGTGTACCTTGGTATACATCCGATTTGAAATGCATACAGCTTCGTATACCTCCTGTTTGGACGCGAAAATGCTTGTTTGGTTTGTTGTTTATTTTGTTTCTTTGTTTGTGATTAGCAGCCCACCGATCTGACCATAAGTGGCCCTATGTCTTAATTACTCAAGTTACAGCTACAAATGCACATTCACACAGAGCACACTAAAGTAGAATCCCCACTGCCGTTGGATAATTATTGATACAATTCATAATCTTTCTTGATAGACTTCTTGTCTTGCTAAAATTTGATAAAATATATTACCACATTAAAAGATGTATTTATGATAAAGGTCTTTCCTTATATCTTTTAAAAATTGGCAAGCCTACACGAAATGTTTATCGTTTGCAATTTCACTACGTATGCCTCAGAGATCAGAGTTTTGACGACTAAATCTTTTAAAGTAAACAGAACAACGGTCCTGACCCATTAAAATTTGATTCAAATCTATGTCATAATGCATTGGCTCCTTTTCGATTGTCATCAGTTTCATAGAGTTTTTATTTTTGCGAATATTTCCAGTTTTACTTTCCATAATTTGTCGGTGTAATTCTTCATACGGATCACGGCATCCTCTTTGACCTCTCTAGCACAGTGATTTCACTATCATTTAGTGTAACAGCCTCTTTGACCAATGCATCAGCCATCTGATACCCAGTAAAACCCCCAAGTGATTTTATCCACTTCATATTAATTTTATATCTCTCAAGGAGATCAAACTAATGCTCTTTTATATCTAATGTCAGTCCATTTTCTGATCCGAGCAAAAGAGTGCCTGCAAAGTTGATACTGTCTGTACATATATTGATATTGATACATGTATAATTTTAATGAAATTGTTATATTTTACTGCGTAATATAATATGAATATCGAGAGAGAAAATGCTCTGCCGGGAAAGTAACAATACGGAGGCAAGTTTATTTAACACTGAGCAAATGGCTATCTTGCTAATTTGGCGAGATATCGTCAAGCTGGCAATGGTTTTTGGCTACTAGTTTAGCTGCCAAATTTGGCGATCATCAAAATTTGCCAAACTTGGCTATCGTTTGCCGACATTGGGTCCAGTCCCTGCATAACTGTAATGGATTTTGTAACTGAAAAACTGTAACTGATGTGGTGTGTAACTATAACTGCATCCAGCCGTCATACGCCTTTCAGTAATTTCGAGAAGATACTAAAATTATATCGGCGTCCGGATGAAAACTCTATAAAGCCGGAGGCGGAATTTGCTTTGAGCAGTAGTTGTGCGTTGTTAGTTCAGCGCGTGTTCGGAGTATAAAGATATTTCCAGGTTAGCTTCGCTCTTTGAAAGCGCTTTGCATTGCGTTGTATTTAACGTTCTTAGCAATTTCAAGTTTAGCCATTGATTCTGCTCTGTGATACTGTGAAGAATTGTACGTCTATTTTTATGGAAAGTTTCAGAACTCTGAAGCGTATTCTTTGATAAAATAAATTTTATCAACCTATCATCGGACTTGTGCGCATTCAATATGTGTGTTTGATGTGCAACCTTTTTGTGAAATATTACTCGATTTCGATGAGCACGCACTACAGTTGTTTGCTTCTTTCGAGACAATGCTACGAGTGCACTTGAACGTCAGTATACCTATTGCTACTACTGAGTAAACAACTTATGCCCTACCCTGAGTATTAAAGTGATTTTTTGTATTTTTTTACATAAATATTTTGTAAATTCATTAATACTCAATTTTAGGAAAGTTAAGTTAAAGAGGGAAGCAACGCAAAAAATTTTTTAAATCACCCTGAAAATGAATAAAGAGACTGTTGAAGTGTATGAAGATGGCATACGTATCAGGAACTTGGTTACTGCGTATCGTATGTCAAGTACGATGGTGTCTACGATAGTTCGGTCCGGGGTTTGAAATTCTGTTAAAGGGGCTGGCTGCATGGGCGTTTTAGTGTTTTTTCTCATGTGTAACGTTTACCAGAGCCAGTTTTCCTTAGAAAGTACTCCACGAAGGCATCCCTCCATTAGGTAGATAGCTGTATATTGTTGTGTCTTAATTAAACAAGCGAACCAAAACTACGATTTTGAAAAACAAAGAAGTTAATGTGGCGAAGAGGAGACAATCGATTAAAGGATAAAGATCAGAGACATTAGAGCAATTGATTTTGATTTGGATAATAGAAATACATTTTTGGACGGTATTTCATTTATCTACAGTATGTGCATACATTTTTGTAAGGTATTTCATTTATGTACAGTATTATGTAGAGCATTCTTTTATGTACAGTATATATTTCAAATATTACATTTTTATTTTAGTATTAAACAATGACGGTAGGATTTTTTATAAAAAGTGATTAATTATTTTTCATTACTTCTTATTGGAAAATTCTTTAATACCGGGAATACCGGGGAATACTTGGAAAAATAACTCGGTAACTTTGGTATACGTTCAGTTCAGTGTACGTCCAACGATCTGGAATACCGGGGAATACTTGGAAAAATAACTCGGTAACTTTGGTATACGTTCAGTTCAGTGTACGTCCAACGATCTGGAATACCGGGGAATACTTGGAAAAATCACTCGAACTTGAAGAGTTTTTTGTTGTGAATCTGTATAAAAATCTATTACTGCATTTTATTTTAAAATGTATTTGAAATTAAATACTTGCTGCTGCTAAGTTTATTTAATTAGAAATTAAACTTGAAAAAGATTCAAAATATTAATAATTCTTAGAACAAAACAAGTACTAAATAATTGTCGATGCGTTCTAAATTAATTACATTTAATAAAATTATAATTTTTTTTTATTTTTGAAAATAATCACTTGAGAACCTTTTCTGTTATAATGTCATTTCACAGATGTTCAAATTTGGTATCAGAAGAAAATTTTAAAAATTTAGTATACAGAAATTCATAGATTATCAATATCAATCAACAAACTGACATTCTCATCACACAATAAACTGAAACTTATGCAGTGAAAAAGAATTTATCTTATTTGTATATTATGATTAATTCACTTTTCAATAATGAACGGAATGCCAAAAATTACAAGAATGAAATTAATTTATTGAGAATTTTATTTAAAATTTAAATTGTAGAAATTTTGATACTTAGATAGTAACGCAAACACCCTGGTGCAGTTTGGATACTTTTTACTAAGGAAAACGTAAAAGTTACTTATTGTGTACACGTTGGAGACACGTTGGTGGTTCTTTTTCTAGAAAAAAATTAGTATTTATCGATATTTATCGTAATTGGGAAAATATTAGGGGCATGTAAAAAAAATACTTAAACAATTAAAGATATAAAGTTTAAGTATTAAGTAAAAATTTCAGGGTACATTAATAAATACAATTCATATACTTTTCATGAATAATTCTATAATTCTCTTTTATAATCTATAACTTCTATAACTTTTTTTCACTGTCCTTCTCCATATGTACACATTCATTACTGCTTTCGCTCAAAACATCAGAGCACTGCACAAACTCAGCACCCTGCACAGTCTGGCATTGCGCACCGGCTATTAAACGTTTCTCATCACTATTTTCCCTTTGGGGATTTTGTGATAAAATGCTATATTTCTGTAAAAATCTTACCTCAGTTTTATTCGTTACAGTCAAATTCAAGAAGTACATATTTTTAAATTCAGGCAAACAATATAATGATTTGTTTATAAAAAATGTGGTAGGTTGGAATGCAACAAAACGTTGCTTGATTAAATTATTGTTTGGAAAAAGGTTGCCTAAAAATGGTTACATGTGTAATTCCCAATTTGAATATTTGGCGACTTTCTATTAATCTGGTTGCGATAGTACGTAACTACCAAGATTTTTCATCTCGAGCTATAGGAAAAAGTAGAGTTTGAATGTTCTTTAAGATAAACTTCAGTTGGTTTCGTATATCTATACCTGTGTCTAGTTTTTATTGTTTAACTGAAAGATTATTTTGAATAATCTTTAGACACAACTTCGTTTTTATGGAGTTTCGTTTACTTACATATGCATATCTAATTTTTATTGATCTTTGTTTTTACCTTGTTTTACATGTTAAATAAAAGGTATGCAAATTAAGAATGATTAATTTATTAAACTAAATTTGGGCTATCCAGCGATAAATTATTGCGTAGTAGATGCAAGATTAAGAAATATTTTTTACAGCGTTTCTAAATGAAAGATTTCCTGCCCTTTCCTAAATCCTCAAAATGACTAGAGGAAAACAATACAAACAAAAAAAAGAAACAACGCTGGAACATCATATATATTTGCTTTCATAAAAGAGCACAGTTCAGTCATTTATCATTCTAATCCGTATTTGCTTAGTTCATGAATGCAAATGATGAGCTCTGGTAAAATACTCTCTTCCTTTGAAAAGCTAGGTCTTCTTTCTTCAAATTATTGGCAGAATTAACTACTGGCTACGGAATAATTTGCTGCAGACGAAATTAAAACTTCCGTTGAAGTGCTGTGAGGTGTTTTATTTGATGTTAACTTTTGACGTCTGATCTTTAAATAATTATTGGATTAAACTATTTTAATGAATATCTGTAGCAATTTAAACCATATCTAAATTTTTGTAGATAAAATCCATTTTCATAAATTAATATAAATATAAATATAATTTTATAAAATAAAAATAAATTAAGTATAATATTTAAATAAATTTATTTTTTGTATACAAATAAATACATTTAACCAATAATATTTTATGCTAACAATTTTTAGAAACTTTTAATACAATTAATCTTAAAATCTGCAAAAATAATCTGACTACTCCACTGAATGAACATATATATTCATTTTTAATAGAGGCTCATCAGCGCTCGAGGGTAAAATCACTGAAAGTTGGTATTTCGACCCGTCTTCAAATCCTAGGGATTTCTCAGTTTTAAGCATGAGTTGAGGCAAACTAATTATTTTACAAAGTTTTCCATCAAGACTATACTTTCTCTCAGACAGATAGCCTCAGCTACCTTGGCATATCATTAATAATCTCAATCCTATTCGCTTTTTAAACGTACTGAAAAAATACTACGGAGTTTATTATTAAAATTTTTCTGAACTTGTAACTACGAATACCGGTTTTATATTATACTTTTCTTAGAGAAAACTCTTCGAGTTCTTTTTAATTAAGACAAAAGATATAAGCAAAATTTATAATTGTTTAATATAATATCATCGTAAAATCGATTACCAAAGATCAGAGACATTAGAGTAATTGCTTGGATTTGGATAATAGAAATACTTTTTTGTACAGCATTTCATTTGTCTGCAGTAATACGTACGGTATATATTTCAAATACAACATTTTTATTCTAGTATTAAACAGTGTTATAATAATAACTGTAGGATGTTTTAAAGAAATAATAAATTTTACATTACTTCTTATTGGAAAAGTTCGTTTGTTTTGTTTAGTGTATGTATAACGATCTGGAGTATGGGGGAAAACTTGGAAAAATAACTCGAATTAAGAATTTTTAGTTCTGAATTTGTATAAAATTATAATTTAATGTTTTAGCGAATTCATATCCTTATGATAAAAGGCATACACATTAGAAATCTATTCTAACTTCAGAAGTTAGAAGAGTGTTATTTATTTATAAATTTATTTGTTTTTAACGCATGCGAAAAATTATCTGCGTCTAGAAAGCATAATGATCGCAAGTGAAATTTGTAGGAAAAGCAATATAAATAAAAGGAAAAATATATAAATATATAAATTTTCATTTAATATAAGCAGGATATGGAAAATTGAGATTAATTATATGATGATTAGAGAAAGAGTTTAAAAAAAGGCACACGTTTAAAGAAAATGTTACTTTCAAAATGCAATGTATATATAATGAGGTATGTTTTTAGATATATAAAATAGATAAAGTCTAATCATGTAGAATTCTTTGAAGATATCAACCAGCCTATTTTTATGTGAGATTTGGTTGTCACAGGGAAGACCTAAGTGGAAAAGAACTATGCGCTCTGTTAAGACTCTGGAAATGAAAGCATCCATCCACCTTTCAATTCTCTGGAGAACGAAAAAAATGTTGTATAGTTCATCTTATGCTTCCGGGTAAAAGGATATTCTGAAATCGCTTGATTCAGAACAGACTTTGGACATAAGCCAATTGTTATAGAGTACGCTTATGTGTGAAAGAATTGATATAAACTTCTTTAAAAATCGTTAAGAAGTAAACTAACTGTATTAGCATTTATTTTGAAATTAACTTTCTCTTACATTTTACATGAATATAATGTGTATAATAGATTAAAATGTCTTGGGTATTTAAGAGCTAAAGTCGATATTTTTCGTGTTTGATCTTTAGTTGCCCGTATTTATCATATTTATGCTCATACATACATATATATATATGCAAAATAAATTAATAATAGACATTTAACTCCCGTTTTCATTCTAAAAATAATAATAATATTTCAGGACTGTATCACTTCTAGATTAATCTATGCCACGAAGCTTGCGTAGCGCAGATAACGTAGTAATTGAGAACATTACTTTGGGAACTTAAACCAAACCCTTTCTCTTAACAGCCTGCCATATAGGATAACTACGCCCTTTAGCTTCTGTCTGCGCGCTGCTTGTACGTAATTTCACTAGGCTTCCTACCGCAAAAGTGTCAAAAATGTAAATGTTCTGGAAATAGGCACAATTAGAGTGTTAAGTTAATTGTGACCACAAATGTCAATTTAAATAAAAATGAAATTGAAACAACCTCGACTGCCGACTTCTTCTTCTTCAATATGGATCTACGTCTCTCTGTTCATACATCAATACTTCTCTGAAATTTGCTTTTATTACATATATATGTATATATATATATATATGGACAGCGGGGCGTCATACGTCTAATAGAGTATATCTATTCTAAGAGAAACATAATCATAACAGATAACCAGGTTTAAACATCTGAAGAAATGTAAAGGCAGCAAGCCTACATTCATGTACATATCTCTAAACTAACTAACCCTTTTCGCTAATTCTGTACTAACATATCCAAAACATTGTAAGTTGGAGCAAACAGCAAAAGTAATCAAGTTGGAGCAAACAGCAAATGTTAAATCTGTTTGTTAATAATAAGGTTGAAAAGATAAACAACCAGAAAAAGTTGCTGGTGCAACGATCAAGATGACATGACCCCTCTCATTTTTAACATACGTACATTTTTTGTGTACGTATAATATCAATAAGTGTATATGAAACCACATAAGTTCATATGTCATTAGAACATTAAAGAATGGTTTCAAACATGTAATAAAATAATATTAATAGTATAAATAACACACATAAAATAATATATAAATAATATAAATATGATACGTGTGTGTGTGTGTGTGTAACACACGATGATATAACTAAAGTGTACACATACTGTAAAATATGTTTTTAAAACTCTTTTATTCTTATAACAAATTTTCTCTTATAACAAGGTGCGTAACTCACATCTGATAATAGCTTCGCTTAGCTTGATCTTTATAAATGTCGACGAAACACCTGTGCAGTACGATGGAGTTGAAGAAGATGAAGATGATTTACTGCACAGGTTAATGAGAGCTTTAGTGCCCCTCATTTGACGTCTCATCGTCAGGTGCTAGGGGCGCTGGATCGTCGCGGGCAACTTCGGATAATGTTGGGGTAGCTGCAGGAAGCGGCGTAGAGGCAGCAGGAGGAGCTTCTGAAGAACGTTTTCGGTGCACAAGGAACATCGTGACGGGAAGTTGGGACCGTTTGTTTTTCTTCTAGCAAAGATGTCGTTGTACAACGGCATTACACCGTAAATACGGTTACTGAATTCTACGGCTCTAGGCCACGTTCTTCAGCTTCGTTGTCGGTACTGTCGTCAGCTACGTCCTATTCTCACTGGCCGATCTTCTCATTTCGTCGAGTTCCTCGTCGGTTAGGGGGTTTGAGTGGTACGATCAGTGTGTTTACTTCTTCCATCGTCATGTCTGAGAACTCTTCAATGGCTACCAACCAAGCCATCCTCACACCTCATCTGCGGTCTATCTATCAGCTTGCGAGATTCCCGAGTCGGGATCGATATCAAATGGCGGGATGCTAGCCAGCCAATCAGAGACGTGGATTTTGAATTGTGTGGGCACTCCTTGCCTTCTGTTGGCGTGTGGGCAACTTTCGTGAAATAATTCTGCAATTCTGAATTTTTATGAATATTTTTGAACAATCCGCGATGTACTGAGGCCGCGATATGTGAACGGCGAGGTAGCGAGGGATAACTGTAGTTGGTCTCATTCAAGGAGTTCAACAGAGACGCGTTTCTGAATTATATCTCGGTGATTATAAAGAGTGTAGCAAATAATTTAAAACAAAAAGTAATGTAAGTAAAAAAGCAAGCTAACTAAATTTCTTAAGGATAATCAATCATTAAAGTATAAAATGTTCGGATGTGATCCTAAACCACTAATACTTGACAAAATTTAAAGAGTTTAAAGCAAGAATATTCCAAAAAAATGGGCGAATTCAAATGATTTTTAATTTTGCAGCATACTGCATGATTTTAATAATTAAAAATATTATTTGTGAAATTTTGAACTTTATATAGCAAGCACATATATGCCAAGTAACCGTTAAAGTATTATCGTGTTATATACTACTACGTTGTATCATTATATGTTTATATTGAAATTTCTATTGTATTAAATATGTGTATTAAATTAATCATAAATTCTGTATTATATTTTCGCATGAATGTTGGCAGACCTATGGAAATATTTTAATCAAGAAAACATTGAGGGGCTTTATTGAATAGTTACTTAGTAGAACTATTTTTTTTTGTAAAAAAACGTTAAAGTTCATGAACAAAGACTGGGTACTAATGCTTTTTCGCCCAAAATGCTCTCCTATATTTTGAAGGGGGGAATATGTAAGATATAACAAAATACCATGGGTATTCTAAATTTGGCAAATTAGCTATTCTAAATTTGGTGTTTCCCTTCAAGTTCATCTGTTTTCCCAAATTTGAGATAATTCCACAGCACATAACAACCTAAAATTAACCAATCAGAGTTTAGCCACATTTTATACCTAGCATTTTATACCTAATATAACCTAGTATAAAGAGCTACTAACTGCGTAGTCTTTCTCTTTACGCCTCTTACCCTATAAACCCAAATTGCATAAATACCCTATAAACTCATCTTGCATATACCTGACATAAATTATGAGACTTACCGAAATGAAATGTGAAAGAACAAAATAATTTGATAACTTGTAGGGATTAATATTTATTTTAAATAACCAGTTACATTTAATTTTAAGTTACTTTACTATAAGCCTTCATTCCCTTAATTGTCAGTGCCAGAAGCATTAAATTTGGTAGCTTGCGTCAGAATTGCAAATTCTACCAGTGGAAGAATAAGTTAAATATCGACGTTCCAGTAGAGAAAAGAGAGAGTCCGGGAATTTACCGTGGGGGCTTATACGCAAACTTCTGTTTAGCAGTTACTGCTGGCTTGACGTGGCTTAATCGCTATTATCTTGCTGCCACTAGACTCATCTGCACGCTGTAGGCTATAGGATTATATGAGCCCTGTAGTTTAATTCTTCTACTTGTGAATATCTCTTATTTTAAGTTTGATTATACTGTTTCAGTTACAAGTTGAGGCGTAGTATATTACAGTCAAATTGAATCATTGGAAATAAGGTAAAGAGTTTAATAAAGGGCAGTTTTAACCCTTCCTCAGTGCAATCACTATCTCTTGAGATTCTACACAACAGAAGAAGAGTGGAACTATACAAACTAGTAATTAATTGCAAATCTAAATCAAACAAGATGTTTCTGCTATTGGCATTATTTTCAGTAAAATAGCTGGATTTGTTAACTAATACCGTATTAAATAGCACTGATCCAGTTATATGTGTTTGGTAAAAATATGAGTGATACACTAAACACGGCTTTCCACTTGTCAAGAAATTGTTCAAAGCGAGGTATATGGAAATTAAATTAAAAATCAAAAGAAGTTAAACATTTGAGCCCTAAATGTAGTATTTAAGTTTGAACATTGTTTTGAAAAAGTATGATACAAAAAGTATGATAGACAGCTACAAAAAGTATGATAGACATCTTAAATGCTTTTGTTTTTGAATAACTAAAGTTATGGAGTTTCGTGCTAAATTCCGTTAATTCCAGAAGACGTATTTCGTAAGTTAAGTCTGACAGACCTTTTGTTGAATTTCAGTCTCATACATATTTCTTTATAGTTCTTTAAAGCCAAATAATTTCGTTAATATTATGCCAGTTACCTGAAATTATGGCTTTTTGAAAACCCGTTTTCTGCTTATTACCCTGATGATTACATACTGCAGTTTGGTGAAAGTGTTAGTGAGCATTAAAGTACCCCAGAATTTCTTTGCCTTTTCGAATTGAACCGCATTTTCTTCTAATTATTTTGTTACTGCTGAAGCGGATTATTAAACAATGTCTTCTCTGCTCACGCTGCATTATTCTTCTAAGAATTGTAGAAGTTATGTTTCAGTGAAGTGTAAAGAATGGAGATCTCAAAAGTTATTTTTCGTTATATTATGCTCTTTCACATTAAAAAAAAATAGATATGCCAGTGAGACTAATCGTAAAATTTATGTTATATATAGAAAAGTGCTTTTTCTGATAACGTAAACGATCAGTAAGTCAAAAATGAATTTAAAATTAAGAATGAGAAATTTAAGAATGTAATTTTCAGCCTACAAGATGATGTCTGCTCTGATGATCAACCTCTGAAAACAAGGTCCTTTCAATGACGCTATGACTGAAAATCCATGTTATACATTCAGGAACTATCAGATAGGATCAGTATCCGGAAATGAGCTGTGCCCGATAATTTGGTTATGTAAGCTAATGTGATATATGAGCTTCTATAATACATGCTGTGATATTTGATGTAACTGAGCTGAATATGCTCGCTTGAGCTTTAGCCACGACTGCTTTGCTAAAAACATAAAGAAGCTTCTCTTTTGAAACAGTTAATTAGTGGAGATAAGTAGATAGTATACAATGATGCGTACTATACGAAAAGAATCATCATCATAAAGGAAAAGACCATGGCCAAATACCATGACCGTGGCGGCTCAAAAACTCCGCAAGAAAAAGACCATGGCCATTCCTAAAGAACCTCCTTCTGTTACATCTGGCGATTACAGCCGAAAACATCGCGGTAAAATCATCCTGGAAGTAAACATCGCGGAGAAAACAGCCCAAGAAGAAAATGTCGTGATGCAAAACATTCTACAACAGCGTGGTACAAAATATTGTAGTTGAATATAAAGCGGTTCAAAATCTTCTCAGTTTAAAAGCATCGTCATTGAAAATTTCGTGGTAAAACACAAATCACCTACCAATCATCGGATCATCATCTACAAATCAGCTTGAGGATGATATAGCATATATGCGCTTTTCAGGAGCGCAAGAAGGAAAGAGAAATATGTTTGTTTTTATATTTCTAATTCTGAATGAACTAATTTTTGCCAAAATATTAAGAAGAGAGCATAAGCATTTAAAAACTGAAAATGAGTAGGAGATTAATTAGAACATAATAGAATTTTAAACTTACATAGTTAAGTAATGAAGCTCATTAATCAATCAATCTTTTATATCAAGTTTTATAGGTAATTTTTCATAAAAACACAGTCTAAAAAAGAGTAGAAAAAGGAAAATGAATGACTGCATCTAGTTACACTTATTAAAATTGTTTAATTAAATATCAAACTACAAAATTATGTTAATTGCTGCAAGTAGCATTAATTTTCTACTTATTTTAAATTTTGAATGCTTAAGTTTCCTTCTGAATTTTTCAGAAAAATTATTAGTTAATTAAAAATTATCTCTCTTTCCTTCTTGCTCTGACAAATCATTTTGCGAATACGCAATTAGAATTTTTAAAGCCTGGGAAACGCATGTCTGCAATGTTATCGTCAAGCGATGACTTTTTTATTTTTTATCATGATATTTTTTACGATGATTTTTTT
>KK120408.1:8922-35423 GCA_000611955.2 Stegodyphus mimosarum | reverse complement strand
TTTTTTGTACCACTATGGGTTCGGTTTGTTTTTGTTTTCTCTGCAACGTTTTCGTCCGAGACGTCTGTGCCGCGCATGACCCTAAAGAAGCCCCTTTTGTTACATGGGGGGGGTTCAGCCGAAAATATCGCGACATAATCATCCTGGAAAAAAAGCAAAGCGATGGCAAAGTATCGTAGAATATTATTGTGCTTATATAAATTCAATGAAATATTCTTATGCATTTGTACTGCTTCATTTATATTTATCAAAAACAATCTTCAGAACTTTTCGGATGACCCAATGAAAAGAAAACAAAATCACAATAACTAATATTCCAAATACGGAATAAGTCCACATTTTGAATGTATGGAAAATCTGGCGGGGCATCGTTTACAGATTGAAAATCCGCATTTTGAATGTATGCTAAATTTGGCGCGGCATCGTTTACAAATTGAAAAGAATCTTACATAGATTATTTCTCCTGAATAAAAATCGGGAATTTCGAAAACTGTTTTAACTGTAATAAGGTGATTCTTAAATACTCAAGTTCATTCCAGAATTTAGCATATTAACTTTGAAATCAGAAATTTAAAAAAATGCACGTACAAACGGCTTATTCATGAAAAATGGTGATTATCTAAGCCAAATATGGGTAGAATAAGGCATTTCTGAGCAATGTTTGCGGCATTATATCTGTTGTTTCAAATGTTAAATATGCCTCCCATTGAACGGCATAAAAATATAATCTTTTATGTATAATGTTTACCGGAACTTCTTCAGTTTATTTACATACGCATAATGATTCAAACGTAAGCCCCTTTATGAGCGCAGCAAAATACAATTTCTGTAAACGTTGTTGCAATTTCATGTTTCCAAAGTATTCTTTTAGACGATTGGGCCGGTTCTGCCATTTTATTCACTTTCAGAAGCTAGGTTCGAAAATAATTTTTGTTAGGATATCCTTTAAGGCATTGTACTAATTAATTAATATTTTCATGAATGAATGAATATTCTCTTAACGAGCAAATTATATAGCGTTAACTTCGCTGAATGTAAAAGTCATCCAGCGTTTCGATAACCTAATACAAGTGCATTATAATATTGCATCAACTAGAATAATTTCTTTTAAGAATGCCTCAAGTAATTTCTAATAACAATATGAAAAGAAGCAGTGGATATCAAAAGAAGAATATGGACTAAATTAGATTCATCTTCAGTTGTCATTCAGCAGTTTTTGCTCAGGATTTCGATTGATCATTTTGCATTAAGCTTTATAGTCGGCACTGAAGGCCTCTCAGATTCTGGATCAACTTCCAAATATTTTCACCTTTCATCAGCATTTGGTATAAAATAATCTAATCTAATCTTCAGGATACTGATCAAGAACACACACAATCTTAACATCATAAAGGCAAAGGAACACTATGATTCAGGTTTTTACTTTAAAGTTTATTCAAGACAAACACTAATTTAACTGGCGCTGCCAGATCCAAAGACAAGAAGTTATATCACCGGAAAGATTTACGCCCACTTTGGCGATTAAAATAAATTTCAACATAAAAATTTCTTACACACTGGGCCCGGCTGAACAGTAGTTCAGAACAATCAAGATTATCATTAATACATGAACATTTTCAAGAATTATTTTCAAGAATCATTATGCATTTCAATACAAATTCAAGTTTTTGTAATAAAGAAAATATCAACTAAAGATCAAGAACATGTAAAACTTACCATATGTTTAAAGAATATCAGGCAAACTTTCATTCATTAAGAATTACTCTCATAACATTCCTGTTCAAGCATCAGGAATTTAAATCAAGAATTTATATAACTCAAGATAATATTAAACAAATAACATTTCAATAATCCAACTAAAATACTAGAAATATTACAAGAAACCTGTCCTTTTTTTTCTCAGGATTAAAATAAAAATAAAATTTTAAATACACTTATACATTTCTATAACCTTAAAATTTTCTGATATATACATTACTTTAAATACCATTATATTACTTTTCAGTAATTATAGCAATAAGATTACTTTTCAGTAAAAAATATACAGTCACACAATATAAATACTCTTAGCATTCTAACTTAACTAATAATTGTATAGGTCTTTTTATAATGCCTTTTTCAGTCTTTATTTCGCAACTGCGAATTAGTCCATCTCTACCAGTAAAAGTTTTGAGAACTTTTCCTAATCTCCACATGTTACGTGGTAAATGTTCATCATGTATTATCACGATATCATTCACACTCAAGTCGTGTTTTGCACGGTGATTTTTCACACAATTTGCAGATTTCAAATTCAACAAATAATCTTTATAAAAATTTTTCCAAAAGTTATTTAGTAGTTTTTCACGATATAGATACGCTTTTAAAAGAATTTCTTTAGTACTGCACACTTCATGAGTGTATTTGACAGGAGGCAAATTAGCAAGTTTCTGCCCTAGCAAAAAATGAGCAGGTGACAGAACTTGGGGTTCATTATCTTGGATGTAAGTCAAGGGTCGACGATTTATCACCGCCTCAATTTCAGTCAGTACAGTTTCCAATTCTTCGGGAAGAAGTGATGTTCTACCAAGAATTTTTCTTAATATTGTTTTGACGGTTCGCACAAGTCTCTCGTAAAATCCGCCCCACCAGGCTCCTCTTTCAATGATATACTTCCACTGAATGCCCTTTGCGGCATAATAATTCTTTACATCGGGATGGCTTAATACCTGCCACATCTTTCTGAGCTCCGCGTCAGCTGCCTTGAATGTACGCGCGTTATCTGAGTATATTAAAGAGCACAACCCTCTTCTTGCTATAAATCGACGAAAAGCAAGTAGGAAAGATTTAATTGTGAGGTCTTTTGTTAGTTCAAGGTGAATACCTCTAGTTACTCCGCAGGTAAATAATAGGATAAAATACTTTGTATTTTCATTTTTAACGAAAAGTGGACCTGCATAATCCAGTCCTATAACATCAAAAGGATTTGTTTTTTCAATTCTAGATGGAGGTAATGGTGCTATGACTTGTCGCATCGGTCGTGAGTTATAACGCTGACACAGTACACAGTTTCTTATAACACGTTTCACATTTTGTCTGGATCTAATTATCCAGTATTTTTCACGGAGGAACATGAGAGTACTAGCTACACCTGTATGAAGCACTCGTTCATGTGCATCACGTACCAGAAGATCTGTAAAATGAGTTTTTGAAGGAATTATTATTGGGTGCTGTTCATGGAAACTTAAAGTAGATTTTTGAAGTCTTCCCCCTACTAATAAAACTCCTTCCTCATTTAGAAAAGGATTCAGTTCATAAATTTTTGAGTTTTTTGAAATCAATTGTCCAGACTTTAAACTATTAATTTCCACAGAAAAATGTTCATATTGAACTTCTTTTATCAAATATAGTTCTGCATTAAAGAGTTCTTTAGCAATCAAGGGTCCTATTTTCTTGTCAGTTTTATTTTTCAAATTGTGAATAAATCTAAATATCCATGCAGTCACTCTAATAGCTTTAATTAATTTACTATATTTTTCAAGATTCAACAGAGAATTAGATTTTTCTGCAGTAGACGATAGTATTGTGGTATCATTTATACACTTTTTCCTCTCTAAATCAGTATCAGAAAACTCCGTTGTCGCAATAAATTTACTAGGCCAAGCACTTACTGATTCAACTAACCAGTCTGGTCCAGATTTCCATAATCTTGAAGACAACAAATATTCGGCTGAACATCCTCGAGATAAAATGTCCGCTGGATTGGACTTCCCATTACAATGTCTCCAGTTATTTGGGCAAGTTAATGATTGTATTTCAGATACGCGATTCTTTACAAACATTTTCCATCTTTCAGGAGCACTATGAATCCAGTGAACCACTATCATACTGTCAGTCCACAGGTAGATATTTTCTTCATGAATTGAAAACAGCTCTTTTAAATATTTAGCAAGTCTTGCCGATGTTAATGCTCCTAACAATTCTAGTCTTGGAAGTGTGAGTTTTTGTTTTATTGGTGCAATTCTAGATTTTGCCATGATGAATGCTACCTGACCTTCTTCAACCGATCTAAAATATGCAACTGCACCGTACGCTTTAATAGATGCATCACAAAATAAATGCAGTTCGAAATCTTTATTTTGATTCAATTTGCCGGGGAAATATTCTCGAGAAATTTTAAATTTCTTTAATTTTTCAATTTCACTGCTCCACTCGGCCCACAACTCCTTACAATTAGTTGGAACTTCGTCGTCAAATTCTAAACCCAATTGCCAAAGGTTTTGCATTATTATTTTTGCACGTAATACAAATGGCGCCAAGAAACCTACTGGATCGAAAATAGTAGCAGTCACCTTTAATATGTTTCTTTTTGTAGTGTTTCTGCAACTATTTAATGTTTCGCACAATTTGTCTATGTTCAAGGAAATTACATCTTTACTCGTACACCAGTTAAGGCCTAATACTTTTAAGCAACTATTTAGTTCATTTTCTGACTTAATTATTCCACAATCATCCCAAAGTTTTTTGAGTTCCTCTGAATTTGTACTAAACTGACGCAAATTCATTCCGGCATCTTTAAGTACGCAACATGCTCCAGTACTTAACTTAAAAGCCTGTTCCACGGAATCTGCTCCATAAAACACATCATCTACGTAGATAGAACAGTTCAACATCTCAAAAATACCTGGACTTTCTGACTCTATTTTCTTTATATGCTTTTTTATGGTGCACGCCAGAATAAACGGGCTACATGACACTCCGAAAGGAACGCGTGTCATTCTATAATGTTTCAAATTGTAATTATTATCAAAGTATAAAAACCGTAATACATCTCTGTCAATTTTAGAAATTCCAATTTGGAGGAAAGCCTTTTCAATATCTGCTGAGAACGCATATTTGTATTGCCTGAACCGCAATATCAAGTCCAAAACAGAAGGATTCAAATTTGGGCCAGGCATCAAACAATTGTTCAGAGATACCCCATTATTACATTTCGAAGATGCGTCAAACACGATACGGACTTTAGTTTTTGATACATTTTTTCTTACCACTGGAGAATGTGGCATGTAATACATTTTACTATTGTCACAACTTTCAATATTGCATTCTTCAATTATTTCATTTTTCAACTGTTCGTTTATTATACTATCATAATTTTCCCTAAGCCATTCATCATTTTTTAGTTTATTAACCAAAGATACTAGACGTCGCTTGGCATTTTCTAAATTATTACCCAAGTTTTCATGATGTGATTTCCATAATAAACGAGCTACATATCTACCATTAGTAAAATGCAATTCTTTTTCAAACTTCTCAATAACTAATTTGTCATCAGGATTCTCCTTCTCCTCTAAACCCAAGTGGTCCAAAGTCCAAAATCTTCGCAAACAGTCATTAATTAAATTATTATCTTCTATCAAGCAATGAGAAACACCAGTTGTAAAAATACAGGCGCTGGACTGATCACCTTCCAAAGATCCAACCAAGGACCAACCAAATATAGAAGATACTGCAAATAATTTATTACTTATTCTTTTCTTTTCTCCTGTTTGTACTTCCCAACATGAATCAGATCCTAACAATATTTTTACCTCAGCTGCTTCACCATTATCGGCTAATTTTAAATTTTCCGATTTTAATATTTCTAAAATGTTTTTCGAGGGAATTCTTATGATCGCTCCAGAAATAGTGTCTGTAACAAGAGCTTCCACAGTGATTGAGTCATTAGGGTAGTGTATACTTTTTAGTGTGATTTGAACAACATCATATTCCGTTAGTCTACCCTGGATATACCCAAAAGAATAAACATGTAACCTTTCTTTTCTTAAAGTCCTTAACTTTAGTTCTTTAGCCAAATCAGATCTAATAAATGACCTCTGTGATCCCCCGTCAATTAAGATTTTTACTATTTGACTTCTAGTATTATCTGTATCTGAAGCGTAAACCGAGCAAGTTTGTAAATATACACCTTTATCAGCAGTTTCAGAAACAGACTTAGAGTTAAACGACAGGGATGCAACTACATTCTGCTTAGAATCTGATACTGTAACTACTTTCTGTTTAATATCTGAACTGGCTTCAGGAACAATATTTTTACAAAATAACTTATTGTGATTTAAACCATTACACAACTCACAAGGCATAAGTTTCACTCTACATCTGGCCGATACATGACCTTTTTTAAGACATCTGTAACAACGACCATGGTTTCTTAATATAGCTCTTTTTTGCTCATTTGTTTTCTCACAACTTCCTACATCATGTGTATTTTGATTACAATAGAAACAATACTGCTTAGTCACTGTAGCTAACGCCGAAGCAGTAGGAATGCTTGCCCCTTTTAAGTAATTACTTTTATTCTGCTTAACACCGTAATTTGTGTCCCTTTTCTTTGAGCTTATTATTAAATTAGAAGCTTCTCGACTTTCCACTTCGAGTCTAATGAATTCGAGAAGTTCTGTTAGGCTATAGTGTTGTTTAGAATGTCTTTTTCTATTAAACTCCAGATTCATATCGTCTGGTAAAAGCTTTAAAATAACAGGTCCTAAAAGGGTTCCATAAGCATCCGACACAATACCCAATGAGTTTAAACTTCTTATATTAATTTCGCAGGAATCGTAAAGTGTTCTTAGTGCTTTTACATTAGACGAAGTTCTAACCGGTTCAAGATTCAAGAGTTTGTTCATATGCGAAGATACAACCAAATCTGTTCGTCCAAATCTTTCTTTAATTAAACTTATACAGGCATCATAATTTTCGTTGGATAATGCAAACCCAGATACTGCATTTAAAGCAGGTCCTGCGAGTAAGGATTTAAGATAAGTAAACTTCTCGACCTTTGTTAACTCATTATTATTACCAATAGCATTTTCAAAAGAATTATAAAATTCCAAAAATAAACTAGGATCACCATAATATTTAGGAATTGAAATTTTAGGTAACCGAATGTTAGTTTTATTTTCAATCTTTACCGCAGCAGTAAGGTTACCAGACGATTCATTTTCAATGTTCACTATCTGAGAATTTGAGTTAAGTTTCTTTTTAGCCCTAAAAATACATAAACTAATTTTTTCATCATATTCTAACACAGTATTACATTCTGTTTCAATATCGGACTCGTCCCCTTTAAAACAGTCTAGTATTTTTCCATTAATTTCTTTTAACTCAGATTGTTTAGACGTTAATAAAAATAATTTTTCTTCTATCATATTCTTATCATAAATGTCATTTTTAATTTCAGATTCTAAAACATTTACTATTTTAGAAATAGCCTGTCTCAAAGTTTTTCTAGCAGCTTTCAACTTAACAAAATTGTCTGCCATGATAACAACAAAAATAATTTGATTCTCTTACCTGTTGCAGGCTTCAATAATTTAATCCTAATTGCTAAACTCACTTTTCAAGGAAGAACCATTCACCAAAACATTTATCTTGCCGCGTTCCGTGCAAACGAATTTTCTTCGATAACACCACACTCTGCATTCTTAAATAAAAAAACTGTTCGAGCCCCACGTTAGGCGCCAAAAAATATAAAATAATCTAATCTAATCTTCAGGATACTGATCAAGAACACACACAATCCTAACATCACAAAGGAAAGGAACACTATGATTCAGGTTTCTACTTTCAAGTTTATTCAAGACAAACACTAATTCAACTGGCGCTGCCAGATCCAAAGACAAGAAGTTATATCACCGGAAAGATTTACGCCCACTTTGGCGATTAAAATAAATTTCAACATAAAAATTTCTTACATTTGGCTCCACGCAGAACTCTTGTACTGTAGAAGATATCTTTCTTATAGACTTGCTTAACAATCGCATGCATTTCTGTGGTAGTTTATTCAAACACAACTTAAATTTAATAAGCCTGCTTTGTTCTACTTTTAAATACATATTGGTTTTAAGGAAAGCTGCCTACCTGCAAACCTTAAAAGTACGCCAACCTTAAAAAATGTGCATTACAAAATTTAATTTTCTACCTCTACGTAACTGTGTCAATATACTGTCACCATGCGTTTTGATTAAAGATGTTTTGAGTAATTTTAATCGCATGAAGATGGATTTGTTTTACAGAGTTCGATTATGAAAATAAATTTATTTATTTCTCCTTTAAAACTTATATTAAATTCTTAAGAAAATTTGGGCTTTGTTTCGAAGTGAAACAAGACATTTAAATTAAGCCAGTCACTCAACATGGAAGCAGTAAATCTATTATTTCGTTCTTAAAATTAATCATTACAAAGGTATCTACTGAATTAAAATATACGCAGATTTTTAGGTAATTAAATCAATGACATACACTTTTTTAAAGATTTCAAGATGTAATGGACCACTCAATCTATCAATACTGGAGGAAACAAAAGGTGCTAAAAATATCTGCAACATTTATTTTCTTTTCGTAGCTCAACTGAACATTCGTATGTCTCCCTCTACAGGAAAGATAAACTTTTGTATTGTCGCATGGAAAGCAATCGAATATTTTTACGATAGTCTTCGCCTAAAAATATATGTCTCGAGATACAAAACTGAAGTTCCCTGCTGAAATTCGTTCTATTCTATTCGTTCTATATTCTTATTTTCATTTCCACTAAGAAATTTATGTCACTAAAACGATCAAAATTCAAGATATACACTGAAACATTTATTTATTTCAGTTCCCTCAGACATTGTAAACGGCTATGTGTGATTTTCACATGTTTTTGAATAATGATGGTTGAAAACTTTTGCTTCCTCAGCATACTGTATTCTTTGAAATTTACGATTACAGAGATTTACTATCACTCTTGAGCTTTAGTTGTGCAAAGATTGCATCCATAAACACTTCATTTTTTATACCATAACCCCATGGTAAGGAAATATTTCATAAGTCCGCAAGCTCCAGTTTGATAGTATCCAAATATAGTCTTATTGAAATAAAATACATACATAAGTGGGCTAAATTAGGATGTTTTATTTTCAAATGCAACATCCTTAAATGCATAATATAATATCTATTACTTAGAACTGAGTAAAAGATATTATATTACTTACTGAGCGGTTATTAAAAATTTAAGAAGATTTTTAAAAAGTCATACTTTGATAACTACAACGTATTGTAACATTTGAAAGTTGATGTAAACTTGCATAAAAGAAAAATTGATCTTTTAGACGATAATATATATCGTCTCCTACACGTAAGTCGTAAATTTTTAAGACGGAATGTAATTCGAAATCTAAATATTTTTCGATGAAAAATATTTACTATAGCATACTATAATATGCAAACAACACAAGAGGCGAGAATTTGCCGAAATTTGTTTACAGATCAGTAAATTATTAAAATTTTAATTTCTTTTTTAAAATAAAAATAGTATACTGATTGCCAACGAGAAAGAAAAAATCATTCTTTGAACGTAAAATTATATAAACAGAAATGTGTTAAACATTTACAATAAAACAATATCATTTGAATCTAATTCAAAGACTGTATTTTAGACAATTGAAATTTACACGCAAAATATAGTACTAATTTTTCCAGCAATAATAACTTCCTAAATTCGCCTAAATGGTAAACTGTATGTTAGCGGACCTAGAAAATTACATGGCACAAAGTATCAGTAATGCTTCCTGCTGTGCTGTCAAGGAATGCCATTGAGGGCAAATTGTGGCCACGTCTTGTTCGCTTAGCTGTTAATGCAGATAGCCGCCATTACATTTCTGACGTGTAAAGGCCCGTGGTTGTGTCCAACTTCGAGGTCTGAGTGACGACGCTTTTCCAACAAGCCGCATATCCCCGTCCTCATCTTCTTCGATATAGAGGATGTTCGACTGTTGCCATCACCCGCACGTTATCTATATCTCCTAACCGTTGAGGGTATGTGGTCATAGATTGCCGAGAGACTGGCACGCCCCCACTTGCCAGCCATTACGATTGGTGAATTCTGTTGAGTTGAAACATCATGGAATGAAGTACTCGTATCTGTAGCCCAAACTCAGTTCGACTCGATGCCCAGCCGGATTTAAACGCGTCGCTGCTTAATGAGATGGCAGTTCTGTAGGCTTAATTTTGTACGCTATGTACCACAAACAATGTGCAGATTTATTCACATTCCTGCCATTATACTGCATACATATACAATAATAGAATTCTACCATTTGCTGGTGTACCAATTTTAATGTCCAGAAGTGTATAATACATAATTAAATAGGAAAATGCAGTGTATATTGAGGTATAGAAAAACTACTAATATCTTCATTTATCAGCTTATTGAGTTTCATGCTGCAAATTCAAGACCTATACTTGCATGAGTAAACTGAGTTCGTGTAGCAAGTTGGTCACTGACAAAAGAGTTTTAAGTGTTACTTGATCCTTACAGCTAAGAAGGATTTAAATAAGTTAGTGCTCTTGTAACAAGTTACACCCAGCTTAATGTTAATACAAAGTGAATTTCTGTGAATGAAATATTCTGCTTAATTTATTAATTCGCAATCGAAAACTTATCTTCTAATTTTGAGTACCTTAATAAATCTCAATATTTATTTTAATCCCTTTTTACGTAATACTGTATAAAATATTGTCTTGGAGGCAAGAACAGAAAATTCTAGCTTACTCAGATTGGCAAAGTACAGAATAAAGCCTTGAACTGGAAATATATTTTTACTCATAAAATGCTGGAAACTTTGATTTTAATAATAAAGAAGGCTAAAATGAAAATTAAATAAAAATGCAGTTATGCTTTAATATATTTAATATTCTGCGCCATAATCGAAAAAACCATTTCATGACCACAATATGCTTGAGTAGAATTTCGAAAGATTTAAAAAATAAGAAAAATTGAAGGAAAACTAATTTTCATATGTTTAAATGAACTCTAGTAAAAAGCATTTTGATTTGTAGGTCATATGTTGATGCATAACTATTAATCTCAGAACCGTGAATAAAGCTCCCTGAAAGGTTAATATTCCTGAGAAATTTGTTATTTTTACTTTTTTTCATTTACTCGACCTTTATGAAGACCTCCCCTCGTTTAATTAAACATATTTGCGTAACCTTTATTAAGTTTCCTATGAAAATGGTTAGATCAAGGTTGTGTGCTGCTTAACTGTTTGCAGCTTACATTATAAACTTGAGATGCAGAAATAATTTGTTGCAACATTTTATACTCAAACGCTGAAAGAGATATTTGGGTAACGACCTGGAAGATGCATATGATTTAGTGGCTACATAAAAATACCTTTTAGCATATTTTCTTTCCAAATATATATAATCATTAAACGTATTTATTTGAAACAGTCGAAATACTGTGATAGGTAACATTTTATTACTGATTAAGTACTTTAAAGCGAAAGTGTATTAATGCACAACATCAAAAGAGGGAAATATTTAAAAATACAATCATATTCATTATGCATTAGTGAAAGGCAAAGATGTATATGATTTAATTTAACATGAATACACGCTATACTGCAGATGTATGTGATTTTTAAAGAAAGTAACCTTTTTCATGCGAAATTTAATGTAAAACGTTTAAAAGCATGTTCAGAAATACAACGCATAAAAGTATCATTACTTTAAATCACCACAGGAAACCAGTTCTAGATCAAAGGAATAGGAAAATGCTAATAAACATAGCACGCAGAAAGAGAATATTTGAAAAAACGAGTATAAATTTAATGAAAAAATTGGCAAACCCAAAATAACGAGGCTTAAATGATACTATTTCTCTCTCTGAATAGTTAAATCAAAGGAGTAATCATTTCTGAAAAAGTAATAGAAACATAAAATTAATTCGCATCAGACCAATTTGCATCAGACCAACAATAAACGGAAAATTTTATACTATTGTTTACGCATTTTTACAAAAATTTACATTAAAGGTAAAACGCTATACATTAGGAGTCCACCATTCTTTTCATTTTAACTTAGTAGATGTTTAAGTAATTTTTCAGACGTCAGATAACGTAGTGGAAACAGTTCCGTGTCTTTTCTGTTTTCTTTTCTTTCTTTTAACATTTCTTTTATAAAATAATAGCATAAAATATGTCATAAATATTTTGTTTTAAGCTGTTTACTTGCCGTGTTAATTAAACCGCTATTTGAAGCGCATTCGCCATTAATATACCAATCAATATTTCGTAAAATACACAGTCCAGTCACATTAATGTGACCACCACGTACTTTCCATGTCAGAGTTAAATAACCAATCACAGAAGGCAGGTTGCAGCACAGTGCAGTTGAGCGTATATAAAGGGTGTGTGAGGGCTTCGGAAAACATTTCAATCGTTGGCGTGATGCAGAAACGAAGCGATTTATCCGACTTCCAAAAGGGCATGATCATTGGCTTTCGGGCCAAGGGTGGAAGCATTTCCGAAACGGCTGAGTTTGTGAACTGTTCGCGTGCCGCCGTGGTAAAAGTGTACCGTGCATGGCAAAATGGGACTGTCCAAAATCAGCGACGTGGCAAATGTGGTGCACCACGGGCCATAGATGACAGAGGCGAACGACGGTTGCGGAGATGCGTTCGGGCAGATAGACGGGCTACCGTTGAGCAACTGACCACCAAAATGAACCAAGGGGCTACCAAAAGTGTCTCCCAAAGTACTATTCAGCGAACATTGCTGCGTCTGGGCCTCCGAAGCAGACGCCTGGTTCGTGCACCTATGCTGACTGCTGTTCATCGACGGCGAAGGCTAGAATTTGCACGCCAGTACAGCAGCTGGACGTCCACTGAGTGGCGACAGGTTGCGTTTTCGGATGAATCGCGTTTTATGCTCCATCGGACAGATGGACGTTGGCGTATAAGGCGTGAAACCTCTGAAAGGAACCACCCTGCAACCATTGCCGGAACGGTCCAAGCTGGAGGCGGGAGCATTATGGTCTGGGGAATGTTTTCCTGGCATTCTCTAGGTTCACTGATCATTGTGGAAGGCACAATGGATCAATACAATTACGCATCTGTCCTTGCGGACCATGTTCACCCCTACATGCGCATTGATTTTCCTCAGGATGATGGCATCTTCCAGCAGGACAATGCGAGGTGCCATACAGCTGCCAGTGTACGTGCGTGGTTCGAAGAGCACCAGGATGAGTTTACCGTCCTCCCCTGGCCAGCAAACTCACCTGACTTAAACCCAATCGAGCATCTGTGGGACCATCTCGATCGAGTTGTTCGCGCCATGGATCCTCAACCGTGTAATCTAGCGCAGCTGGCCACGGCATTAGAGTCGGCATGGCTCAACATCCCAGAGAACACCTTCAGGGACCTATGTGACTCTCTTCCTGCACGTGTCGCAGCAGTCCGCTCTGCGAAAGGTGGTTATTCTGGCTTTTGATAGATGGTCACATTAATGTGACTGGACTGTGTATATCAATTTAGAAATAAAGCATTTATATTCATTTACATACTACAATGATATCGTAATCTCCGTTACATAGCAAAAGTTCATGGATGTGTATTCAATTATTTCTTTTCTTACATTTACTGGAGGGCAAATATGCAATATTTTACGTTATATATCTATATAAATATATACGCAGATACAAGCAATATATGATGGTAGGAATATTTTCTATTGATTATGATCTACATCAGTATAATGTATTATTAAAGTAACGTCAAGACATAAAGTGTTACGCTAATTATACTCCTTATAATTTGGAAGCAAATTAAAAGTCTTTCTCGTCTCAAAATGGCAATACTCTGAGAACTAGCTACCTGCGAGGTTTCGTGGGAGATACATTTAACATTTTATAATATATTTCAAAAGCGTAACATATGGCATGCCTCGTGAATAATAAATATTTACTGTATTATAATAATCTTAGTATTAGAGTAAAGTATTTCGCACAAAGCATAAGCATGACTTAACAGATCCTGGATTTGAAAAGATGTCTCTATTTATATTTCTAACTTCAAAAAGCATTTACAGTAAATAATTTAAAAACTAAACATATTATGAGATGTTCAGACAGAACTCTTTGAGTAGTTACTATGTGTCATGGCTGTGTATGAGACAAATTAGAGACGTATGTCTCATGCAATGAAACTTTTGTAATACTTCGCTCTAAAGTCTAAGTCAAAACAAATAAACAGATGATACTTCTATGAATTTTGATTTGACTTCTATACATCATCGTCGTTTTCATTTCGAAACTTTCATAGTATCAAATAAAAATTTAAATTAAAGCACAATAGTTTTATTCAATATTGATATTCTATGTTTCATTTTATCTAAATTTATTATATAGATAGCTATTCAAAAGTTAGGTATTATATTGCCATTTATCTTTTTTTAAATAAAAATAAAAAAGCTGCTTAATTTATAATTTACAATCATAAAACATCTCATTATAAATGTCTCACTTATCTTCTTAGATGAAGGGTATATGATCTTTCGCTAACTCGTAAAACTGTTTCTTCGTCTTTCAACAAAAAATCATCCAAGAAACATTTGAATTTTAAAAGTTTTGAAGTTCGTTTCTCCATTCCTTGAGCCATGTCACAGAAAGTGAAAAATATTAAAATATTATGATGTAATACTACTGCTGAAGCAAAAGAAAATATGTACATACGACTAAAATATGTGTATTGCTAGATAATGTACATACGACTAAAATGTGTGTATTTCCTCAACGTTATTCTGTTTTATTTTGGATGGTCAGACAAAAAGCAGGGCTAGCAATTTTGCTACCAGTATCATGTTACAGAGGGAAAGAAGTAAGTTTCATTTTAGATATTTACCGTAAAAAAGCAACTTTTGTTAAAAATGTTATTCCGAAGTACACTGAAACTCCGTTTTAAATGGGTTATTGTCATATGTTGATGAGCAACGCACACTTACAATATGGAGGTAAACGGGAGATCTTATAGACTGTCAACTTACTAGAAATACGCATTCCTATTTCTGATCTTAACTCGCAAAAGACAGGATTTAATCACTAAATGAATGCCCTAAAACCTTTTAATAGATGCTTAAATTATAAATTTTGACCTTCTATTATGGAATAAAAGTAATACCTAGATATTTATTCAATAAATAATGAATTCACGTGGCTCAAGCGTGATGCGGGGTTCTGTGATTTAAATTAGGCGTAGGCAGTTTTAGTCAAAATGGTAAAGTTTATTTAATGCCTACATATGTTTTCGAAGTATTATCATGAAGAGAATTTCACAAAATACTCTTTGACTCAAAAATGCCTTACTTAGTTTTGTTTCCGGTACTCTTTATCTAAGTATACTTATCAGATATCCGTTACTTCATTATCAGGTATTCTTTACCTCAGTATACCCCTTACTTAATTAACATTCATATGTAAATAATTAAATATTTTTTATATTAGAGATATAAATTAGAGATAATTATGCAAATTTGGTGAAAAGGAATTGAATATTTTTTCTTTTCTCTTAGATGTATCTCTTGTTTCATGTTGTGTAGCAAATTCACTTAATTATTTAAGTTAAGACTTATTAAAAATTAATTTTATTAGTATTCTATATTTATGCTACACAACGTTTTTTATTTAATATCTGTGCCATTTGTTTAATCCTAATTGAGGTTTTTGGTAGTTGAGATTGGTATGTACTTTCCACTCGTTACTCGTAAACGCGCTGAAACACGCAATGGAATCGGGTGCTTTTCAACGAAATAATCTTGATTTTATATTACTTAACTGAAGTTTATCTATTCTTAATTTATACCCCTAAAAGCGGGAAAATTAACTCTTTAATTTAAGATCACTTTCAAGAATATGGCCTTAACAGATTTTAAGATACAGTACATTATTTAACTGAATTTTCCAGTTTTCCTTGTGACGAGAATGAGAGGAGAGGAAAGGAAAAAAAAAAACACAGCTTTTACCAAAATTCTAACACTCTTGCCTATGCAGTTAAGGGATTTCCGGTGGAGGTGAGCTTTAGGTTTGCCAGCTGGACTTTTGCGTTGTTCCAGTTTTGGGGATAGTTTGGCGATGTTTAAATTTGTGTTTAGTTCAACGCCTCGGAAAAATGAGAAATTTTACAGGGGTGCAAGGCGGGGTTTGACAAATTGGAATTTTCCACCGTTTTAGCGAGTTTGTCGTTTTATGGGATTCCTTCTTAACAAAAAGGCGTTGCAGATGTTGGTCGTTCTTTTTTTGGCCTCTCTTTTTGTGCTCTTTGCATCGCACTTTTTGAGTGACTTTGTCCACGTTTTCTCTTGCAGATCTAATGGAAGTTCATCGTATAGAAGCGGGGCTTAAGGCTCCATGTTACGGAAGTGTGGGAGATCCTTAAATCTAAAATTTACTTGCCTCCTCGAAGGTAGTTCTTCATCGCTATGAATTTCAAAATTTACGAGTTTCTACGAGCACAGACTGCCCCTTCCATTCAACGGTAAATGATTCTAAGTTATTCTTCGAATGATGTCTCCTTCGGTACTGGGGCTTCCAAGAGTACCTACGGCTTCTAGCTACCTGTCGTACTGGATGAGGATACTGATGATTACCTTGGACTTTCACGAATAATTTCCATCTGGCCCTGAGTTCAGTTTCCATCTTGCTGTTCATCGATGATGTTTGTACCGGATATTCGTTTCTTCCCGGGCCTGAGACATCAACGTGTCTCCAAAGTGTTCTTTCCAACATCCTTGTGCTCCAATTCACCGGATTCTTCATCATTTCCTTTCTACAAAAGGGACGGCTGTCAGAAAATTCTCAGATAAGATTTTTTTTCCTGTACTTGATTAGTCCTCAACTTAAGAAAAAAAATGGGTTGCTAAAATTTATCAGCTTATAATTAACTACAAAAATAGCAAAGAGGTGTTTTCACTTATTTCAAATGTAATTATGGTTTAATTTTAAAATGTTTGCATTTTAAGGATTCTGAGATTTTGAGGAATTTAGATTTTAGTTTTATTTGATAAGCATACTTTCCTTGCTGAGGTTAAACAAAATTGTTAACTGTAATAGAATTGCTCCCGTTTTAATACTCTTAACTTTCCTAAAAGGGTAGTTTAGTTGTAACTCAGTTAATTGAATCTGAATGTTAGAAGTCTTTATTCTGTGTGTAATAATAGATGTAGAATTTAAGATTGTTCTGAATAGTAGTATACGTTTATTTTCTGTGCAATAATAAGCTGAAAGAACCTAAATAATGTTAAAGGAAATATTCTGTTATGAAGTTTATAAATTTTACTTAAATGAAATAGTTATGCATTTATTTATTAGTAGTTATAGAAGCTTTCATGCTGTTTATTTTGAAATTACTGAATTACGAAAGAGATTATGAACCAGAAGGGAGGTGAGCACACGATTTCTTCTAAAATGCTTCAGGGAAACTAATAAGATCCAAAGCGTTTCTTACCTTTGTAACCTTACGTGGCCTCTTCCCTACATATTCATTTGACAGGAATATTTCTTCTGCTAATATTTACATATGCGGGGAATTAGGAGACCCAGACTACTACATCCTCTAATATCCATTGACTAGGGAATTTCATCTGAAACATCTGCAAAATATTGACTGGTTATTTAAAAGACTAATCATTAAACTCCAGTTTTAATACCCAGAATCAGCAATATCATGAATAACCTCGCAAGTGAAGGTACCGACTTTAACCAAATAACGTAAAATAATATTAAACTGCTATTTCTAACATTGATTGCTAGAATAATTCTGAACAGTAGATTTACGCAGTTTCGGTTTACCTGTTATTACGAAGTGCGGTCATTTTGACTGCAATTAACGTAATGGAAAGAAATAAACTTTTTAAATTTAAAACAATAATGATTCAATTTAAATCATCATATTTATTTTTTTATAGAATTAAAATCTTAATTTTTTTTTTATTTTTCAGAATTATATGGGAACAATTTTTGTTTTAAAATATAAACCATCAATATTAAGCTTATACGCTACTTAAAAATAATACGTTCAGTCTGGTTATTTGTAGAATAAAATAATGTTTCTTATTTTTATAAATTAAATAGGAGAATTTATAGTAAAAATGAAATAATGTGCTTACCTTATTCATCATTAAAATTTACACAAATGGTTAATTTAGTAATTTTCTCTATGCAAGGCACGCACACATATTTATTTGCACCTTGCACAAACATTTACAATTTTATGCTTCTTATATTGATTAAATTGACTCTGTTGACGCTTGCTATTCAAACACATTTCAAGCTAAATCAGGGTGACAAATGTTTGAATTTCGAGTAGTCTCCTTAAAGATGATCCATTTACTTATCATAGATAAATCAAAGATAATAAAAAGCACATGTACCGGCTAGACTCGGATTGAACACTTGATGGAATATACTTTGAGTCACTTGATCCAAAGCATCTTTCCATATTTGGTGGCATTGTAAAATTTTACAGCTTCAGGTGCTTTTTTTCTCATCTGATGCAACTTCCAGAATTCTAATCATGGGGGGGATACTTTTGTCTTTTTTTCCCTAATATGACCTGAGAATTATATAACCGTAATTGACAACTGTACTGAAATGCAATTCATCTTTCATATTTTTGAATAATAAAGGTATTACTCTCTCTCGCTCTTTTTTTTCTTTGTAGACTGTCTGTGCAAATATAGCTAATTTAGCTAATTCCATTATTCCTCAATTTTTTTACTAAATTCGAAGAAGTGAAATGTTTTCTGCAATAATATCTAGTTCGGTGTTATAAAAGGGCTCAAGTAACTGATAAATGGCATGACCTCCAACAGTTTCATCATCTGGTCTTCTTTCATTTTTCCCACATAAGGATATCCATTTATAAGGTTTTCGTTTTTACATCAATTATGATAAAACATTTTATACCGAATTTAACAGATTTTTGTGACAAATACTGAATAAAGCTATATCTTACCTTCACAGGGAACAGTTGCTCCTTAACTGTAATATTTTCACTTGGTCTTTAACAGAATAAATAATTCTCAATAAAGACAACACTTTTGGAGAATTACGCACCTTTTAAGAAAGGGAAACTGGATCAAATTGTAATCTTTGCGATCTAGTTGACCTTAAGTCAAAGAATAAATATTTCATTATTTTCAAGACTCTGTTAATAGTTTCATTAAAGAAATTTAGTTTTCCATGATTTGGACGATAAGCTCTAAGCAGAAAGTCTTCTGATCGACAGTAGAGCAATAAAAGCGTCCGGCTCATCTACTGAGAAGCTCCAATTTACATTTTTCATCTTTGGATGTGCTTCTCATTCTGTGAGTTGTATTTGAAGTAGTATTTGTTCGCTGTACTCGCAACTTGAATTCATATGAGTTACATTTGACTTTCCACCAAAAGTTGGCTCACCTCCTTCTCGCATAACGTTTTGAAGAGGAACCGTTCCAAATGAATTAGCTGATTTAATTTCCTTTTTGTAGACTGTGTTATGATTTGTTTGTTCTCCATTTTTATTTTTTGACAGATTTTCTTTATTTTCGAAGCATTTGTAAGAATCGCCCAAATGAAAATGGCACTACACTCAGTGTGACAAATGGTTTAATGTTATTGCTGTAAGTACATAAAATAAAACGTAATATATACAGAACATATAGGTTAGACACATTTGCCTTGGAGTTGAAACAGGCGTCTCAGTGGTCCACGAGATGGCGGATACCCTGGGTGAAGGAGCTCCACGGTTCGTTGTGGAACTAGTTTTCAACAGCAGCTTTTATTATTAGCCTGCAAATCGCTCTCTCTTAACAGTTTTCTTGAGTGGGTTAAAGATGAGTGGGTCTTGAGTGGGCATAGTAGTCACAAGATAAGGTTTCAGGACTCTAGGAGGATATTTCAGAGTCTCCCAGCGAAATCGCGTTAACAATATGTAAGGTTCTACTGTCTATCTGCTCTGTAGAATCTAGAGAAATAGAAATTGCACCGAAGAGGGGTTAAAAAACCCTTTATTAAACTCTTTAAATTATTTACAATGCGTCAACTTGACGCTAATATACTTCGCCTCTGCTTCGGCGGCAACTGAAACAGTAGAATCAAACTCAAAACTGGAGATATTTACTAGTAGAATTAAACTACAGGGCTCATAGAATCCTGCATCCTACAGCGCGTAAATGAGTCTAGTGGCAGCAAGATAATGGATATTAAGCCACGTCTAACCAGCAATAACTGCTAAGCGAAAGCTTGCCTACAACAACGCTCAGAGATTTCCGAGACACTCTCTAAATTTTCCTACTGGAACGTCAATATTTAAACTTTTTCTCCCACCGGTAGAATTTCCATATCTTACGCGCTCTACCAAATTTAAATATTCTGGCACTAACAATTATGGGAATAAATGCTTATAGGAAAGTAATTTAAAATTAAATTTAACTGGTTATTTAAAATAAATATAAATCCCTACATTTGTCCGTGCCAGAATTTAACAGACTTGGACAAAGGTCCTTAACGACCCGTTACAAACTGATAACTCTACAAGTAACAAGACCTGAGAACCGTTTACATTCAAATACAAAAATTTTAAATTATAACAGCAGGAGATTTTACTTCATAGTTCTGTTGCACTTTTTTTCATCATCTTTCAATTGCGCTTCAGTCATCTCCTTCCAGTAATCTGCAAGGAATACTTATGAATACATGATTCTAACAATAAATAACACTTTAACTTCACACTACAATCTTTTATTAAGTTTCTAACCTTTTTGCATTTAGCGTAGCTTTTTCAGATTTTCCGCACATTACGGTGTTTCCTACATTCACAATTATTAAATTACATTCATGCTTAAATTTTAAAATTTAATCCCCTTTTGGCTCTCCACAATGTGTGCTGTGAAAACGCAAGTGTACTATGTTATATTGGGCAAATCTCCACCTAAATGCACATCTACTTGTTAGCCCATAACAAACTTCTTAGACACACCCTAAATTCATTTCTTAGTTCTCCATGACCTAATAAACATGAAAATCAACTAGAGTGTTGGTGAAGAGCCCTACAAAACACATGCATACCAAATATGTATGCTTATTCATCTTAAACGTATGCAAGCTTTCGCTCAAAATCGCTTGATTTGATTTAACTAAAATTTCTTTTGAGCGAACTCAATTGATTATCTTAAACTTTAAATGCATTAACTTTTACATTTTGAATTTTTAGCACTAAATACATTTTATATATGCTCTTTTGATCTTAAATTGAACTTTTGATCTCTTATTCATTAAAAGTATCATTTACTTTAACACAGCAGATATTTCAACATTTTACAAACAAATACTTTTAAGACAATACAGAATAAAATGAAAATTTTACATGAAGGAATCCTTTTCTTCACCAAAAGTGCGAATCTAAAATAAATTTTCATTAAAAAGTACTAATACGAAGCTGCTCATATCAGGCCAAATGTTTTGGCACGTTAACATAAATAGTCTTTCGACAAACAAAACCGAACTACTAGTTGTTTACATTAACATAATATTTCTAATATGCACTATACTTTGTGCTTTTGCCAAACAAAGCTCATAACTTTAGTCCTCAATCGAGGCAATAGCTTTTATCACGTAACTTCGTATTTGAAACATCTTCATGCGAACTTAAATAACAGAAAAGATTTATAGAAAAATTCACCTATCTCTGTAATTTGAAGCTTAGGCATTCGTTTATTGCAGAATTGTGTCAAAGCTAGACTTTAACACAGCAGATCCAGCGAAGGTTCATGTAGGAGACTTTCCGTCACTGCTTCCCCTCCGCTGGTGGGATTTGGCTTTTCCTTTTTTACCCCTGATGAGTGGTCTTTTAGGATGCACTAGCGTTATGTCTTCTCTTTTCTTTTTACTGTCCGGCAAACTGGTTCTTTGCACATCGGTATTCGATGACGCTTACCTATAAAATCTAGGTTGTTTCGATCTTTGCTCTGTGCCTTCAACTTCGGCTGTCCTCTTCTTCATTTCACCAACCGGTGGTCTTGTTTGTGGTAATCTTTCTGCGCGCCACCTCCTTGGTCTATCCTGGGGCTGTCTACTGCGAGACCTTGTCTTGACACAGCGATGCTTGTTTCTAGTCGAGACGCTTCTTTCACCCCTGAATTTTTTCTTCGCTGGATCTTCCACACGTTGGAGATTCTTTTCTCTGCAACTCTTCTACTGATTTGAGAGCTTGTAGTTTATTTAGTTGTTTGCTTTTTCGCGGGTGGTAGAAGTTGTGGTGGGGTCAGAATTGCCCCTGGGGAAGCCGCCTCTTCTGATTCGGAAGCCTGGAAGAAATCATGTAAGACTTTGAAATCTTTACATTCATAATAGTTCTTCAATTGATTCGGACTAGCCTTTATTCTTTCTGCCAAATCTGTTTTTAAGTAAATTACAGCCCCAACGATCTGCTGTACTACATAAGGCCTTCAAATTGATGGGCGAATTTTGATACGACGTTTTCAGGAGCACTAGATAAAGTGAATTTTCTTTTGAACCCCTTATCTAACACTTTAAAATCTGATTCGCGGAGTTTCCTATCACAATAGAGTTTCTGCCACTTTCTTGCTACATCAGAATTTTGCAGACCTTCATCAATCAGCTTTTGAATATTTGCCTGTTTAAATTCTGGTTCTAGCTCTGTAACAAAAAACGTTTGTCTAAATGACTCAACATCTTCCTACAGAGAAATTATTCAAGGGGCTTTTTACCCGTTGTATCATGTTTGGTAGTTCTAGCCTAATTCATCAACGCAGCCATCCCAGTGTTTATGATAATTTTAACGTAACTTCTAATTATCTTAATAATGTTTTTATTAACTGTTTCCGCGATGTTTGCTTGTGGCCTCTACGGGACCATTTTCATATGCCGTATGTCAAGCCCTTTACAGAAGTTCTCAAAAATTTGACTAACAAATTGCCTACCATTATCGCTTAATACTTTTAACGGTGCACCTATTTTAAAATATACTTATGCAAGAACGCATTTGTAACTATTTTAGCTGACGCTCGCTTTAAAGGTACTATATTCACCCACTTAGGAAAATCGTCTGCAGTCATCAAAAGATATCGGTTTTTATTTCACTCGTTTGGGGAAAAAGTGCAAAGAAGGTCCATTCCAAAGATCTGGTTAGGACAAGTGGCGCGAATACTATTTAGATACCCGGCCGAGCTAACGACATTAATTAATGTCGTTAATTAACTGACATAACTTACAGGACCTGACATACATGTTACTATCTTCTGTAGTTGCGGAAAATACACCGCTTCGTACTCTACGCACCGTTTTCCTCACCCCCAAATGACCGGTTATGGGGCTGTCATGAAGTTCCTGCAAAATACCCAACTGTAGTGTGGCGGGGATGGCTGGTTTCAGTTCGCGGTTTTCATTAGTATACAACAACAGATTATCTATGATCTCGTAATTTCGGGCAGTATTTCTAATTGCAGCAAGATCTGTATGTTCAAAATTATCTGAACCCTCTAAATAAGCATAGATATTTCAGAATCCTGGATCCTTCGACAATTCAGCTATACGTGCCCGGGAATCTAAAACGTTAGAAGATAACATAGCACATTTTATTTGATCCCCCATTTTAATCCAGGTTAATTCTTGACAAGACGTCAGCCACTATATTTTCCTTGCCGGGAGTGTGCTCAATTATTAAGTTGTATTCTTGTAATTTTAAGGCCCACCTAATTAATCTAGGAGTTAAATTCTTTCCAGCATATAATCTACCTACGGCCGCATGATCAGAGTAGATTGTAACAGAGGCTTTTCCAAGGTAGACCCTAAACTTCTGAACTGCCATTAACACTGCTAACGTTTCCCTTTCTGCCGCTGTGTAGTTCCTTTGGATCTGGCACAACGTTTTGCTGAAAAATGTCAAGGGGTGCCCTTTTTGAGTTAAAACCGCACCCATGGGGTAATCTGAAGCGTCCGCCGCGATCTCCAAGTTCTCGTCCCCTTACAGAATTTTAACACTGGGGCATTAATTAGAGCTGTTTTCAATTCTTCAAAAGCGGTGTTTGGCTCCGCTGTCGATGCAAACTTGAATTTCTTTCGTTTTAAAACTAAGAAAGGTTCAACAATTTCGGCAAACGTTTGGATAAACGAACGATAATATGAGCACATGCCAATAAAAGATGAAAGTTTATTCGCCGTATTTGGCAGAGGGTAATTTTTAATTGCTTTTATTTTAGAACCCTTAGTTTCGATACCCTTAGCCAATATTTTGTATCCTAAATATCGCAATTCCTTAGTTGCGAATTTACATTTTGTGGCGTTAATAGTTAAACTTCTTCTTTTAATAATGAAAAAACTTCGTGGATATCTTCCACATGTTGTTCAATAGTGTCACTGTCACTAGTTGTGATAATGTCATCGAGATAAATGAGAGTGGATTTTCCTAGGACGAGACGTAAAATTATGTCTACAGCGAGTTGAAAAGTTAACGGGACCCCGCAAAGCCCAAACGGCATGCGTAAAAATGCATAAGTGCACGATTTTGTAATAAACGTTGTTTTATTCACATCTTCTGGTTCATGGCTATTTGAAAGTAGCCTGAAATAAGATCAAGAGTGGTCATATATTTTGCAGACCTAATTTCCTGTATTATTTCTTCTAATACCGGTAAATGAAAAATAGGGATTTTAGTCATGTTATTAACTTTTCGGTAATCGATCGCAAAATGATAAGCTTTGGATCCGAAATGGGCAACTTATTTCTCTTTCTGCATAGCTCAACTGGACTAGCATATTGACTATTGATGGGAATAATTATTTCATTCCTTAGCATTTGTTCTTTGTGATGTTCTATTATTGCTTCTTTCTCCTTATCATATCGATAACGTTTTGCTTTACAAGTTTCGCTTGATTTTAGTTCTATCGCATGGGTAACAATTTGTGTATTCCCTGGCATCTCAGAAAATAACGTATTCCATCTGCTTAGGAGTTCTTCCAGCTTGGCTCTTTCATCTTGTTTTAGATGTTGGAGATTGATGTCTGAACATTTACCTCTTCCACCACCTTTGGCACTATATCCAACAAAATGGAATTTTCTGCAATGTTTATTTTGGCGCTGCCCGCCCTGAGAAACTCTGTAACTGAAGTTACATTATATTGCAAATTTTCAACAACAAAAAATAAAACTTTAAACACTTCGTTTTTTACCTGAACGTTCAGGGATAGCTTCCCCTCGCATTTGCAAACTTTCCCTTGTGCGGCACCGATTTCTGTGCTACAATTTTTAAACAATGTTATTCTTGGGAAATTTCTATAGTAGAATTTTTGGCTTAAGAAATTTCCTTCTGCGGCGGTGTCCCCGAGTGCTTCTACTGGTACGTCGTTCAAAAGAATCTGGATTACCGGTAGTTCGGAATTCTTGACTACCACGGTATTTAGACACAATTTAGAGAGATTTTGCAATGCACAGGGGGTCTGAACCCTCAATTTCTCAAACCTCTCTGTTAGTTTAAATTCTATTTTTCCTCCCGATGCTTGCTCGGTGCGCTGGCAATCT
This sequence comes from Stegodyphus mimosarum, assembly GCA_000611955.2. Taxonomy (NCBI): domain Eukaryota; kingdom Metazoa; phylum Arthropoda; class Arachnida; order Araneae; family Eresidae; genus Stegodyphus; species Stegodyphus mimosarum. Next base: position 10,052 of record KK120408.1, on the reverse strand, counting down.
TTGGCTTTACCGTTTTCCTTCTTTCTTGTTGACAGCGTGGTTAGAAAACCTTTTCCTCTATTGTATTTGTTACTTTCTGCGGCCGGCTGACGGGAGAACTTCTGATAGTAACCCTGGGTAAGGAATCTCGAATTTTCCGCTATCCACCGATTATGAAACTTTACGGTTAATTCGAATAACTCTTCGAGCGTTCGTGGGCTTCTCAGCTCTTTAAAATCTTGTACTGCGGGTAATAATCTCGATAATTTAATTTCAATTACTTCGTTATCGGGCTTCCTTCCATATAACATATTCACTAATTTGACTTTACGCAGGATAAACTCGGTAAGGCTTTCAACTTTCGGTTGATAAAAGGCGTAGAGCTCAGCTTCAAGTTTCGCACGATCTTTCTCGATCGGGAAGGCCTTTAGGAGTCCCGCTTTGAAATTTTCAAAATTGTAGGTGAGACTTCCGACTTCCCCAAGTAAGAATTTTCCAATCCCTTTCCACCAAGACTCCGCCTGTCCTTTTAGGGTACTGGAGGCGATAGCTACTTTTTGTCTTTCTGGTACCGGATGCAACTGAAAGTGCGTCTCAAGCGATTCCAGGAATGAATGTACGAAGTTTTTACCGTCGAACACCACCGCTGGTTTAATTGCTGCTCTCATCGTGTGTATTAAAAAGCCAAATCCATTCAATAGGCTTGCCACCATCGAATCTACGTCTTCTGTCTCTTGTAAGTATGACTGCCCGTCCTGATTATTTGCCATTGTATTCGAGTAAGATGTTCGGGCGCCAGATATAGGGTTCTAATGTCTATCTGCTGTGTAGAATCTGAGGAAATAGTGATTGCACCGAAGAAGTGTTAAAATACCCTTTATTAAACTCTAAATTATTTACAAGGCATCAACTTGACGCTAACATACTAGGCCTTTACTTGGGCGGTAACTGCAACAGTAGAATCAAAACTCAAAATTGGAGATTTCGCAAGTAGTAGAATTAAACTACATGGCTCATACAATCCTGTATCCTACAGCGCGCAGATGAGTCTAGTGGCAGCAAGATAATAGCTATTAAGCCACGTCTAACCAGCAATAACTGCTAAGCAGAAGCTTGCCTACAACAACGCACAGAGATTTCGCAGACTCTCT
>KK120407.1:604772-630530 GCA_000611955.2 Stegodyphus mimosarum | reverse complement strand
CTGAATTAAAATACGGTGGTTTTAAAATTAAAACAAAGTTATTGAAAAAAAGATTTTATCATCATTTTTATATAACACAACTATACATTTCAAAAAACTATTTATGTAGTTCTAAAAGACATCACTGATATCTTGGTGACTTTGAAATTTCCAGGATGCTCTGTATGCATGATTTTTCACTTTTATTTCAAATTCTATCTCATGGCGCTTCATTAATATGTGATATTATAAACATTCGGTGCTTTTTATCGTTAAGATTCAGAAATTTATAGCAGCATACATACAACGAATAACAAATTCAAAAAACAATGTAGTGAACCCTTTCACGGTGAAAATTTCTGATGGAGATTTGGTACTTCTGAGAACAAAAATAAACAGATCACTTCCATAAAATGACTACTTTTCCAGAAAACGGAAGTCACATGGAATTATAGGTGATTGTGTAGGAATTATTGAATTATAAGTGACTATAATTCCTATAATTCCTTCCGATAGGAATTATAGGTGACTGTTCAACTTATGTATGTAATAATAAAATGCAAGGAAAAGACGGAGCAGCGTCCATGCATAATAGCTATATAAAATAAAGAAACTTGCAGTCGATGCGGTTTTAATTCCATTTTTATTTTCCAGTTGACGTTCGTGGCCACAATCATTTGACACTCTATTTGTGCCTATTCAATAACATTTACATTTTTGATATTATTGCGCTAGGAGGCGAGAAGAGCGAAATTACATTCAAGCAGCGAAGAGAGAAGCAACTGAAGTCTTAGTTAGCCAATATGGAAGCACACGAAGATAAAAGTTTTGGTTTGAGTTCAAAGTTTCAGTTCCAATTATTACGTCATCAGCGTTGCGCTTGCCATGCAAAATGGAATGAGCTAGAAATGACGCAGTCCAGACAATTTATTACGATTTTTAAAAGAGAGGGAAAGAATTAAAGGGAATTAGGGGTTAATTTAAATTATAATTTTGATTTACATATTTTTATCTTACATATCCCCCCTTCAAACAGAAAAAGGCGTGCCGACAGAAAAGCCTATTTAGAAAAAAACATTACAGCAGTAGCAAAAGAAAGGAAAACATAATAATGGAAAACAAAATTATAGATTTTTGACCTAAATATTTTTTTAACATAACAGATCTTGTAAATATCTTTTTTCGCGATAAATGCAAATTGAAAGTCTGCAACCTCATTTTTCTGTAAAATCATTGAATTTTTCACCTAATTTTTTCAAGAAATACTGGAAAGTTCACAGTTCTGTAAAATTCTTTCTTGAATTTCAAACATAATATTTTGGAGTTCTTAGCTTGAAAGTCTTTCATAATAATTGATATTCCCAATATAAAAACCACAATTTCTTTTACATATTCATGAAGTTTGAATCAATTATTTATAAAATAATCCATATTTTCTTAATTGTAAAGCAATGTAGAATGGATTTGAGAACTTAATACATGGCCATAAGTGTAAACTTTGATAATTATACAATACTAGAGGTCAGTTACCTTTATCAAGGAACGGAGACTTCTATGTGCAATTGTATTTAAGCATCCCACAGCCATCAGCAAGTTGTCACGCTGATTGCATTGTAGAGGATCTGCCCATTTTTATCAAAGTTTATTTTGTTATTGTACTGAATTTTGTTACGTACTATGTATTAAGTTCTCAAATCCATTCTACATTGCTTTACAATTAAGAAAATATGGATTATTTTATAAATAATTGATTCAAACTTCATGAATCTGTAAAAGAAATTGTGGTTTTTATATTGGGAATATCAATTATTATGAAAGACTTTCAAGCTAAGAACTCCAAAATATTATGTTTGAAATTCAAGAAAGAATTTTACAGAACTGTGAACTTTCCAGTATTTCTTGAAAAAATTATGTGAAAAATTCAATGATTTTACAGAAAAATGAGCTTGCAGACTTTCAATTTGCATTTATCGCGAAAAAAGATATTTACAAGATCTGTTATGTTAAAAAAATATTTAGGTCAAAAATCTATAATTTTGTTTTCCATTATTATGTTTTCCTTTCTTTTGCTACTGCTGTAATGTTTTTTTCTAAATAGGCTTTTCTGTCGGCACGCCTTTTTCTGTTTGAAGGGGGGATATGTAAGATAAAAATATGTAAATCAAAATTATAATTTAAATTAACCCCTAATTCCCTTTAATTCTTTCCCTCTCTTTTAAAAATCGTAATAAATTGTCTGGACTGCGTCATTTCTAGCTCATTCCATTTTGCATGGCAAGCGCAACGCTGATGACGTAATAATTGGAACTGAAACTTTGAACTCAAACCAAAACTTTTATCTTCGTGTGCTTCCATATTGGCTAACTAAGACTTCAGTTGCTTCTCTCTTCGCTGCTTGAATGTAATTTCGCTCTTCTCGCCTCCTAGCGCAATAATATCAAAAATGTAAATGTTATTGAATAGGCACAAATAGAGTGTCAAATGATTGTGGCCACGAACGTCAACTGGAAAATAAAAATGGAATTAAAACCGCATCGACTGCAAGTTTCTTTATTTTATATAGCTATTATGCATGGACGCTGCTCCGTCTTTTCCTTGCATTTTGAAGCGTAAAGAGCAAGTGCGTTACGTTCAGGGTGAAATCGCAATTCAGACTGAGTTAGTTTTGGTTTACAATGCATTTTGATTGGACAGTTAATACTTCTGTAAAATTATTATTGGTTACTTGACTTTTAGTTCCATTTACATCATCAGAATTATGTAAGAGTCATATGGCATAGATCAATCTAGAAATGACGCAGTGCGTACGAACATCAGCGATCGTTGAAACTTTCAACACAAGGCATTAAATCAAATTCCTAATTTTTATTTCGCAGTTCCGTCACTGGAAACGGTTGAGTGTTCATTGGAGTAAACTTTTGCCCAACACATCACTTGAATATCGCCTGCACACATCCATTGGAATTAGCAACGAAGGATCCTGTCGGCTCATTGTAATAATAAAAAAAAAGTCTGATGTTCGGGTGCTGTGATCTGCGTTTCTTCTGTTTCAAGGCCATAGCGTGACGACATCTCTATACTTCTAACGCTGTGCTTTTCAAGTGTCTCACTTTTCAAATATGGTGTTTTTTCAAATGCGGAAAAAGTTCAGTGAAAATGGGAAGGATTTTTCTTGCAAGATTTGTTCATCGTCTCATTTCTAAGTCTGTGGTCTGGATTTTTTCTAAAGGTTTTATTTAGTGCAACTAAAAATATCATATTGAAATTACTAATCATTATTATTATATTGAAAATCTGAATACATATTGCTGCTTCTTAAAAGTATAGTATTGTTTTATGAAAATGATATTAAAAATTCGAACTCTAATACTTTAGTGAGGTTAGTGAAGAAGATTTAATTATTTTTCTGGAAGGTTGTTAACATTAATATATTTTGAAATTTGTGTTGAAAATTTTGAATAAGAATTTTATAATTATTCTAAAAATGAAGTGGATGCAAAAATAAGTGAAATTAGTAGAGATAAGTAATATGAAATTATGGTTAATGCATGTTAAAAATTTATGGGTTGCTGTAAGGTATAAAGTATCTTGAGGGAGTACTGGTTCGGAAACAGAGGCCTATTATTACCTCTGTATAGTTGTTCCTTTTACCCTCTTCATGTAAGATAATGTTGAAGGCTCTCATTTCATGACTGAGTGTAATTTTTTTATTATTATTATATATTTTTTTTTATTATGGAATGTAGTAGTGTAGTTCTCAAAGGCCAGTTACCTTATGCAAGGAACGGAGGCTTTTTCAAGTAACTGCCTAGGCACCCTGAGCCACCAGTGCAAAACACACTGGTTAGCTCAAGAGGCTAGCCCTAATGATGGATATGTTTGTTTAGAAGTATTTGCGAGGCCTTTCAGTTTGTTAAATTCAGAAATTGCGAATGAAAGACAATATTCGTAAAACCATAATTTTAGCAATACTATTATAAAATTTATGATGTTAAAATATAAGTTATAAGAATGAAAATTAGATGTGTTCTGAAAATTTTGAAAATTATTTTGATTATTCAAAATCACTAATATGTGTGCAAAGGTTTTTCATTTGTGATATATTGTGTTCAAAGCTTTACAAAGACTTCTCTGAAGAAATTTAATTATATGGACTGCAAATTACAAAAACGTTTGGACTGAATTTTTAAAGGACTCTAAAATATTATTTAAACAATTATATAAGTTAAGATTTTGCAATTGTATAAGTAATTAGTTTGTTCAAAATTTCAGGATTTGTATTTTTTGGTCAAAATTTGAAAATTGGTATTTTTTCAAATTATTTCTCTTCATTTGCTTTAACGCTTTTCCTTTATAAAGGCTTCTTTGTCGCTACGCCTTTCTTTCTTTGAAGGGGGGAATATGTAAGAAAAATAAAGAATATGTCTAAGATTAAATTAACAACGTAAATTTCTCTTCTCAATTCTAAAAATAACAACACTCTACGCACTCCGTCATTTCTAGATTGATCCATGCCATATGACTCTTACATAATTCTGATGATGTAAATGGAACTAAAAGTCAAGTAACCAATAATAATTTTACAGAAGTATTAACTGTCCAATCAAAATGCATTGTAAACCAAAACTAACTCAGTCTGAATTGCGATTTCACCCTGAACGTAACGCACTTGCTCTTTACGCTTCGATCTAGTTAGACTGCTGTCTGCTGCTTTCTTCTTTCTTACTGAAAATTAATCTAAAATGTGAGTTATTTTGGAATAGGCACATTTCATGTGCCAAGTTGATTGTGGCCACAACAAGCGGAAATAAAAAATGAAGATTTAATCTGCCTTCGCCTCCAATTTCCTATTTAAAATAATAACCTCTCTACGCACTGCGTCATTTCTAGATTGATCCATGCCATATGACTCTTACATAATTCTGATGATGTAAATGGAACTAAAAGTCAAGTAACCAATAATAATTTTACAGAAGTATTAACTGTCCAATCAAAATGCATTGTAAACCAAAACTAACTCAGTCTGAATTGCGATTTCACCCTGAACGTAACGCACTTGCTCTTTACGCTTCGATCTAGTTAGACTGCTGTCTGCTGCTTTCTTCTTTCTTACTGAAAATTAATCTAAAATGTGAGTTATTTTGGAATAGGCACATTTCATGTGCCAAGTTGATTGTGGCCACAACAAGCGGAAATAAAAAATGAAGATTTAATCTGCCTTCGCCTCCAATTTCCTATTCGTTATAGATCAACACTTCTACGACGTTAAAATTTCCTGCTCGTCATTTACTTCAGACTTTTTTTTTATTATTATTACATGTATATTTGAGGCATTGTAAACAAACATAAAAATTCAGTGAATTTACAGAAAATAAATGAGCAGAGGAAATGGCTAAAGATATTATATCGGTATACAAAACAGCACTCTGAAGCACCTTTTATTAATGTTAGTGTAAAATTTCGCAATATAAATGACATCATAAAATCGCGTTATTTTCTGGAATTTGTATCTTGGTTTTTCATTGAATGGCGCATGTATTATATCCATCCATAAAAAGTAACAATAGAATTATACTTTATAATGGATAACATTCAGATAAAAAAACAAGGCTCTTCAGGTATAAACATATAAACATAAGAGTAATAACTATTATTTGCGACAAGAACGTTAGAATTTTAGAATTAAAGTATTGCATTTTACTAGTATTACCAAAACTTGCTTAGGTATAAAATAACAGAAGCAATTTTTTACCGTTTTTTTAAAGTATTCAAATCTTTTAACTGCAATGGTGATTACAATTAAAATGCATTAAAATCTTTTTAGAAACCTGCAATGATGATTACAAATAATATGCACAGGATAATTTCTGATGTGTTTCAACCATTTAGCACTATGTGTTGAAAATAAAATGGTCATATGAGCAGACGATCGAGCGTTTCCAATCGTCTAATACCTTTTTCCCGGCAGTCCATACGAGAGAATTTTATGTAAACATTTAGAATTCTGAATGTAACGTCTGTATTTTTTGCTTACTATGTTTAGTTTATTCTTTATTCTTTTTCTCAGATTAATTATACTTGGTTTATAATTTAGTCAAGCATGTTTATGTATTAGATGTGTTGTGAATTAAAATTAGAAAAACTTGAACAACGTGGTATTCATGCGAGAATCTCTTTTTTTACTTCTTCAGCGTAATATAGTAGTATTAATTTTACGTGGTGCCCAAACTCGGGGGACTAGGACAATTGGTTTCAAATTGTTCCAGGGTACTCAAACACTCAGATTGCAGGTACTGTAATTCTGTAATCTAATAGTTTATTTATCACTTGAATTGTAACACTTCAAATTTTGTTGCTTGTATAAAATGGAATCTTCTGACAATTTGAAATCCAAGAGGAAAGTCATTAGAAATGCTTGCACGAAATTAGTTGATAGAATTGACTCTTATTTTAACAGTCCTGATATTAATAAAGATGAAAGCGTTCAGAAGAATTTGTCGGCATTTTTGCTAAGTTTAGAAGAAAAACAGAATGAGCTTCTAACTTTAAATTTGAAAATTGAAGACCTATGGTACGAAACCGAAGTTCAAAGTTCACTCCAGTACCGTCTTTTTCTGAAAATAAGACATCCTCCTAAAATAAGCCCTATCATGATTTTCGGAACTTTTTGTAAAATAAGACATCCCCCGAAAATAATACCTAGTTAAAATAATGTGACAAAAAGAATTCGTTAAAAAAGGCTGTTGATTTATTAAGTAATAATACGTTTAGCTTTCCTAATACTCGTATTTCAGTGAAATGTTTGAAACAAAATATTCCGAGAAATTAATTGTTTACCTCTACAGTTCGTTTCAAATTAATTCTTGGAATTTATCTTAAAAATACAACATAAGGCATCAGTCTACATTGAGCGACAGTGCAGGTATGCAACGTTCATTCATTTCAGTCTTGTAAGTCTGATTATTTCCTCATGCGTAATTTTATTTAAAAATAAAGTGAATAATTTTTAACCCCAGTTAAAATGAGTACAAAACGAAAGAGCTATTCCGTCGAGTACAAAAAGGGAATCGTGGAAAACTCCAGGGGTGTAATTCTTGTAGCATTCTGTAAAGAGAAGATGCTGGATCTCCGTATGGTTCGTAAATGGCGTGCAGACTACGATTGCCTGTGTCAACTGGTGGACCAAGGAAATGAGAAAAAACGCAGAATTGGATCAGGTTGGCAGCCGTTATTTTCTGAAATGGATGCTTGCATCTGGGAATGGATTGCAGGCAGGAGAGCAATGGATTTTGTTGTGCGCAGGGCTGATATTCAAAAATTTGCCCTTGAAACAGCAATTGAATTTGATATATCCACAGAAGAATTTAAAGCATCGTCACACTGGTTGGGCAACTTCCTTAAGCGATATGAACTGTCTCTAAGGAGATCAACAACATTGTTTAAGCTGGAAGACAATGAAGTTGTTAAGAGTGCACTTGCGTTTAAGCTTTTTGTTGATGGCATCGATTTTTCAAAATACCAACTCTCCAACATGATTGCTATGGATGAGACTGCGGTATTCCTAGGCCAAGGAGCTCAAACGACAGTTCACCATAAGGCTTCTTCGTCAATTTACGTTCCTTCTACCGGTTACAATAGTGCACGTGTTACCTGTATTTTGGCGATTCGTCTAGATGGCAAGAAAGTATCGCCATTTTTAATCACTAAAGGTAAAAAAGACCAGATTCAACTTGTTTCAAGAATTTATGTCATTGAAAGTGAAAACGCCTGGTGCACCCAAGCAGTTATAAGAAAAAGGGTTGATTTTATGCTGCCACCACTGTTGAGGGGTCAGAATAGAGGTTTACTAGTTTGGGATTCAGCCAGTACTCACCGCGTTAAAGACATGAAAAACTTTCTTGCTGAGAGGAAGATTGATCAAATAATGATTTCGGCAGGAATGACTGGTTACTTCCAGACACTTGACATTGCAATAAACAAGCCATTCAAGGGTCATTTGCGGATGGAAATCAATGAATATATTGAAAACAGAATGGTGAGAAATCATCGAAGTAACCAGGCTTACAAGAAGTTGTGAATTGGGTAAAAAATTCATGGGACAAAATAACTCATAGTGATGTTTCCAATGCACTACGAACAGGCTACTTAGACAAGAAGTATTCATTTAACGATAGATATATCATAAGACATGTGAGATTCGGACCAATGATTCAACAGGAAATGGATTTGGAAGAAAATCAGAATATAATTCAGAATTTTATTTATGACGATGTTCCAGAAGAAGATGACATGACTGTAAAAGAATAAATTTAAATTTCTGTATTCTGTGGAAAATAAATTTTAAAATAAAAATATATAAATATACTTTTATTTTTGCCCTGCCCCGAAAATAAGCCCTAGCACGTATTTTGGACCAAAAACGAAAGTAAGACAGTGTCTTATTTTCGGAAAAAGACGGTATAATGAATGTATAAGTAACGCTAAGTTCAAAATCAAAGCAAAATGAAAAGGGTATGAAACTTAGCATCTTAAATCCTCTCGTAATTTTTACGTTTCTAATACGAATATTCGTAATACATCATTTTCTATCAATTTGCTAAGTTAGGCATTCCCATTTTAATGGCGATTCTAGTTTATTTCAAGAATTCTTTAGTAGTTTCTCAAGTGCAATTGACTCTAATGAGTCATTAAGTAGTGTTGACGAGTTCATATATCTAAAATCTTTTCTTTCGGGCGATGCTTAGAAAATTGTTTCGAGATTCGCGCTTACGAAAGAAAATTATAAATCTTGTTTAAATTTGTTAAAGGAGGGAAGAAACAAGAACACAGGGTTAGTTGTATCATGAATAAGCTATTAAAAATTGAATCAGTTAAGTTTTCTTCAAATGTCTTCGCACTTGGAAAATTGTATGAAGAAAGTGAAATTAGTATAAGAAATTTTAATTTTATGGGAGTTGCATCCAGAAATTACCCTCAGTTACTAATAACAATTTTATTAAAACAATTACCTCAGGATTTAGTAATAAAATTTTATCGTGAGAAAGATCCTAAAAATGTTAGTAAAATAAATCAGCTGATGAATTTTATCAAACCTGAAATTGAATGTAGGGAAGATGCAAGAACTTTTATTAATGATAGTGTAAATTTTCTCAATATAAATTATACCATAAAATCGCGTTATTTTCTGGAATTTGTAACTTGTCAAGAGTTTAAGGGCTTTCTTTAAAGACACGGGAACCTTCAAAAGGAAATGATCACTCTCAGCCTCAAGCTAGATTTAAAACCAGTATCCCGACATCAGCTGCATTAAACACGGTAGTGAAGAATAGGTGAAACTTTTGTAATTCTAATTCTCATTCCGAATTAACAAAACATTCACCATTGAACACTCAAAACATTCACTAATGAACAAATCCCATATGAAGTGTTGAATAGTTCTATTTATGTGGATGATCTTTTTCATGGAAGTTCCACTGTTCAAGAAGCTTACAAGTTATCTTCTGATGCTGTTTTGATTTTAAAGGACGCAGACATGAATATGAGAAAATTTGACACTAATTCTAAAGAACTGAAAGATTTGTTTAATAATTCTAATTCATTAATCGAAATAAATGAGAATTCTGATTCACATTTAAAAGTATTAAACTCAGCTGGAATAATATTGAAGACACATTAAGTCCAGACTTAAGGTCATTGTTATCCACACTAGATGTTAATAAATGTACTATATTAAACGTACTGCACACGGCTGGAAAAGTATTTGATGCGTCTGGACTTATCTCTCCGTTTCTAGTTTGAGGGAAGTGTTTTTTACAAGTGTTGTGGCAGTTAGGTGTAGAATGGGATGAGGTGTTTTCCGGAAAAATTAAAGAAAAACGGCAAGCGTGGTGTAGTTCAATTAAAGAACTTCAAAAAGTGAAGATTCCCCGACATTATTTTTCTGGCACAAATCTGAAAGGAGAAGATTTACAGATTCATATATTCTGTGTTGCTTCATTAAAAGCTTTTGAAGGGGTGACATAATTTAGATTCAAGACATCACACGGCACTTTTAAAAGTAGCTTCATAATTTCCAGATCATGAGTTGCGCCAATTAAAACGATAACATTGCCCTAACTAGAATCAATGGGTGCAGTAACTGAAGCAAGATTAGCCAAATATTGTAAAGACTTTTTTAAAATTCTAGAAAAGATTATTCTGTGGAGTGATTCAACAATTGTGCTGCACTGGATAAAAGGCATGGTGTCTAACTGGAAGCAATTTGTTTCAAATAGAGTATTAGAAATTCAAGAAACTATAGATCCCATTGCATGGAGGCACTGTATAGGTCTACTATGCTGGTCCGTTATTTGTGGAAGTTAGTAGAAACAAACAATGTATTTTATCGATTAACCTACGCTGTTCATCTGGAACTAGTTAGTAATATGACGGTAGATGCATTTTTGCTTGCCTTCCGACGTTTTGTATCTCTAAGAAGCTTGTGCTCTGTGATCTTCTCTGATAATGCACGTACTTTCAAATGTGCTGAACTTGAGCTGATACGAATTCGGTCAGCAATGAATCAGTCAGTCTCTTCGGATTGACTGAAAACAAAACGTGCTGCGAACCAAATTAAGTGGCGGTACATCGTGGAAAGAGCAGCCTAATGGGGAAGCTTTTATGAGCGTGTGGTGCGTTCCGTGAAAGCCGCTCTACGGAAGACCCTTGGAAAGTCATCTCTGACCACTGAGCAGCTTCAAACTGTTCTTATCGAAATTGAAGAGATGATTAACTTTAGGCCAATTTCCTATATTGGAAGTGACTTAGACTCCAGCACATTTTCTTTTAGGAAAAATAATATCTTCTTTGCCTTCTGTGAGACTTCACCTTGATTCGGCCTATAATTATTGCGAAAACTTAATGAATTCCTTTTGGTCCAGGTGGATAAAAGAATATTTGTTGACTATAAAATCTGTCCATTCGAGCTTGGTTAAGAAAAATATTCTCGAATTTAATGATATAAATTTAGTTAAGGAGGATCATTTACCCTGAAAATTTTGGAGGCTGGGAAGAATCCTTGGGTTATTTCCCAGACGAGATGGTAAGGTGAGGGCTTGCAAGGTTAAAACCGAGTCATCAGTTATCAGATGTCCTGTACAACTTTGTACAATTTAGAACTTCAGAACTAAAGGTTTATCTTCAGTGTTAATTTACAAATACATATTGTGAGTACACCTTTTTATGATTGTTTATTATGTTTTGAATTATCCTGTTAAATGTTTGTAATTCTAGTAACTTTTATGCATAAATTTAATAATTTAAAATGTGCTTAAGTTTATATAGTCATGGTATGCTCTTAGGGACCATTGAATAATCTAATAAAACATAAGAATATTTTTTTGAATTTAAATAATTTTATAATTAAATTGCTTAATGGTCCATTTAAATTCCCAGTTATTTATAGATGAGATATTTTTTTTCTTTTGTCTGGAACTCGAGCGTTTTTGTATTGTGAATGTATACTGCTTATCTAGAAGTGTGATGAACACAGTCTATGGTTCAGGGCGTAGGGCAAGTTGTTGAAAATAAAATGATCATGTGATCACTCGACCTCGATCGCTTGATATCTTTTTACCGGCAGGCAAGAAAGGTTTACGTAAACATTTAGAATTCTGAACGTAACGCCTATACTTTTAGCTTACCAGGTTTAGTTTATTCTTTACACTTTTTCTCGGATTATCTGGTTAATTATACTTGCTTTAAAATGCAGTCTAATATGTTTATCCATGAGATGTGTTATTAATTAAAATTAGAAAAACTTTAACACCATGGTGTTGATGCGAGAATCTCGTTTATTTCTTTAGTGTAATATAATGTTATTTTTTCACTATGATGCTAAACTGGAAAATTTAAACTGCTTAAAATTATTTAAAGAGCAATCATTTCAAGAATGCCACAGTAAAATTACACCTTGGTATAGATAAATTCACATTTTATGAATCCTAATTCGAACGATTAATTAATATTGTTATAAAGTTGTGATAATATGCTGAGAAATATATTTTACAATTAAAATTTTATTAATCATGTTCCGAATTTATTCAAATATTTTTGTAATTTTTCACAAGTACTTTACATTTTTAAGTTAATTATCTAGGCAGAAATAATTCTGTGAAAACATCTCCTTGTGCTCCAAACTTACGTGTATATTCCGCAATAAAATTGCTGAATATTAATAATAATATAGTACTCATTGGAATTTTATTTATAAAAATATTTCCATAATTGGTTGCATGAAAGAAAAAACTACACTTTATTATCTTATAGAATTGAGATCAATAATTCATTATTTACAAATTTAAAAAAAAACTTCTTTGATGGAAATACACAGCTACATTTTGATGAAATAACAAAATGTACTTTAAACAGGACAGCTCAGTCTTTCATTTAAATAATTTGAGCGAGCAACAATATGTTGAACTATGTGTATGCTTTTTTATACATAACATAAGCAAATACAGCAACAATTGAGCAACAATTATACAACTACAGCAGTAATTATACAATATAAGCAACAATTGTAAATTAATGTTCGTTAGAAAAGTTTACATTTAACAATCCATTGATCAAAATCTATCAAACAAATAAAGACATCAACATAAAACATCTGAAGTTAACAGATGAGAATATATAAAGTGAAACACATTAAAGGCTGGAAAAAATGATAAAAAATAAAATGTTTCTGCACAATAATTAAAAAATTCACTAGTTAAACTCGTCTTCTTTCTAAGCCGTCTCTCCGGATTAGCAGTTAAAACACATTGCACTTGTCCCACGCAAACTGCCCTCTACTTTAGAATTTCGTCTTCCAAGGTAGGCATAATAAATTAAAACTTTCAGTGATTAATGTTAATTTCGGAAAGTACATCTCTATCAGTATTTTTAACTGCTACTTGTAAAAGCATGAAAATAATTAGTTTAAATCTTATAGCGCATTATTATGGAAAATATAAGCATTGCGGATTTATTTAACAGTTAAAAACAAATAAATATTGTAAGAAAAGAAAAAGTAGCGTTTTAGTAATTAAGATACATTTTCGCTCACTGATAACAGATTGCTAACACAAATGAAGTATATCTACAAACAGTTTAAAGGTGTTCATCAAGACAACGAATTAATTAATATAAAAATTATATGAAAATTTGAGTTAAATTTTTCATTGCCATAATTTTTTTTAAAAAAGTATAAATTTAAACTTTAGCTTTTAATTAAAAGATGCACATTGTTAAATATTTAAAGTAAAATGTGAATTATATTCTTCTAACATTTGTTTTGTTTTTAAAGTTTTATTAATTTATTGCGGCATTTTCCCTATTGCAATGCAAAAATGAAAACACTTTTGGAAAGTACTTCACAAAAGGCATCATATAATCCCAGAGCTCTCGTATTTTCAACACGATAAAGTTGTCAAATTATACAAGATGTATAAGAATATAGCTATGCTTTTGGTGTAATATTTATTAATAAAGAACTAAATTTACATACATTTATAAAACCTCCGCACATATATTATTAACAAACTCAAATTTTATTTGCAGAGAATCAGATTTGCATTTTATTCACATTTAAGATGACTTTTTTTTAAATATCTAACGTGCATAAATTAATAAATTGTAGATTATTTTTATTTTTAAATATGTTGCCATAATATTTATAAAAAAAATGTTAAGTACTAGATTAACAAAATTTTAAACAATAATTTAGTACTTTTCTAGCATTAATTAAATTTAATACTTCAGAATTATTTATATTTATTTACATGTTATTAGATGCATATTCATTAGAATTATATATTAATTGAAATAAGATAATGAAAAATTACAAAATGAATCTTCTTGAGACTTGAGATTCTTGAAAGAGCAGATTTAGTCTGTAAGTAACGCTAAAAGATTAAAAATAACGCTAATAAAATATGAAGAAACGTTAGAACGAGTACGTCTAAAAACGGTCATATCACGATGTTTCATCGACATCGACAAATTGCCGAGATGCGATGGCAAATGTTTCGCGTCTTTGCTGCGTTATAAAGACGTCGTAAAAGTTACCACGACCTGATTGCAGCTTCTCGGATCAGTTAACAACACCATTGCTTTGTCGTATGCTACTTGGAGCGCCAATCGAAAATACTTACGGCTCGCTATATATTTTAAGTGCCCCATGTCGCAAATACACTATGCACTTACAACATTCAGTCCCTCTCTGGGATTCGATCCCGGAATCAAGAATACGGCAGTCAACGACGCTAACCATTATACCGATCAGAGTTGCCCTTCATCTGTATGGACGAAATAAAAATCAAGTATATAACAGAGTGTAGAGACATTATGTAATTTAGAAGTAGAAGATGTGAAAATTGAGCAACACCTTCGCCGGGAATCGAACCACGGACCTCTGGGTTACGTGTTGAATGTGCTAGCCACTACACCACGAAGGCATGCGAAGAAGGCGGGAGAAATACCTTATATAATCCTCCTTTTAAAGGGCGACTTGGAATTAGGGAACCCAATCGCCAAATCTTGGTGGTGGAGAATCATCTTCCACCACCTTTTAGTTCGGGCGCCAGTGTAGAGACATTAGGTAATTTAGAAGCAGGAGATGTGAAAAATGAGCAACGCCTTCTCCGGGAATTGAGCCACGGACCTCTCGGTTACGCGTCGAGCGTGCTGCCTACTACACCACGAAGGCATGCGAAGAAGGCGGGGAAAATATCTTATAAGAGAAACAAATAAAACAATTTACCTATTGCTTAAACAAAAAGAACATAATTATAATTAAGATAAGCTTTTTACACAATTTAAAGAAAACATGTGCTGTAAATAAAATTTTAAACTGGAATTGAGAAAACTGGATATGAATCTTAAATGCTTTTACAGAAGCCGAATTTTCTTCCTGAATAATTTTTTGGCTGTTATGTTGCTGAAAGAATGTTTAAAGACAAATACTGATTAAGTACTTAAAATTCATTGATTTCATTTCTTCTTATATGTATTATTTGTGAATTTGAAGGTTTAGTTAGGATCTATCCGCTAACTCACAAATAAGGAATGTTATTAATTTTCAGAGTTAAAATCTGAACGAAGTTATTTAAAGAATGAATGAATTTTGTTGATAGGGGAGAAGATCATATGAAATTTGAATGTGTAAAGAATTAGAGCAAATTTACTGGAAAGAAAGGAAACTAGCAAAAGTGAAAAATAAACAACAAGGAAATTACTATGATTGTTTCGAGCTGCAGAATGTTATTAGTAAGGTTAAACAAAATAAAATGAACAATTTAAAAAAAAAGAGCATATAAAGTTTCATACCTTCTGTTTAAAAGGAATGCTTCCTGCGAAAATGATGTAGATTATTTTTGTTGCTTTTAGTAAACAAACCTGAGCCATGTATTGCCTTGAATTGCCCAGAGCTTTATTATAAAAATCTGCATCATTATAAGTCTGAGTTTTGCCTGACTTTAAAATTTAAACTGGTATGCCTTTTTATCCTTATTGCTGGAGGATTATTTTGAACATTATTTTTTATTTAATTTATGCTTCATGGAATTTGAAAAACTTCCAAATAATTTAGTTTAACTAAGATAAAATGGAAACGTTATTATGGTTACGATTATTTAAAGCATAAAGAAAGGTACGTTAAGATAATGAACAATTCGAATTTGAAATAAAACGAGATTTTTCTCACCTATGTGTCACTTTCATCCTTCTATAATAAAATCATGCCATATACTGATGTGGGTGTCGTTCAAATATATTAATAAACACTCCATTAAATTCAGTTTCTTTATTTCATCTATGATTGAAAAAAGAGGAAGTACTTGAAAGTAATTTAATCGCAAGAGTCTGTAAGGTTTTAGTTTAAATTAACAAAGTTTTATTTTAATTTGCCTTTTTCTATCTGTTCTCATTTCAACTTCCCGTTAGAATAAGCGCGCGTTTCAGCTTTATGCTAATTTGAAGTGGAGCCAAGTTGTTATTTAAGCGAGAGGTAGGAACCTCTCAGTGTGAGAGAGCTTTTAGTCTCAGACCACTGTTACTCTGTTCAACGTTCACCTGACCAGCTAGTATTTAAATTCTAAGCCGTAGCGCTGTTACGCTATTACTTATTGAAGTAATTCTAAGTACGTTAGTATTAGTTAGATCTTGCTACGCACCCTTTAGCATAGAGGCCAACCTCGCGTTTATAGCTCTGTGAGCAACGACTACTTAATTTCTAATTAGCTTTAGTTTAAATTAATTTGATTGTTCAGTTTAGACCCAAATGCGGTCATTATTTTCTGTATCCCTCCCGAGTTGGGAAGTAGCTGTATATAATTGTGGTTCAATAAAAAAGGATTTTAAATCCTTCTTACGTATAGTTATTCTACCACGGAACATAGCTGCATTCAGCTCCCTGTTCAAGATCAGGACTTCAAGTTTTCACGAATATGTTTGCCAAGAATATGCACCGAACACTCAGTCCTGACAAGTCTTAAGCTGAAATATAAAGGCTGTGACTATTTAGACCAATAGACATATAAAAAAGCTTCTTTTCATAAGATAATGAGTAATTTAAACGTCGTTGAAACTATGAATTTACCACCTATTCACTACATGTCACTTTCCACATTCTATAGACAATGATATGATTTTCACCAATTGATATAATCTACATATAATAATAGACTTTCCATTAAATTTGATTTCTGTTTGTTTTATTTATGACGTTTAAAACACTCTCTCAAATTATTTAGTCATATAAGGCCTAAACTGTAAGGAAGTTCATTAGACAAAAGGTATAAAGAAAATTCATCTATTTGTAAGACAGCGAATAATTCGGAGGTCAAAGTAAATGTACCTTTAAACTCTCTATAAGTCAGTTTTATCGTTCTTTAAACAATGATATAGACCACAGTGGATATTGCGCAAAAAGAATAATAAACCCTCCAGAGGAATGATGACGCATGAATATAAAACTGTACTTATTTACTCACTGCATCCACTCCGAATACCAATTGAATCGTTTTTAAAAAAGGAGTATTTTCTTACCTTTCTTCTTGAAAGAACAGTAGAAAACTGCAATTTTCCAGATGATATTCCCCTTATATTTAACAATATTTTAGTTGCGTAGGCGCGATGCGAAAACGAAAAAGACATTTATGTGAAAGAATTTCATCTCAGTGTATTGGGCCCATTTTTTAAAAATCAAATGCTACCTTGAACGAATATTGCTAAAAATCCGTTCACTTTACAAAAAAGAATTTCTGTCAGCGTCAGAAAAAGTAAATAAATCATACAAAATGTCTGATATCGTTACAAAGTGCTTTTGAAAAATGAAGAATTCTTGTGAAATTTTCCATGATTGCAAAGTCGGTTACGGAGTAAATTTTTCTTTTTCTTTTTTTTTTCGCTGTAAGGAAATACTATTTAAAGTGCTTTAAAAGAATAATCGCATATTTCAGGAATAATAATAATTTCCTTATTTTTAAACACAGATTGTGTAATAAAAATAACAGAATGCATAAACCTATAGTCCAAAAATAATCCTTGTTTTATAAAAGATTATTTAAAGAAAGAATTTTTCCCGATGTATGTATGTATTAAAATATATATAATTCCTCGCTGTTTAATTTAAAAAAAAACCTAATGAAGGAATAATATTATACGCCTGTCTTTTTAAATGCAAAGTTGGTTCGGATAACTTAAAATATACTTTACTTAACAGTGTCCCAACATAACTGAGAAATTATACTGAATTGATAAATTATAGTGAAAATATAAATTATTTTGTATTTGAATGAGTTTGCACATCTGAAGTGCCTCTTTTAACTATTTACCTAATTTCGTTATCTATTATGTAGAAATGATTGTGTAACTAATAATGAATGAAGGTACTTACGTATTAACCCGTCGACCGTGAAAGTTGTTGCCATCGAGACATGAAATTTAGAGGATATACCGCCAGAATTTCCCTAATCATTATAGATTTATGAAACAATTAACGCTTCTTTACTTAACAAAAGTCAGTATTCTATCCGCTTCATTTTGATCCTTCATAAAAAAGCTTTCCTCGGTTTGTACCATTTTGTTAAGCCCTTCGATTTCACTCCAAGTTATATTTAGAAAGCTGTAAGTACAAACTTTCTCGTGCGTAATCGTTCCAGTCTATTACTATTTTATCGGCCATATTCAGCTAACCATTCTGTGCCCAGTAATATACAATTTTTTGAAGGTAAGACATAACTTTGAAAACGAATGTGTTGTTACGTAACACTTATCAATAACTGAAGCTAAATCGCGCTTCTTGTTGACAGGTTAATAGTCAATGTCATAATACGGAAGTACCTGAAGGAATTCTCAATCAGTTCAATAAATTTACAGCTTATTGCAAAATCCTTTTTAAACTAACAGGAAAACTGCTTTGCAATTTTAAATTAATGCTTGATGAATAGTGTTAGGGACATGTCAGACTGGGAAATTTTTTATGTACTACAAGGCTATAAAAGTGTTGTCAGGCAACACAGTTATGGCAAAAATTTTTCGCAGTAAAAGGTTGCTCAGTAGAATATTTCACTTTCTAATTTTATGGGATTTTTGATACTGTCTAATGATCCTGACTGCGGAATTCGGCGTTATGAGTAACCTTTAGGGTTTGAAAATGCAACACCTGCTTCAACACCATTTCCTTCATTTTCCATTTCCTTCTTTCCTTCTTCAATCTCATGAAGCCTTTGATAAGATTGTAATAATTACTTGCATAAAATTTGCCATGGCTTCATTCGTTGACGAATATCCCGTGGAAGATTTTGTAAGGATAATACATTACGTTTTACGACCGAATTCGTTTTGCTTGAAAAGTCTTGGAAAAACCCGTAGTAATCCACTTGCCGTCTGTCTCTTTTTTCCATCGTCAGTGCATTGCGTGACAAAAATAAAATTCGGCCTTTGGCAATCTGAGAAACACTAATTTAATTCTATTTAGCAGAAGACTAAAAGAATATTGTGTCACAGAACAAAACATCATTCTATTTCTATTACACTTTATTAACGTGTACCGTTATAACTCACTATTTTCGAATTATATGGAAGATACACTCTTTTGCAAAAAAATCGAAGCACCATGAACGAAGTGGTTGTTTTTAATGAAATTGAATATGGAATAGATCATACACAGATAATAAAATGATTAAAAAAACCAAGGTCATAGTACCTGTTCACGGCTCACAATCACCCACTGTGTGTTCAAATTAGTAGTTGGTCGAACCGCCCATGGCGGCAATGCATTATTGAATTCGTCGAGGCAAGGAGTGGTAGAGGTTCTTAATGCCCATTCTGTGACACATTGTGCCAGGCATTTATCAGATGTCGCTCCAGATATGTGATATTTTGTGGTGTCCGAATCTGGCGGCATACCATGTCCCAGACATGTCCGATTAGTGAAAGGTTTGGTGACCTTTCTGGCCAAGGAAGAGTATCAACCGCCCGGAGACAGTCCAGAGATATGCGAGCGGTATGTGGCCTGGTATTATCTTGTTGGAAAATGGCCCCAGGATGACGTGCCGGGAAGTGTAATGCAACCGGCCGCAGGATGGTATCAAGATATCGTTGAGCTGTTAAAGATGTACGGAGGATGAATAAAGATGACCTGCTGTCATAAGAAATAGCGCCCCACACCATTACACCAGGGGTTATGGTTGTATGCCTTTGTAAAATAAGGCTCCGCCCTCTCCAGACACGAACACGGTGGTCATCTGCTTCAAGGGAGAAGCACGATTCATCGCTGAACACTATACGATGCCAGTCTAATGGCAGCCATGATGATCGGCTGCTACACCACTCCAGACAACTGCGCCGATATTGTGGGGTCAAAGGCAAACGTCTTAAAGGCATCTGTGAGCGCAACCCCGCCTCAGACAAGCGCCGTGAGATGGTGGACTGTACCACGGGAGGTCTAGACGTGGCTGTAATGCGTTGAATAGGCGACAATGATACCATTGGGGCGGTTCGGGCCTAGCAAACAATCATCCTATCTTGCCTTGCATTTGTGCTCCTTGGCCTTCCAGAGCCTTCATTTCGTCGGCAATTTCGTTGTAGCAACCATTGCTGCCAACATCTTTGCACAGCAATGCATGTACGCTGTAGGTGGCAGCCTATTGCTCGGTATGACCACCCAGCTTCACGCAACCCTACAATGCGACCACGTTCGAAGTCGTTTGGTTGTCTGTAAGGTCTTTGATATTGTGGTAATGACATTTTTAGTTGCTTGTTTACGGAATTACAATGGCAGTAACAAAAAAGATAAATTTTCCGCCCCTGTTACTGGTTTTATAGTTTGTGCATTGCGCACTAGAAATGCGCGCTATGATCGTAATTCCTGTTCATTTGCCTGTTCAGCTTTGATCATTTGCATGTTCGATCAAGATGTTTTTGCATACCAAATTTTGTCACGATCGCAAAAGTCCATCTTGGTGCTTCGATTTTTTTGCAAAAGAATGTATATGACTGTCACCTGTTTTAATGTTTATAACACAGTCGTGTTTTAACTTACGTTGAATATAGCTTTTAATTCCTTTGATTAAATATGCACAATGAGACACAATTTTTTTTATTTGCAAGAGTAATTATTAAATGCAAACTAAGCCGTATCATTGAGCTGTTTTAAGAAAACTTTACCCTTTTCTTCTCCCTTCTCAAAACACGGCAATTTAAGTAGCACTTTTATGAAAGATTAATTCCACAATTAATCGTGTTGGAGCACCTATCGTCGGTGCGAATTTCCTGCCTTCCTTACAATTAATGAAAATTCACCCAATTATAGTGAGTGATTATAGTATAGTGTGTATCTATGTAGCACCTCAAAGTTTGTAATGTGCAACGCAGATTTTGTTGGTGAATACTCATCCCTATAATTTCTAAACAAACAAACACAGAGACATATTCTCTTTAAATTTATTCTACCTCACCACTTGTGATGGTTTAAATTAAAAATTATACAGCACAAAATTCCCCAGTCATCTGCATCTGGCTGAAACACAAGCTTCCTTCAAACTGTTATAAATTCAAATAATTTAATTTACCCTAACAAAGGCTACAAGCTTCGCCTAAAGATTCGACAGTGATTCAAACATCCAACTTCAAACACAAATCTATGCCAAACATCTAATTACAAACCCAGATCTTATCCTTAAACTATTCTATTTAATTTGGGACTAACACGGAGGCCACCAATAGAAAGAAACTTTCCCCTGCAATGCAGTGTCGGTGGGAAGCCAAAAACTCTCACACAGAGCTATGCGAAACTTTTGTAACTTTATAGTAAAACTACTTGCAACTGAAATCTGCATAAAGTCTGGAATGAGCAAACCTAGTGGTAAAATGAAAGGAATAGGAAAGATGTAAATTAAATGACATTTGTTTATAGAAACGTAAACATAAATGCCATAGGGTCATCGAGCTTTTTTATCGACTTGTTCTCTCAAATATAGGCACAAACACATCGTTTATCTCCAAAATTTATTTTCTAATTGAAATATGATTTCTGTCAGTACATGATATTACATCCCTAAGAGAGGAAGTGTGTGCTATATATCAAGATTTTTTAAGCGAAAATTACATTATAAACCATGTACTTCTCTACTTGTGATTCAGTGATTGCAGAGGATTATACATTTGCATCAAAGCACTATTAATAAAAGGATATGTCTTACTTTTTAAGGAAATTTATTCGTATTAGGATTACGTATTCGAGACAGAAAGAAAAGAAATCTTAAGCATCTAGGCTTAACTAATGGACTCTTACACAAACTGTTTTCCATATATATATATATATATATTAATACACACATATATTACATTTTACGTTTATTGATTATTTATATTACTCTGTTGTTAATATTTAAATTTAGTGATTCTCTTTTACCGGCTTCCAGTTATACGTAAGAATTGTTTTAGACATGTTATATTCCTACTCGATATCGTATTTTAATTTTCTTGAACTTTCGGTGGGTCGAAGTACTTCCCTATCAAATAATAATCGGTAGCCTACCATTGTTCTTGCAGAGAAATTAGGTATTTTTTCATAAACTGGAGACATGAAAAATGACAAATGCCCTAGTCGGGACACGAACCACTGACCTCTCGAATACACGCCGAGCATGCTGACCACATCATAAGACATCACAAGAACATCATAAGAAGGCGAGAGAAATACCTTATATTCTGAGAAGTAATAACTTTAATGATTGGTTAAGTTTGCTATTTTTTACGATAGGGGGGACGTGCATATCGAGTATTTGCAAAATACTGTTGTAAATAAATTGAAATTACATACAATGCCGCTAGTCATACTGAAAATATCTCAAATTTTCTAAAGTATATATACAATGCTCGGAATAAAAGAAATTGAAAAGGCAACAAGCTTTAAGTAGAAATATTCGAAGGTATAAATTTGGGATTTCGTTTAAGCATTTTACGAGAACAAATTGGTTAACATTCAACAATACCTGTGTTAGTCGGAAGACTGACAGTAAATCATAAAATGAATTTATATCCCAAAATTATTGCTAATAAGTTCTGCGTGCGTTTTTAAAGCGAAATACGGCCTTAAAATCGAAAATTTAATCATTAGAAGAGAATAGGCAGTGAATTTTAAATTAAATTATATGGAATTGTGGCATTCCTCCTTGCGTGCTGTTGCGGTGTAAACAACAATAAAAAAAAACTATGTTCAACAATATATCTATAATATACCTATAATTATATATAATTCTATATATCTGTAATCTATAATCTTTTTATTTTGTAACTATATTACATATCTATAATTCTATCTTTGTTCAATAACAAAAAAATCTATATTCTATGCTCAAAAATCTATGTTCTCCTTTAGCTAACAACAAAAAAAAATCTATATTCAAATTCTCGGGTGGGCATAGTTAATTATGCCAATACACAATACTATTCTAATACACAAGCCAATACACAATACTATTCTAATACAAAAAACAACTTCACAGGTAACAATGAATGTACATACGAGCAAAATAAAATATAGACAAAGACAACATGTTGAACATCCCCTAGCACAGACCTCTCGAAAGTATTTCGACTCGCCGTCTATTTAAAAGGCCCCCTTGCTGAACAGATAGTATACACTTACGAACATCCATGTTTTCTCCGAGATACGAAATCGTGTCCTTCGGTACGGAAGCCAGCGCCCCTACCACTCTCCCGTCTGGGCGGCAGTCAGTCTTTACAGTGGCATCCGAACTGAAAATTTGGGGAATGAAAATTAGTCATTATTGGATTTAGTTGACTAGATCTCGTGCTTCTTCCCTATCAGCTTTTAAATGAAGCAGAATATAAAGTGTTGTCGCATTCTCCCTACCTGTTGTCGCAACGTAAGTTGATTCCATGCCCAGCCAGCAACTCGAAGGTTAGTGGTTTGAATCCCAGAAAGGATGCAGTTGATTTCTAACAATTTTCAGCTTCAAAGATAAGTAGAATTCTGCATAATATATTGTTTGTGATTACTTTAATAAAACAAAGCGTAAGAATGGAATACGGTAATTAAGGTTAAATAATTTTCTCTAGATAATATGGAAAATATTACTGACTAAGTATGTCAGGACTGAATGTTCTGTGCATACTTTTGGCGAACATATTCGTGAAGTTGTTAAAGTCCTGATCTTGAACAGGGAGCTGAATACAGCTATGTTCTGTGGTAAAATAACTGTGGTTAAGTGGTAGAATAGCTGCACGTAAGACAGATTTAAAATCCCCTTTTATTAAACCACTATTTACAGCCACTTCCCAACTTGGGAGGGATAACAGAAAATAATGGCCGCACTTGGGTCTAAAGTGAACAATCAAATACTTTAAAATAAAGTGAATAGAAATTAAGTAGTCGTTGCTCACAGAGTTATAAACGCGAGGTTGGCCTCTATGCTAAACTATCAATGGTGCGTAGCAAGATTTGACTAATACTAACGCACTTAGATTTCTTCAATAAGTAATAGCGTAACAGCGCTTAGGCTTAGAACTTAAATACTAGCTAGTCTGGTGAACGTCGAACAGAGCCGCAGTGATCTGAGATTAAAAGCTCTCTCACACCGAGAAGTTCCTTGCTAACCTTTTAAATACAAAACTTGGCTCCACTTCAGATTAGCATAAAGCGGAAACGCGCGCTCATTCTAACGGGAAGTTGAAATAAGAACTTACAGGAAAGAGAAAATTAACATAAAACTTTGTTAATTTAAACTAAAACCTTACAAGTATAAAGGCTTTTTTTCCCAATTATGAGATATATTTGGATTAAAATATAATAAATAAGTCTAAATCTCTCAGCTGTGATCTTTAATATTTCATTCACTTTTCTGTACATAAATACAAGATAAAAAATTGAGGGAGTTATAAGTATTCTGATTGTTCTCTTCCTGAGTTAATTACTAATTAATCAAATATAAATTACATGATAATATTGGTTGAAAAATGTTTTTTAAAAAGGAAGGAGTTTGGTAAATTCAACCGGTCCTGTATATTGTGAAGTTTGCTCAATATTTTTTTTTATTTGGCTGATAACTACCAACATATATTTGCATGCATCAAATTCCTCACAAGTAAAGGGATTTCATTATTTATTTCTTGATGTTCCTAACATTTGAAGTTCTTAGCTCCTTCGTAAACATATTTGAATTTACGAGTTGGAATTTTCTTCCATTTTCCATGCGTTTTACTCCTCTTCCCCAATGAGTTATGATAATGCACCTTGCTAGAATTTATGGGAGTTAATAAATTTTAAAACATTTTGCTAGAGTTTTACAAAAAAATATCTCCCTCGAAACTATTTTTCAGAGGCTCATTTTTACTGTCAAAACATCCATTAATAGCAAGTAGTATTTTATTCAGGAATTGTGCTTTCAGAAATATTTTCTCTTTCCTTAAAATTAAACAGCGAAAAATGTTTAAAAATCCATCCGATTTACTTCTCATTCCAAACATGAAATCACGCCACTTTGAAGAATTTTCTGACGTGTATAGGAAAATCGCCTCCGAAAAAAAGCTTTAATACGCTTTATAATTGAGCGGAACATTTCTTAATACAAACACTCATCATAAATCGTACTCTAAAAGAAAAAAGATTCTGGATTTATCACTTAAGTCTGTTTTAAGTAAGTATTCACAAACTCTGCTCATAAATACATTTGTATACCTATATACATAAAAATTTAAATATACGTATAAATATATACATATCGAGAGAGAATTTCCATGAACACTTGTATAATCATATACTATACAGAAAGAGTTTGTATTCCGTATGTGCCAAAATTTGTGTTTGTTTCAAATAACTAGATGAAAGTTATGTAAAGAAGATTGTCGTGGTCAGTTGAGCATTTCTTTATTCATGGCGCAACATTCATTAAACCTACTTAAATCAACTGGCGTAAGACCGGTGTTATTGAAATAGTGCGGTTATGGTTTCGATTTATTTCTATTGGTTGGTTAGGAGTCTTGGTGCGCACAAATGTTTCATTACTACTGGATAAAAGACTTAATTGCATTTTTCATCATAAAAGTACCTGCAACATTAGTATAACGACGAAAGGGCACACTTAAGAATAATTTATTATAAGCGTATTACTGTTTCTAAGGTAGGAAAGCAAAAATACCAAATTGAAAATTGAAAAAGAGACTTGACAGGGTGTTACAAATAGAATACATTTTTTCTTACGCGTTTCTTGTATTATATATATATATATATAT
>KK120407.1:521386-604740 GCA_000611955.2 Stegodyphus mimosarum | reverse complement strand
ATTAAATAAAACTGAAGTGAATGAAGAAAGTAAAGAAAACTCTACTCGCCATAAGAAGCAGTATAGAAAAAAATTTAATGTAAGCTAGAACGAAGTAGAAGAATGTGAGAAAGATAGTTTAAGCATTATGAGATTTTTTTCCGTCTTGTTGAAAGCATACAAATGTAGAGTTTTTCAGTTTTGCATTTTTTATCTCTCCAGACATTCTCATTTGCTTCACACTCTGATGGTTATTTTACTGTCGACCTACATACCTCATATGTGCATTTCCAGCAACATAATATTCTCATGACCTTCATATTCATTATGCGTAGTTTGCTTTCGCAACCGTTGGTATTTGACATATATTTTCAGCTACAAAAATATTTGAAATGACTTAAATATTCATAATTCGGCATCTTTCATTATAAAAAAATTACGAAATTAACTTTTATACGTCTTCCAATTCTTGTAAGAAAATGTTTGTACTCGTTATAAATAATAGTTATATCATAACTAATGCAGTGTTATAAATGCAATATTATGCCGTAAATGCAATAATAAGTAAGGTATAATATATCAAATGGAAGATATTTACAAAATGACACTATACATTAATTACATTAATGTATAATTAATAATTAATGGTGTTTCAATTGCAGCAAACATAATATGTAAATTTATTAAAATAGTTTGATGAATATTAATTTTAATGCTCATTTGAATTATTACGTTCATATTAAACATAATTAGAGGTTTAAATTTATCTAGTGACAGCTTAAGAAAAACGACTAGACTAAAATTAGGTATCGCCAATCTTATTTACATAAATCCAGTTCACTCATCTATGTTTATTTGCTTTTATTGTTCATTGAACTTGATCATGCTACACTTACTTTCATTTAAGCAATTTTTGTTTAAGATTTGCTTTCCGCCTTCCGCCAATCTGATGTTTTCATGGGCCCCACTAGAGGAAGATCAGTTAAGATAGCTGAATACTAGGAGTTCAGCCTGGGGTCGAATCCAAGCGAACGGGCTCGCTGCGTGTTTGGTTTTAGTGGTTTTCCCTTAGTGAAACAAAAATACGAATCAGTTTTCTTTAGAAAATCCTCCAGTAAGCATAATGTCGCTTAGGCAAATAACCTTCGTATGCTTTATCATGTTCAAATAACCTAAGTTAAACTAACCTTGATATTTTGTGAAAGTTTTAAAAGGAAAGCAAGAGCCGGTGCAAAGGCAAGGACAGAGTCAAGAGCAGAGGAAAGGAGAAGGAAACGGCACGGCAGGGCAAGGTAAAGGATAGGACAAGAGTAGAGGCAAGGTAAAGGACAAAAGTAGAAGCAAGGTAAAGGGCAAGGAAAGGACATGGCAGAGAAAGGAAGAGGCAAGAGCTGGACTTTGGTTAGGAAAGGGAAAGAAAGGAAATGAGATGCCTTTGGGAGTAACCAAAAAATGAGGCTGTACTAGCTCTACGCGCTGCTCATGGAATAACTGCAATTGGTCCAGTTAGAATTCCTCCAGACGGTGGTTTGAGGAACTCGAAGCGATTAGCAATTGATCGTGTATTGACATTTCGAGCGTCTTCTGCACGAAGAAGCACCGATTCCGTTTCAGGGGTCTGTATCGCGCGTCTTGTATTAATCGCACTTCGTTCGAAGGAACCCGTTTCACATAATATTTGAGGAAGCCGCGTGCAGACGTCCGATAATTTAGAACAAGTCTCATCGGGTAGTGCTCCAGGTACAGGCGTACAGCGGCTTACCCGTTACAGCCAGCAACTCCATCCGTTAGATGCATATCTGGTAACTCCGTGTTTGTGCTGCGGAATCTTGTCGAATCACAGTTTTCCTGGGCTAAAGCTTTCCCGTTTCCCCAACGATTCTATCTAACGCATTACGACTGCATTTCGTAACTTACATAACTACCTGATTCCGATTTATCTTTGAGTAGCTTGTATACGTTAGTAATGGTTAATATAGATTTTTGCCGTACAGAAATGTATCGATTCAAATCCGGGAGAAAGTAATGATGTTTGTAATCATATTGTGTCTATGAGGCAAGGGAGCACTAAAAATACAGACGGGCTGAAAGTCCTCTCTGGAGGCTTGTGATAGGGGAGGAGAGGTAGGAAACACTCGACTGCTCCCCCCGGGGTGCTCTCCTTCAAAATTGGGGTGGCAAGACTACAGCGCAGATAGTGAGGCAGGACTACAAATGTACGACCAATCGGAAATTTTTGCTGTCCCGCTCACTTCTGCTTGTACCTATACACGTCTCAGAAAGTGGACGAGGTAGCGAATCACCTTGTATATCTGAGAAATGAGTGAAATCTGAGAAAGCGAATGTATTTCGCTCCTAAACCCTATTCGTAATCCGATATGCTCATAAAGCGAAACTACTTTTTCCCGTAGGAGTTAATGTGAAATTAATGAATCTATTTTGTGCCGCCGATGATTATTACTTTAATCTTTACGACAGCACTTTGAGTACAGATTCATAACACAAGGAAAATCATTAAATCTGAGACTAATTAGATAATCATAATACTGAACAGATAAAATAGACAAAAACGTTGTAGATTTATCAGCTTTACTTGACGGATTTATGTCTTGGGATTGGAATTCCAGACTTCGAAGCTGATAGCCGGACATGCTTCAAAATACACCTCGAAGGCAAGCGGTAAGGATAGATAAAATGCCTTACGTTCTTCCCAACTTAAAGGATGACAGAAAACTGGTGATGAACTATTATCTACCATAATTGAGTTTGGGCACGTCTGTAGAATCCTTAGGTATATATCGTAGTAGGAAAGAGGAAGAATAAACGATGCCTTCGCCGGGTTACGAGCTCTGGACATTTCGATTCCTAGCAGAAGTGCTTCTGATTACCCCATGAAAACACTCGGTTAAGTAGGGAGAAAATACCTTGCAGATAATTTAATTTTTCTAAACCTGCACGAAGGGGATTGGACAGCATAAGCGGAACGTAAGGAGAAAGAGATATAAGGTATTTTCTCCCTCCGTTCTGCATAGCTTCATGGTGTAACGGTAGCACACTCAACGCGTATTCGAGAGGTCTAGGTTCGAATCCCGGCGAGGGCATTTCTCATTTTTCCCCTCTTCTGCTTCAAAAAAAGACCTAATGACTATACATTGGCCTCCGAACTAAAAGGTGGTGGAGGATGATTCTTCACCACCAGGATTAGGCGATTGGGTTCCCTTATCACCAGTCGCCCTTTAAAAGGGGAGAGTATATAAGGTATTTTCTCCCTCGTTTTTGTATACCTTCATGGTGTAACGTTAGCACACTCGTTGCGTATTCGAAAGGTGCAGTTTCGAGTCCCAGCGAGGGCACTCCTCATTTTTCATGTCTCCTGCTTAAAAAATAACCCTACAGAGAAAGTCAATAAAGTTATGTTTGGATGAAGCCTTCTTTTGTATAAAGATGTCATTTTATTTATTTGTTTTGTTCCGTAGCACCTCTTAAATTTACCTGAAACTCACTAGTCCTTCGTTTCACCCATAATATGTCCCATGTTATTTGTTGCTGTTGACGTTTTAAAATGTTTCTAAGTTGATTCATAGCACCGCCACTAAAAATGCTTGTTGTGTAGCTTCCTACTGCTTTATCAGGGTGATACCACTATGTGAAATTTTCAGTCCTGCTCCATTTTGCCAAATATTGTCGTGTTAAAAATATAGGATCATCTCTTTTTTCCCTACTGTGACAAGGGTCTCAAGACTCTTGCTCCTTGATCTTTTTTTTCCTTGCCCTTCGGAACCGCCTATCGTTGCTGCTTCTGAGGCTGCAGTTATTTTTTGTTACGCTCAGTTTTGGGGCCCTTTAATAACTCCTCCATACCCTCACTGTTAACTCAGGAGCCCATTGTTTCGGTTTGAGACACTGTATCATATCTAGTGAAAATATACTATGTTCTAAACCAAAGCGTCTGGCTAGAACCTCTCTGGTTATAATTTCTTTCGTAGTCTTCTAAGTCACTGGCTCTTAGGATCTGTTAATGATAATTTTAAAAGAAAAAGGTTAAAATGGTATTTCCAGAAGTCCCTTAGTATTAATTTGGAGACATATTTTATCTCAAAATACCTTTTCAAATCATTCGTTTCTGAAGTGAGTGCTTGTAACTTAAGGCACCATTCGTCACCGCAGAAAATTTTTATTCAGATAATTTGTGCGCAACTTGAACTGTTCATATTAAGAGTCGTTCGTGATCTAAGGTTCCAATGGACAAAAAGACAAAGAGAGAGAGTATAAAATACTTCTGTTAATAAACCACAAAAAATATAAAAAAATTATCCTGAATTTAGACGAAAATGTAAAAGTATACTAACAAAGAATTAAAAGCCAGGGATTAAAAAGCATTTAAAAAATATCAAATGAAAAATTTGTCAACTATTAATACAGGAATTAAATCTGAATTATTAATCAAGAACGTTCAAGTTCGTAATTGCATTTGTCAGCATATCAAAATAAATTCCTTTTACTAACCGTTTGGAGCCGAGCAGTAATTAATGTAATTAAAAAGTTTTAAAATAAGAAAAAGAAATATCTCAGTCGAAGTAGAAATATATGTTAGCATGTGATCTGCAGCTAAAAAATGGCAAATTAAAATATTTAATTGCTCCTGTGGTTAAAAAATACATAAAGAATTGCAAATTGCATTGCTCAGTGTTAAGGATATTTCTCCAATTAATTTGCAGCAAATAATAATTGCTGTTCCCAAAAGAAGTGTAATTAAAGTGTTTAACATTTATATGCAAATTTAAAAGATAAAAATAATTAAATCTATTTAATTATATCCCTTTTGGTTCGACCTTTTCATTAAAAATAAGAGTAAAGTAATGAGAGTTCCACTTACTGGTTTCAAGTGCCGAAAACTAGATACGGGATCGGAATTATTTGTGCACCTTCTGAATCGAAACAGAAAAACGAGTAAACAGCAAAAGTGGGCTCAAGGCAAGTTTCAGTATGTAAATACATTTATTGAATGGAAGGAAATAAAATTTAACTTGAGAAAATGTAAGAATGAAAGAGAAAAATCATAACTTAGTAGTAATAAAGAAAAATGCGGAAATATTTTAGTTGAATGACAGAAAATGAAACCTCTAACGTCATCTGTTGACCCAACGATGAACGAAAAAACTAAGAAGCAAATTCCTGAAAAGCTGAATGCAACAAGGGATTAAAACAGGGATAATTAATTAAAACCGAAAGTAAAACGTCTCCATTAAATTTGATATGGTTATTGAGCCGTTTTGACTTCAATGAAACGGACTTCTTTAAGATCATTGGGGTAA
This sequence comes from Stegodyphus mimosarum, assembly GCA_000611955.2. Taxonomy (NCBI): domain Eukaryota; kingdom Metazoa; phylum Arthropoda; class Arachnida; order Araneae; family Eresidae; genus Stegodyphus; species Stegodyphus mimosarum. The sequence continues at coordinate 599,446 of KK120407.1, read as the reverse complement.
AATAACAAAAAAAAAAAAAAAAAAACTCAAACATTTTAAAAAATTAGTTTCGAAATCCTAGGTTTAACTAATGCCATATACAGGGTGTTAATAAAGTCCCGGACCTATTTTGATGTTTAATAACTCATAAAATAATAAAGATAGATTAAAATTAATAACATAAATGGTTAGATAGACTCAAAAAGTTTCATCACTCTTGTCAATGAACTTCCACGTGTGCCCCCTTCGTCTCACGGAGAATATCAAGTCGATATTCAATTTCACGCCAGGTACCGGCAAGCATGTCGGCATCCACAGAGGCTGTTACGGTGGTAATTCTGGCTTTTAGGTCATCAATGTTCGACACTCTCCTCTTGTAAACGTTGTCCTTTACAAATCCTGAAAGAAAAAAGTCCAGCGGCGTTATATCAGGTGATCTGGTCGGCCAAGGAATTGGACCTCCTCGCCCAATCCATCTTCCTGTGAAATGGTCATTCAAAGAACTACAAACGATGGTACTCCAATGAGGTGGTGCACCATGTTGTTGCAAAAAAACATGTGGCTGAAGCTCTTCTAGTTGTGGAAATACGAAGTTTTCCAACATGTCTAAGTATACGACTGATGAGACCGTCTTTTCTGTAAAAAAGAAAGGCCCAATGACTCGGTCGTGCATTAGTCCATACCACACATTAACCTTTGGGGAATCCCTTTGTGCCTCACGGTATTCATGGGGGTTTTCAGATCCCCATATGCGCACATTATGGCGATTAACAATGCCAGAAAGATGAAAGGATGCTTCGTCGGAGAACATTACAGAAAAGTACAGATATTTAGACTGGAAAATGAAATTATCTGAAATTAACCATACGCGCAGACGATATTTACAAAAGTAAAGATATTCAAACCTGAAAAGGAAAATATATAAGTTATTCCAACAATAAATGCCATAAGTTTGTTTATATCTTCATTATTTTATGAGTTACTAAACATCAAAATGGGTCCGGGACTTTATAAACACCCTGTATTTAATATTAGCTGCCTAGTCTGGTATACTTTCCTTATCCCTTACACTAATTTCGCAACTTTAGAGTATTAAGACTGTCTTTGATTTCGGGTGAAATATATCCAAAACTGTATTTAAAAATATAATAAATTATGATATAAATATAATGAATGTCGTACGTACGTTTCTGATCAGCTTTTAACTTATGGAATAGGTTATTCAAGTAGCTTTTCTTATTGGATTCTTCGTAAGTGTCCTGCGTTCCCAAAAATGTTTCTGAGTTAATTTAAAATCTTATGCATTTTTTTTCTGTAGGTAAAGCTTTAATTTATGATATATTTACGTTAAACATTACAAAAGTTGCGAAGAACTTGCATTAACAAAAGTCATGTCTTTGAATATTATGAAAGAGAGACTCCAATTAGACAATCTATTGACAAGCAATCAAACATAGATAAATAATGTATTAGATAAATAAGTTTAAAGATTTGGAAATGTAAATATATAGTACCTGAACGAAGATTCTAATCTTAATTACGTTTCAGTAATATCTAGCGATGAAACTATAAAGCGCATTCAGACGCGTTATTCTGAAATGAATAAACGTTAAATATTGAATCAACTGATGTAAAAACTGCATTAGACTATGAGTTAAACATAGAAAACATAGAAGTTAAAACATAGAAATTGAAGTTTAAATTTGATTAAATTAAAAACGAAAAGCAAATTTCTACGAAATCTAGTATTTGAGTTAAGAAAACAAATTTTTATGAAAGATACTTTATTTAAATTTGAGTTATAAACAGCAAATTAAAAACGATATTCCAGTTTAAGTTAAACAGAAAATATTTTTTAGTATTAAAGGCTCAGAAAAAAGGTATTTTAAAACGTATTCTAAGAAGAATTTAAAATGGTTGAATTTTCAGAAAGAAGCATACAGTAAGAAACAGCTAGAATTCATATGCCGTATGCTATTAACATTAGAAACTTATGTAGGTTCTACTTTTATAAATTGTAGTTTTTGTTTTATAAATTGCTTAAATGTTATGTTAATTAAAAATGTTTTATAAATTGTATACTTTTATAAATTATTGAAAGACAAATCATAAACCATGAATGCTGTACTATTCAAATTTATATGCACGGTGAAGTGAAAGCAGTTTGGTAAAGGAGAGGAAATTCAAACTCAAAAGAAATAAACTTTTATGCAAAAACAGAAGCATAGTTTTAAATTATAAAATTTTCATTATAATTTCAGCGCATATCTAAAACTCTTAATATTTAAAACAATCAATCAATTCTGGTTTAAAATAAATTTCAATCTGGTTAAAACATCCGAATGTTCCAACTTATTACCAGAATTAAAATTCTTACTGTCATTTCTTACATAACTAAAACCACGGAAAAGAAATGTACACTTCATGTATTTCTTCAGTTCTTCCTCTTTCGCCATTGCACTGTTAGATATTAATCTCTAAAACTGCCTCTGCTACTCAAGTGAGAGTACTGAATTGATCACATATTCACATTATTAATGGAGGCATTAAAACTAAAAATAGGTTAGAAACTAATCTTCTGCTTTATTTCTTCTCTGAATATGTTGCAATAAAATACCGCTTAAATTGCTACAACCTTGAACTCTCTATAAAAGTGAAGTAATCAGCTGTTGGCTCGAATGAAGATTTTAATCATTCACTTCTAGACACGAATAAATGTTGCCTACAGGTCATAAAATCATAAAATTTGTTTTCGTTTCTACTAAAAATTTAAACACGATCTTGCTTAAATATACGCTTAAAACATACGCTTTTCTAAAAAGCGTATTTTTAAAATAGTTTAATATACTAATAGTAATAATAGAGCAAGTTTTTAGAGCTTAATATATGTCATTATTTTGTATTGATGACACAAAAATAACTTTCGATTTACTGTTAAAATGTTAAAACAAATTTATATATAGAATGCAACTGAGATTATGGTGACTTTGCTATTTTAATTGTAGAAGATTATTTAAAAGGAAATTTACGAAATATGTTGAGATAATAGTATAGAAACTGAATAATGGTGGTATAATTTCTGGATAGAGAAAATAATTTCTGAGATGGGAATGAGATCTGAAATTTTCTTCTAATTTATGGGTATAGAAATCAATAACAATGGAAGAACATGCTAAAACAGAAAAATAATTGCTTTAAATAAGAGAAAAAAATATATGCAATTCTTTAAAAAATATGAAAGAATAAATGTCTACAGGCTATAAATAGCTACCCGCTAAAATGGCTAAATGTTTTATTTCCTTAAACACTGGTCCTATGCATGCATTTCGAACTATACTCAGTAAGTTAGAAAATTTATAAAGAATTTTGGCGCTGTAAATAAATAAACGAAGTTTTTTTTACATGGACCCAGGCTACTCTGGACGTAGTGGCGGTTAGCGAAGGCTGGCTGCTTGCCTGAAACCAAGGATATAAATTTGATCCTTGTGTACATCTTCACTGTAATGCAGATGCCTTCCCTCTCGTCCTACCTAGACTGGTAATAGTCTAGGTCAGTGATGGCGAACCTATGACACTCGTGTCGTATGTGACAGACGAACTCATTGGGTGACACGGTCCTCGCATTTCTAGATTTGTCAATGGAAACAAAAAATTGCATAATACAAAAATATTTTCTTCATTGTCAACATGTGCTACATTTACCTCGAGCGCCTTCGAGTGAATTCTCGACTGACGGAGGGTTTTATATGTGACATGGCAATAGAGATAAGCTAGGGTTTTTCCCAAATTTGACACGCCGAGCTCAAAAGGTTCGTCATCGCTTGTCTAAGTGTATCCCCTGTGGTCAATTCTTTCCTATGAGACTCGCTTAACTGTTGCTGGGGAAAGTAGTTTCTCAGGAATCTTCTCGCTTAATATAATAACCCCATAAATGTCCCGCCGGTGGGACGTGGGATGGTATAGAATTTCAAAAACAAAATATTACAAATAATGAAATATTCAGTATGCTTTAGTAAGTTAAATAAAGAAGGGTTTTACAAGAAAAAAAAGCTCTTCAGTACTTTCTAAAATGAATTGATCGACTCCGAACACTTTTCAATTGATACTGTCGGGCAAATTTTGAAATTTTATGGTCCGATTTATGGAGTAGCTACAAAAAATAAAGTTGTTTGTGTTTGGCTGTGAATGGTTCCAAAGAGCATTCGCTATTAAATTTGTAGTTGGCTCCACAAATTATTAATTGTACTTAACACTGTGAATTTTCCCGAAAAGATGTGGATCTTTTTTGCACAACATGCTAAAAACCATGGTGACTATTTTACTGATGGGATACTTCCCCCTTGGCCAGCGTATAGAGGTATGATGCTATTCTTATCTCCGTGGGGCAGAAATCGTACTTCTGACCCCTGTGAGAGCAACAAGCCTGCTATTATTCTCAAGCTGTTGTAGGTCTTCCGGGGAAGGAAATCTACTAGCTGTGCACCACGGTAAAAGGCCGAGAGGGCTGGAGAGGTGCCATTATTTAAGCATATGTTGTTGAGTTACATGGAAATGCAAGTGAAGAGGTAACATTAGTTAAACCCATACCGTTGAGTTAATGTCCCTTGAATCAAATACATGCGCTATAAGTGACCATTAATCATAGAATTATTTACGTAAGTTTCATAGAAACGCATACTGCGCTAGATATTATAGGAAATGTTTTACAGAATATATGTAAACATCAAAATAATAATATATTTACATAATGTTACAAGATCACAGCTTAGAAAACATGAAAAAATATTGGTTTTACAGCAGAGATGATTGTACTGCTGATTTAAAAATATGAATTAATAAGCGATACGATAAAGATTAAATGTTATGTAGGACTAAACAATGACTTCGCTTTAGACAGTTTTAAGGAATAGTAATATGTTGTGTGAAAGCCTAAAAGAGAATGAGAATTTAGCTTTGGCTACCGAAAACGATGGCTATGATTAATAAAGCGCGAGTCAAGTTTGTTCATCAAATTGGCCAAAAGTAAAGTTTGACGATGTATCTCAATGAAGATAATTACTTTATTTATTAATAAGTTCAATAATTTTAATTTAATGTAATGAATAATACACATGCTTTCGTAGAATACAGTTCACGACGCGCCTCAAAACAATATTACGTTATTTTGATATGTTATGGAAATGCTATGGAAATATTCGAATACTTTCTGGAACTATTAAATAAGCTACAAAAAATAACATTACTAATACCACGCGAATCTCATCCTTCATATTTTAATAGCCAAAACATAAGGAAGTAGTTTCAAACAAAAAACGTTTGCTCATAATTCAAGTACGATTTCCAGAATGGGATTCAGTACTTCATAAAAAAACGTCACGATAAACAACTAAAGTAATCCAGACTTCCATCTCTTTCGCGTATACTTACAAAAGCATTCAGATGAAGCATTTTAAGAGACTTAGATTTCGATTCGTCATTATTTACCAAAGGCGCCATTTTAAATTCCAACAAAACGCCCTCAAAGTATTCTTTTTACTTTTGCTTGACATTTACGTTCGTTAATGCCTTTTAAATTGAGAGTTTTAAATCTGCCTAAGCACTCTTTCTAATATATTGATCGAAGTTGCTATTTATTTGTTTTCAGTGAGTGATTTTATATGTAATGCTTTATTTTACTGCTTAAATCGTGCGCCAAAGATAAATATTTGCACCTGACTCAAAAAAACCGATGAAGTTTTAATCCTAATGTACATCTTCTCATTAATTAGCAAAGAAAAATTCGGCTGTAAGATTATTTTGTATGTTTAAGACTTAAGTATACATTTTAGACATCGGTTTTTAAATGGTTGCATTCAAACAAAACAAGTATTACATGCAAAGCAGTTGGAAATTTAAAAATCGACAGCATTCAATCTTAATTTAGAATTAATTATAAGACGAATATATTAAAATCATACAGATGACCAATTATAATTTACACTTTTTCGAAGACAAATGATTTTGTGGAATAAACTTCAAATACATATCTCTGATACTGACTGATACTTGTGGAATGAAATGGAATTTATAAAAACTTTGAGGTTTGCTTTCAAAAACTGATTTGTTTTTCTCATAAGCTGTCAGGAGTATCCCCAGTATCTTTTATCAAATCTTGCTTTGCTGTACCGTGGAAGTCCCATCAGTATTTTAAAGAGCATAGTATTTTCAATATGCATGGGGCTTGTGAATAAATATTTCATTCAAGTCGGCAAACGGGAAACTTTAATGCTTTTGTTTGATAGAAGGAAATAAGTTTTTAATATATTAATTGCCATGAGTATCTCCAGTGAACTTTATTAAATTTTACATTATGCTGTGGTAATGATTTGATGAAAACTTCACTTGCTACGTAAGTAGTCTCAAACTGGTGGTCCGAGATCATGCATTTCAATTATGCATTTATTGCAATTACGGTGTTGCAAAGATTGCAAGATTTTAGTTAAGTCCAATTTTATATTATTTTCATTTTCATTAAAAAAGAACACGAACCAGAAACTCATCAGAAAATCAATAAATGCAGTTAATTAATTTACAATGTGATATTTGAAGCTTCAGATTTTATTAATTTTTATTCGGACTTGTCAACAAATAAATAAGCTCAGTTGCGAATCTGTGCCATAACAATAATCGCTTTATGTAGAGTGAGTGAGTGAGTGCACCGCTATGATGGCTTCCGACCACGGACATGAACCAAACGGAATTATATACCATCACAGCGGGGAAAACTCCAAAGTTAAATATCACATATTAATAACAGTTTCTATAGCTTGATAACTGCAGGCACCAAGTATTATTCTAATTATCAGCTTTAAATTCTGAACATTTCAAACATAATACTATTCACGGTTGTTTCTGCTTACGCACTGCATTGAGATTTTCTCTATTTCACCAAGGGTTACTGTGTTTTTGAGTGTGTTAGTCGTCCATATTGCCCAGGCATAGTTCGTTGTTTTCTTTAAGTGCCAGGTTCTTGTATGTGCACAATGAAAGTAATAATGGTCCGTGTCGCCTTCGTCTTCGCATTCGCAGAAAGGAGTTTCTCGAATTCTGAATTTGTTGAGGTATACTGGGAATGGTCCGTGCCCTGTCAAGAATTGTGTTAGGCTAGCACGGTGGGTTTTTATTTCAATGTTAACTTTGGGTTTTGGTAGTAAGCGATTTGTCCTTCTTCCTACATCTGCCTCTGTCCATCTACTTTGCCAGTTTTGTAGCAAACTTTACAAAGCTGTTCGTTTAATGTGAGACCAGGGAAGTTTTATTGGTTGTTCTAGTAAATCCGTGCAATTGGCTGTATCTTTGGCCAGTAGGTCAGAGGCTTCATTGCCTTGAATCCCTGTATGAGCGGCCCATTTTAAAGTGGATCTTTGTGTGATAGGCATTGCCAGAAGCTGTTTTCGAATTCGGCATACTAGAGGACTCCGATATGTTATGACCTCCGATAGCCGTCAGACTTGATGCCGAATCACTGAGTACGGAGAATTTCTGCTGTTGACATGTGTTCGCATACCTTATTGCAGCACTGATAGCTAGAAGCAGCCAAGTTTCCGCTTCCACTCAAATGTTGCAATACCATTTTCCAGACTACAGAAGGCGCTGCTCGTGCCATTCTCCGTTTTGGAAATATATTTATATGTGAACAGCCTTTTTCACTATTGAAAATTAATAAGAAAAAAAAACTGACCGATGAATACCCGCAATTCACGAGGAAATAATTTCTAGTAATTTCTCCCCAAAGCTACAATTTTAGATTTCAGATCGAAAATAAATTTGATTTTTCTCCTTTGCGATATTATTACTATAATATATGTATGTTTTAATAAATATTTCGTAGAGGAAATTAAATGTTTTTTAAATATTTTTTATTTTAATAAACCTTTTAAAAAAAAAAAAAAACAGAAAAAGAAAAAAAATTCTGGCCCGTCAGCTGTTTTCTGAGTTTGAGACTACTGGAGTATATAATATTTTCTATTAATGTATCACTTGAATAGATGTTTCAGTGAAAAACTATGCCAAACAGAAAAATTTGGTGCATTAATTAAAATGATTTTAGTTCATTAGCTGCCATAAGCATCGCTAGTGCTCATGATTCACGACTCCAATGACTATGTAATAGTTTCTAAACATGGCAGTTATGAATAAATGCATCAATCAAGTAATATGACAAACAGAAAATTCTGCTGTTTCTGATTTTGATTTGATTTAAATTGTGTCATAATAACATGTTGAACAGGATGTTAGCAAAATGTGTCTATAGTCTCCTCTTCTTAAGTGCTGATCAGGAGCATATACTTGCATTCGAAAAACTTTTAAAAATAAAACAGACCATTTTTCGAAATTAGATTCAACATTGTGGATGAATGGTTCTCTAAATTTAAAATCTATCCTCCTATACGGTGGCCACAGAGCAAAAATCTCAGCTAGTGAATAGTAACGGCTCTTTAAATTGTTAAGTAAAGAAACTGAATAATAAATAAATTCCCTAAAAGGCATGGGACTTTTTATGCGAAGTTTCCTGAGATATGTGTAATTAAGATATTTATACAATAACATATTTATCTACAAATTCAACAAATTATGTGGTTTTACTTAGTACGGAAGCATTAATCCCCAGAGTGAAAATATCTTCTCAAATTTTTGCCCAGAAAGCTATGAAACTTCTTGTATTAAACTTGTTGAAGCATAAGAAGCATTTTAATAACTTAAATTTTGCTCTAGGTAGATCATAGCAAAAGTTAGATTTCTTTTATTTACATAATTCTCCCATTCGTAGCGTTGAATCAGTTATGAAATTCTCTGCTTGTATGTGCATGCCTAAGACCAATGTTTAAAGATATAAAACCTATAACCGCCTTTCTCTTGTTTCCTAGATTAATGTAGGTTCGAAGTCAATCAAATATATGTGTAGGATAAAGGTCATATTTACAAAGAATGGCGTTAGTATGAAATGGATTCTTACAGGAAAAGAGTATGAAATAGACATATGAGACATTCGACTCCTCAGGAGATACAGTCATATAAAATTCGTGGTATTCAAAGCATATATGAGGATAAACACATAAATCACTATTTTCTGGTTGTCATGATGAACACAATAATATCAGTTTCGAAACATAACATGATTTTTGCGGGTTAGTGTTTAGCTGTAGATATATTTTACCATTTCGTATTAAAAAAGTTGTAGAGACTATTAGGTTTTTCGAATTCAGTTATCAACTGTTTCGAAAAACTAACGTCATGCGATAATGTCTTATATCTTCCCACTGTAAGAGAGACTGGGAAGCGGCACGAGACCCAGCTGATTAAATTTAGGTAACGATGAGAATTTTTTCCACCACATTTTAGCTCGGTGCGCGGGGCCAATGTAGATGGTTTTAGGTTTTCCGATGCTGGAAACACGAAAAAATCTATTCTTTCACCAGTATTCTAACCACGTATCTTACAATGCTACTTGGATGTGCTAACCATTTACACCACGAACGCACGAAACAAGCATGGAATAACTTTTTACAAAATGAGTTTAAAGTTTATGTTAAATGTTTGACCCTTGTGATAAATTACATTTTCTGTAACAATATATAATCTATTAAAGTATGCAGATAAATAGTTACAGCATAAAAATAACGCCTTCTGAAAGAAAAGTGTCAGTTTGCTTTTAAAGCGATAATTAGTAATAAAAATAACAACAATATATGTCTTTTGCATATCGCTGCTATGAAGAAGTGACGAACGCACAGGGATGCATAATAAAACAAATATTTTCCTATTATTCTCTTTTAAAACTTTGCCCAATAGATACTTCTAATGTATTACGGGAAAATGCATTTATTCTCAGGAGGTCTGTTATAAAACATCCAATTTATTGTTTTGGGGAAATATTCTTCATTCCTTGTTTTAATTACTAGACAACATTTTTAAATAATCTGAAATATTTGGTCGCGCGGAATAGATTTCAAACAGAAGTCTGGTGTTGATGAACCCAGACCTAATGTGCAAGAATTTCTGGTAGATGTCGAAGTTCTACGCTCGATTTCATACCATTATTTGCAAGATAAGTCTTCGCTTTTCATTACCTGACCATCCATGCTGCTTTCCTCTAAGGCATAAAGTAATTACCAAACTTTTATTAGCAAAGATTTCAGCCTCATCAAAAGTGAATATATATGAATTATTTTGGAGTTTTCGGCAACTATGCGTGCATTGTCTTGACATATTGCTCTTAATTCTAGTTTCGGCTCATGTTCTTCCAGCTTCTTAATTACCACTCTATGTAAATCAGTGGCACCTGCTGTTTTATATTAATGGCAACTGCTCGTATTGTTTTACAAAAATGCAGCACAATGATGAATATTTTGGAACTTTGCTTGCTGAGCCAAGCACATTAGTATAATGCCTTCTTTTAAAGATGTTTTTTACTGACGGCATTTTGGAGTTTCTTATAACAGCCCTATTTTTTTGTGTGTGTTTCAGTGCAAAAAGATTAGAAATCCGTTAAATTCTGATAACATATTTCACCATCGAAAGAAATATTTGTGATAATTGTGGTTTTTTATTTACATACATATTTCACTGTAATACTGTTCTCATAGAACTTCTTGTTGCTGTAGTGTATCTATTCAACTGTTCATACATAAAACGTTGTTATCCCAGAAAGTCTTGACAGTTTTAATCATTACCGTGTATATTTAAGTATAAATTATTCTAAAACCCGATAAATGGACCAAAAACTCCCAACTCGACTTGAACGTTTGTTCAAAAATACGACATTTAAATCATTATTGTGAAATTTAGACACATGTACACTTGTACAATATAAATAACTGTTGTTCTTATAACGAACAATGCAATTTTGAGAAATTGTTAGATTAAAAATGATATATTTATCGTAAATGAATTAGATTTTATAAAACAAAAGGCGTATAAAATTTGCATTTACAAATAAACAAAGAAATAGTTTGTACTACTCGATAAACGAAAAATAAACTTTATTTTATAAAACATACGTAACTTAATATAAATATAAATTTTATATTACCAAAGAAATGAAATTTTGCTTTATTCGAAATTTTTTTATATTTAATCACTTTCTTAGACTTTCCTTAACTTTACTCTCACCAATGGCCGTTTCGACATACGAATTTCATTCATTCACTTCATGTTCGTGCTTTTTATCAACTTCATTTGCTCATACCCATAATGCGTCATCTTCTGTTGTCAATCTAAATTTGAGAAACTGCACCTTTTAAACGGCTTTGTAACAGTTTTAGCTCTAGTTACCGACTATGAAATTTAAATGAACTATCCGTTCTTATCCAATGTAGCCAACATGTTTACGGTCACGTAGGCACTTCGGAGTGCAAATGTTTTGCATCCGAGTAGTATGTTCGACATTAAAATATTCCGTAAATTATGCGCTAAAATCTAACTTATAAGCGGGAGCACATATACGTGAGTAAATAATGTATATTCTGTGGTGCTGGTGTGGTGTATTGATTATGGCAAATTACTAGAGGGCTATCTGCCTAGGAAAAGGGATGCCTTCATGGAGGACTTTCTAAGGGAAGCGGGCTCGTATGTACGTTAATGGAGACAAGCGCGAAAAGGTCCATGCAGCCAAAAGCCTTTTCGCGAGATTCGAACCTCAGACCTAACAAGCAGTGTTTAGCGATTTTACCGCTCGGCCACTGGGAGGCTGTATATTCTGTGGAGACGTCTGCATGTTGGCTGCTGGCGCTCTTTTAAGACCTTGTAGTCCCGTGGTGCGATATAAACCTGATGCTGGTCTACGCAGTGAGAAGTTGATATTTCTGACGTTCGCCGATATAAGGCATCTGAGTCTTTAGCCGCTCCGCTCGCATGCCAGAAATGCTCGCGCACACTGCTGGGAACTTGCTGACTCGCAGCTTAATGTGAAACCGGTGAGACTAAAACATATGTCTGGAACTGAAAGATTTCCAGCAATGTCTTTTCCGCGTTGACCCTATAATGCTTTGCATCACATGTTGTTTCAGCAAGCACACGTACATAGATAATTGCCATTGGTTACGTCATAAATGGGATATGATTTTCATATTCCTCTGACAGCAGTCTCCTGACGAAGATGTCACGAACAATGTAAATAACCACTCTGGTTTTATGATTCTTTGTCTTTTAGGTGTGGTATATGATTTAAAGGTTTTCTCTAGTTGCTATATTTATTATGTTTCCGCTAAATTACAGCAGCTTTGAGAGCGTGGTTTAGCTATGTGTTTTTTGTAAGATTATTATTTACTAATTTATTTTTGTTACATGTATATATACATTCTATGCTACCTAAATCTAAGCTGTCAATGTCTCAGGTGTTACCCAAAAGGATTATTCATACTAAGCCAAATTTGAAAGTTTTTATTGATTTGTAATTTGCATCAAATAAATTTTGTAATACGACGCATACAAAATGCAATAAAGCAACGCAGATGAATTTTAGAAGATGGTAGTCAATATTATGGCAATTAACATATGAAAGTGGTGTTTGGTCAAAAGCAATATGCAGCCGAATTAGCAATACAGTACAAAAGCAATTCAGCTTTATTTCCATTATAGGACAAAACCCGCCAAATAATTTTTATTAGAAAGACTTGTGCCCTCTCCTTGGTATTAGTATTTCTTTGGTTCTTATTTATATCAATTTGTGCAGAGATGTGTGTGCAAAAATAGAAAACCATTTGAACAGACCTTAACTGGCATTGCTGCCTATGGGTTACTTTTAAAATTGAAATGCAGGTGTTGTTCTTATTTAAAAAATAAATATTGTCAAACAAATTTGGAACATGTATTGTTCTGTTTTAGTTCTTTGCTTAATGCAATAGTTAAAGGGAAAGATCTATTTCCTATGCTTAGATATAACATAACAGGTCTAAAACGGATTTACCACCATAACAGGTCTAAAACGGAAAAGATTCAATGATTCTTAAGGTGACTTACCGCATATTAAAGACAAGACCACGAAACAAAGAAGTTATGCAACAACCGAGTTTATTATTAACTAAATTAGTGAAGATAAATATTATTCTTATGCACGTTGTGGTGAACATATTTCCTTCATTTGGTCTTTATGCTGTAGACCAGAATAAAACTGATTTAACACTTGAAATGTAACCCACAATTAAATGTTTGAGAAATCTCTGGAGGTTTGGTTTGTTAGATTACCACAAAGCATTTAAGGGTTATCTTTGTCAAGGGAAGAATGCCTTTTCGGAGGATTTTTAAGAGAAACTATCTCATATCCACGTTATCCAGGGGAAAACTCCAAAAACGTTTATTGTAGTTATTATGCATCTAGCCCGTTAATCGGGGTTTGAAATCCGATCAAACTACCATTATTCAGTAACTTTACTGCTCGGCTGCTGGTGAGCTTAAGTTTTGTGAATACGTATTATAATTTACTTGCATACATAATTTTTATTATACATGTAAATTACGAACTACAAAACACTGAATTATTTGGATTTATTTATCCATGAGGAGGACTCTTTGTGTGGATAATTTGAGGTGCAGTTCTTTCAAAACGTTCATAAAGCTGGTGTACTTATAAGGTATATCTCCCGCTTTCGTAGCGTGCCTTCGTGGTGTAATGGTCAGCACACTGAGCCGGAATTTCAGAGGTCCGTGGTTCGATTCCCGGCGAAGGCCTTGCATATTTTTCATGTCTCTTGCTTGTAATTAGCCTAATGTCTCTACACTGGCGCCCGAACTAAAAGGGTTGTGGATGATGACTCTCCACACCCAGGATTTGGCGACTAGGTCCCCTAAAACCCTAGTCGCCCTTTAAAAAGGGGAGTATATAAGGTATATCTCCCGCTTTCGTAGCGTGCCTTCGTGGTGTAATGGTCAGCACACTGCGGAATTTCATAGGTATATCTCCCGCTTTCGTAGCGTGCCTTCGTGGTGTAATGGTCAGCACACTGAGCCGGAATTTCAGAGGTCCGTGGTTCGATTCCCGGCGAAGGCCTTGCATATTTTTCATGTCTCTTGCTTGTAATTAGCCTAATGTCTCTACATACTTACCGAAGGAGATGCACCTCGAATGCTTTGGCACAACACGCTATCTACGTATTTACGTAAAATAATTAATTAAATAGCAACTGTCAAAAAGTTAACAAAGCAGCCTCATGCCCCATGTAAAGCTTGAGGTAATTAAAATAGATGCTGATTTTTTTTTCTTTGCAACGAAGTCTGACTTATTAATGACTAGTGATGCTAACTGCCGTACGGAAGGGCCCGCGGTCGAATCTAGGAAATAGTATAGATGCTTGTAACTGTATAGCGACTGTGCAGCAACGTGGCACTCAGAATACACGACGAACCGAAATCTTCCCTAGAGTTTGGTGGTAGGGACTGGAATTCTCAGTTGGTGCGGATGTACAGCAATATCTCTATCATCTATGATATTACAGAGGTGCTAAATAATTAAGGTTAATTTTGTTACGAAATTCCGTTTGCTTATATTTCTAAGAAAATATTTTTATGAGCCTTCTTTTTTTCATCACCGAAAAGGATCGTTCAAGTCTGCTTAAGTTTACTGAAAGTGCACAGAAAATTCAAAGTATGGAGGAATAATGCGAAATTTATTATAAAAACTGTCATTGCAGCTAAAATTTAGAATGATGCTTATAGTTATGAATTTTTAATTTTAAGAGACATTCATAAGTTTACAGTTTTAATTTTATTTGTTATTAAGTTTACGAGAAAAATATACTTAAAATATTATATTTTCAAACATATTTTATATTAGTTCTTTACTGGTTTTGGGGAAGATATTTTATTTGTTATATTATTGCGAGAAAAATATGCGTAGAATATTTTATTTACAAATACATGTTATGTTAGTTCTTTACTAGTTTTCAAAATGATATTTCAGTTTTTATTAAGATATACGAACCCATCATTTATTAATTAATTATTTAATTCTCCACTTTACAATTTTCTGAGCAGCTCAGACTGTATAGCGGTTAGGGGAGCCCACTGTGGTACCGAAGGGTGCGGGTTCGAGTCCCAGAGGAGGCATAGATGTTTATAAATGCAAAGAGTCCGTGTGGCGTAGGAGCAATGTAAATACGCGGCGAGCCGAAAGTCCTCTCGAGAAGCTGGAGGTTGCGGAAAAGAGGGGGAAGACCCTCGGACCCGGCTTCCTGGGGACCCGTCTCCTGCATCAAAATTGGGGGCAAAACTAAGAAAAGTCATACCGCCACCTGTAGGGTGCTTGAAGCTCTTGCCAACGACAAGCGTAATCTTGCACTTCTTACCACGTTCAATTTCGCAGGATTGTTCTGATGTTACTATCACACAAGTGACATAAGTCAGAACACAGTTTTCTGATACAACGTACTGACAATAGATGCTCTTTTCATACGTCGGTGTACATGTATAACTTCTCCCACGGTTATGCACCAATTAGAGAATATGGCAACGAAATCAAACCTTGCCGTCAATCATTTCTAGCATTTTAGATACATCATGTGCTTTATGAACATTTGCGACTGGGAAAGTAATCGATTTCACAGGCATATTCTGGCAAATGTTATGTCGCTTGCCTTAAGATACATAAAATGTATAACCAATATACAGGATCGTTCAAACGGTAAGCGTAACCTTAAATTGCAGTCATAAGATGTAAGTTCACGTCCCGAAACTAGTCACGTGCTCAGGTCGTTGAGAGCGCTCCAGATTTACAGAGATAATTTAAAGTTAATTAGACGCGGGAGGGGTGTGTAAAATAATTAGTGCGCTAGCATCATGTTTAAAGTTATTTTATGAGCAATGCAATATGCGTTTTAGAAATAAAATTAAAAGAAAATGCTAATATTCAAAAACTGCAAAACGAAAATGAAAACACGCGTATAAATCCTTCCCGTTCGCGTTTACTGACTCAGAGTTGTGAGGTTAAAAAAAAATGTTCCAAATGCTTGCAGAAAATTTTCCCTCAATAATCTTTACAGTGTGCATATGTATCTTGAGTTAAAGTAAAATATACCTTTTTATTCTCCTTTTATAATTTAAGAGAGCAGGAGAGAGAAATAGCGCGAACAAACATTAATTAGTCCGTAAACTTAATGAGCTCCCAGGGTAATATAAACAATTTATGAACGGAGTATTCTATGTGCTTCTAGTTTGATGTAGTTTTCCTTTTTTGAAATTTTTTGACAAATGAATAGTTCTTCAATTGCGATTACCCAAACGCCAGAGCTAAAGCATATAGTGCTTAGAAAGAGACAGATTTGTCTTAGATCCTGTACTTAGAGGAAAATCCTATTTCAAAAGCTTCGTCCTATTTTTAAGTAAATGGAACATATTGCATTCGAATATGTCCCAAATCAAAATAATATTCATTTTCTAAATCCTGTTACGAATGATGAATTTTATAAGGATTTGCTACTAATTTATTAAAAGGGAAACGCCGAGTATTCTTGAATTATTTTATTCTCCACTTTACAGTTTTCTGAGCTGCCTAGACTGTATAGTGGTTAGAGGAGCCTACTATGGTACCGACGGGCCTGGGAATTATTTTGCAATGAGTTACGTTTGTATGTGTTACTACTACCTCAAGATCTGTCAGTGTTACTACAATGTGTTTTGAAAGCTAAGTGGACTTATTGCAGTGTGTGGGGCAATAATTTGATTGCCAGTTGGACAGTCGTTTTACACGCAAAACAAATCGTAATTATTTATGATGTAAGTAAAAGATACGTTGCAACTTCATATTAATATCTAATAATTGTGTAATAAGTAAAAGAATTAAATGAATTATTAACCGTTAGGGATGCATGTTTCTTCTTCAAAGAAAACTGAAAACAGCTAAATGATATGTCTGTATAAAAATAAGAGGCACTTCATAAAATTTAAATGGCATATATCATGAAGTTGTAAATACTTGTTAATATTTGTGCTATTATAAATTAATTCAAAATATTGTTAGAAGGTAAACGTATTTATTTTCTACTGTTGCAACTTTACCTATATCTTTTGTACTTTTGAGCAAAATTATTTTACAGTTAGTTTGAGTTAGTTTGAAAATATTGTCATATATTGCCGTTTATAGTTTGTATATAAGTCTACTAAATCTGAAAGGTTATGGATCTCGAAATATGACGAATCTCGAGTTTCAGGATCTCAAATTTTCAAAAATTTAGTGAAAGCTTACCAAATATTGCTTTCACTAAATGCATCTAAAAATTCGGTTTCTGAAATATCTGGAATTTTTCATTAGGAAATTCTGCAGTGAAGGTGTGTGAAATTTTAAAACCAGCCTTTTTCGAGTATTATGTAAACTATGAAGTCTGGAGTAGGAAGTTAGACAAAACAGTAAACTTTAGATCAACAACTATAATAAGGATTTAAGTTCTATTTTTCTTAGTCTGGTTTATTTGAATATGACAAGGAACCTTAGGGCTTTTTTCTAAAGGGAGGGATGCCTTCATGGAGGGCTTTCTAAGGGAAACTCGCTCATATTCAAGTTACACATGGCGGAAAATAAGACTCATGCAGAATTATTTTCAATGTGTGTTTTTACATGCTCTTGCTTTCAGTTTTCCGAATGCTAGATAGTAGAGAAATCAAAAGCAAATCACGGAACTTTACAGTTTTGGTAAGCGTTTCTTTGGCTACAAGCTCAGAGATACTTTAACTATGTACAACACTCCCACATGATTTCTGGTAAGAATCCAAGCAACCTGGTCCCAAAAATGTGCATATAGATTTATCATATGCTTTTTCCGCAATATGCGTATATTCTATGAGCCATCCTGCAAGCGTGTAATCCTTTTGTAACTTTACATGTAGATTAAGCGACTTCTTGTTTCTTCAGAAGGCAGGGCATATACCCCTCTAGAACATACGTTACGTAAGAATTAGATTTTATTATTCGAATCTTAAGTAATTGCACATCATTAGCTATAACGTCCTTTGGTGCAAGCAAAAAATATTTACATATAATTTCTTTATAATGGGATGAATGTAAGGAAACAAGTGTTATTTATTATATTAAACTGGTGATAACAATATGTTGATAATGGTACTTAACAACATTTTTGCTTTACTCCGCGCATTCATTTACATCTGAAAAGAATTTATTCTAGCACACCACCTGCTCTACGTTTTCGCATTAAAAGTTTGAATGTTGAGGAAACACGAAAAAAAAAAAAAGAATTAAATAAAGCCCAACTCAGCTATGTAGCTTAAATCTCAAATGAATGATCGAATTATTTAAAAAACGCAAACGTTAAATGCTATAAAAGGAACAACAATTATTCTTGATTATTTATGCGTTATGTTCGTTTCTGTTGAGCAAAATAAAGTATTACATATTTCGTAAAGGTCATGGAGTAACCAAAGTTTCCAGTCTGAACTAATACCTTCTTGGGCATTTCGTTTTGAAACCCCTGAAAAAAAAAGCCATAACTTTGAAGCTACTTCCTGCTCCATCCGATCCCTCATTATTTATTGAGTCGACATTTTTATGTATTCAGCTGGGCCCGCCTTAATGTTTTCATTTTACTTTTCTTTGCATTTGGGTACATAGTTAATGCGCTCTAGATCGAAACTTTTTTACATTGAAGAATTGCTGAAATTAGACGCAGAGACTTCTTTTAACTTCCCGTTAGTTTCGTGGTTTTATTTTTTTAAGCCACGTGATAGATTTATGACTCGGAGTGTGAGAGCATTTGCATCAAATCAGACACGATTTGCTCCACGTTTCGCATTACTTATGCTAAAGGGTTTTTGAGAGAATGTATCAGTATTTGTGGAACTGGTTTTGAAAGGGTTGCATTAAGTATGTAATGTTTCCAGCTGCATTACATTATTCTGCAATATAATACTTCAGGCAGTTAAAGGCCGAAAGAGTAGATTTAAATATAGGCAACAAGGTCCAAAAGTTCGTTCGATATCCTAGATTCCTCCCGAAATCTCAGTATCTCAATAGTTTTCAGTATAATCATTCCTAGGCTTCATTTTTGCTTTAATGTGATGGATCCGCCATTTTCATCAGTATCAAATTATATCTGAACTGCCTTCAGCTTTTTTCATACCTTGGAGCCTTGATTTTTAAGAAACGCCAGACAGTAATTGGTGTAATTGATGTAAATTTATTTTCAAGGCTCCAATGGATAGAATTATCTTTTTCAAGAGTATCAAAAAGGAAAAACAAGGATTTATGCATAATCTCGTCGACCATGGTAGTTGGCTACTGTCGAACAATCCAAGTTGTCTGAGATCCACCAAAATTGCACTAATTGTTCCTGCCGAATTCTGAAGGAAATGGCACTTTTTTATTTAATAAACAATCAATATCTAATCTATTTTGGTTTCGCATTTCGTAAAAAGACTTTCGTCGATATCTGTTATTTTCTTGGACCGTCCCATTTCACCGAAAACTCAGTTTACGACCATAATAAGTTCCGATTTCCCGCAGGTAGAGTGTGAAATTTCCGATTGTGTGTTGAAAGTGTTCCGATTTCCCGCAGTGAAATTCGTAAGAACTTTCTTATGTATAGTGATCTTCATAGATCACTCACTAGGTAGTTTTCAGAAAATGGAATTCAGCACTATGTGGTGCACAATGCTACTGTGAAACCAATTAGGTTCGTTATTAGAGACCTTGCTTCAGATTACCAATCCGAAGAAGTAAGCGGGGACTGTTAGAAGAAGGTTTTATTGTGATCAAGGTAAGTCCGATGTACCGATTTGGAAGTAGAGCATCCATGTCTCTTTTTCAGGTTCATCTTCTTAATGAGCCTAGATCAGAGCGTATCTATCAGATTACGCAATTAATGTATTTTACATTTCTGTAGATGCTTACAGATTCAAAAGCATCGTGTCCCAGTGCCACAATTGCCAGTACTTTTACCACTCTTCAGAACAGCGTAAGTTAGCCCTTCGATGTGTCAAATTCTTCTTACACCATAAAAGTGTAGAATGTGAAGTCAAGTCGATTTAAAATCTTAGATGCTGTAAATGCTGTCAGTCACATACTGCGAACTTGAAAAAATACCCGCAAGAAATAATTTTGTAACAAGGAAAACGACTTGTCAGTTCCTATTGCTCGATCACGAGGTGAGCCTCGTGGCCAGATGACTGCGAAAGTACCTTGCAACCTCCTGTCAGGGATAGAATTAGTGAAGGTATTGGAAATGCTAAAACTTCGAAAATTTACAAAAGAGCTCGAAACCTCTTTCTAAAAGTCTACTCTAGAAGAAACTTTCAAGAAACTGTAAATTCGATAAGCAGAAGTCTCTAAATAGAACTGAGCCTAAAAATAACTCGGAAAGCATCTTTCGTGCTGTTCATGATTTCATGAAACTAATCAAAGAAGTTATTGCCATTTTTAGCAGTTTTAGTTTAGGCATATTTTAGAACATTCGCAGAAAGATTGAATGAAATTAGAAATATTCAAGAGCATATATATAAATTATTATTATTGTTTAAAACTGTTGAGGAGATCTTTAGGGGAAACTCTTCCACTAGCAGAAGAAAGTAATTTCACTTTCTTGCCCAGATTATATCAAAACTTTACTAAAATGTTTCGTATACAAGCTTTATTGGCAGTTTGGTGTATTTGTATGTGTTTTCGGTTGCTGTGCTTGTTTTTCTCGTAAGGGTTTGTTTCAGATATTGTATTGCATTCTCAGTCCTGAGTTATTTTTATACTGTCGATTACAAGTTTTGCTTAATTTCACACTTTAGCAGCATAAGCATTATATATCATGACAGCTGATATAGGAAGGCGTGTTTGTGAAAATGTGTGATTGATTCTACGCAGTAATTTTTGGCATTCAAAAAATTTTGGCCCTTTCAAAAAAGCAGCATTTTCTGCATACTTTATTTTTTACTATCGAAAGGGTAAAAATACAGTTCAAGAAAGAAAGCAATTATCCGATGTGTATGTAGAAGATGTATTGACAGAATATCGGTGCCAAAACTGGCTTGCAAAATTTCGTTGCCGAAATTATGATCTTGAAGATCATTCTGGAAGGCCAGTTGAAGCTGATGAAGACACAATAAAGATATTAAGTGATGCAAACTGGCGAATAACAACTCGTGAGATCTCTAAGAGATTAATTTTATCGAATTCGACCGTTCATGATCATTTGAAACCCTAGGTTTAATCTCAACGCTCGACATGTGTGTTCCTCATGTTCTCACGGAAAGAAATTTATGCCGTCGCATTGACGTTTGTGATTTGTTTCTCAAACGTGAAGAAAATGATAAATTTTTGAAGCGTATTATCACTAAAGACGAGAAGTGGGTTTTCTGCAACAATGTTAAACGCAAGACATCGCAGAGCAAAAAAGATGAACCGGCTCAAAGCACTTTGGAAGCCGATATTTAACATAAAAAAAGATGATGCTTCGGATTTCAAAGGAATCGTTTTTTAGCTTCTACTGGACAACACACCAATCAATTCTGAAGTGTACTGTCTCATCTGTACAAACTAAATGAATCACTTAAACAGAAATGTCCAGAACTGTTCAGTCGAAAAGGTTTAGTGTTCCACTAAGACAATGCGAGACCTCATCCAAATTTGGTAAGTCGCCAAAAGCTTTTACAGCTTGGTTGGGATATACTGCCACACCCACCATATTTTTCAGACCTGGCACCTTCTAGTTATTATTTGTTCCGATCTCTAAAATATTTTAGACAGTGAAATCTTTACGTAAAATGAGGAGGTCAAAAATCCCCTGGATCAGGTTTTTGCCAGCAGAGAAAAGGAATTTTATGAGCAATGAATCATTCTACTGCCAGAAAGATGGCAAAAGGTATTGGATCAGATCGAACAATATATAATTCAATAAAATTTTTATTCACCATATAAAAGTCTTCTTTCATTTTCATAAAAAAATTGCGTCACTTCAACCCAATATGTAGTTTTGCTTGTTTCGTATTTATACTACGTGCTTTAATATTTTTCGCATTGCCTTTATTTTGTAGTTGAAATGTACTTTCTGTTCTCCTTGTCACAGCTCATTCAACTTGGTTTGGGACTAGTGCTTCACTAGAATTTCAGTGGCACTTGTGTTTTAGTTACGGTATCTAAGTTCGATATCCTGATTTCCCCGAAAACAGGTTACACCGGTGATCCAGCACTCGCACTAAACTTCACACAGATAATTCTTCCGGTTTGTTATTGTCTCTTTGGCCTAATTCAGCTAACCATATCGTGTCTATTAATAAACATTTTTTATGATAGAAACTTAAAATAGAATTGAAAATAATCCACAGCTGGCTGTTCTGTAGAAAGCAGTCTCAAAGCTTCATAACGCTTTAAAAATGCAAGGAATAAATACAGCAATAACAGCCAATTTATATCCTCATTCATAAAAACAAGAAGTGGCTTTCCAAGAATCAAATGGGTTTACATCAGAGGAAAGCGGAGATGTTATGAGTATGTTGTTATCTTACGCTTATCCGTAACTGATCCTTAAAATTTAAAGGCATGCTTTTAATTTAAATGTAGAAGTTCACCTTTAACTATAGCCTCGGCCCATAGCCACTGTCTCTTTCAGAACCAGTTCCTGTGGAATTTCTTGTAAGCTAAAGGTATAATTAGCAGTTAGAAAGGTTAAATTAGAAAGTAATTTAAAAAAAAGTATTTTAATGTAGAGTAATTAAGTATTTTAATGTAGAGTATACCACCATGTTGCTGCTTAACTTTGAATTAGGACAGTGTTTTATAAGCAGTTGAAATTAAGATACGGAGCAAGGAAGACTAATATTTGTAATACTAGAGTACAACAAGTCAGCTAGGACTAGCTTAATAAACATCAGTATAACTCGCTAACAAATTAAAAATATTCTTTTCTGTTAGCTAATAGCTTTTGAGTTTACTTTAAGTTAATTTCACACCGCAACCAATTATGCAATTTACTGCTTATGAGAACGTAAATTTCTCACTCCGTGCAGTTCATCTTCATCATAACTTAATCGAAATCGGAGAACTACCGCGTGCATAAATACTGGAAAAACTGTTTGTTACCCCTTTCTGCTGACGACGTTTCAAGCGAGTGTGTGGGGCTTTTGCCTCACACATGTCGCCCTCCTATGATAATGGCGTTTTGGATGGATGAAAACGAAGGAGCGGAGATAGCTTAAAAAATTGCACGAAGTAGCTGAAAATGTTTGGCTAAAAGGGAATCTGACTTGATGCCGTGCTAAAATTTAAACCATTGTCGAGCATATTATTAATATGTGTTTCATAGCCAGAAAATGCCCATATTTAGTCGTCAATAATCGCCTCGCCGAAATTACCACGTGCTGAACGAAAAAATATGTGTGAAAGAAAATATTATACGCATGAAACTCTCCATCTGCAATTTGTTTAGTATACTCACCGTGTAGTAAGCTACAGTGCACAGCATAGACAATGGTGAAAGATTAGAAAATTGTGCTCCTTTGCAATGTAAAGCCCCGAGATTCCGTTCCATGTTTAGCTTCTCACGTTTTGTGTTCTAAGTTAATGTGTTATGTTATTTTTGTGTACTATGTGATCTGTGTTTATCTGTGTTATATATATATATATATATATATATTAAATCAAGAGAAGATTTTGGTAAAATAAATGTGAGATTGAAAGAAAAGTTGTCTCCGCAAATCTCATGCAAGTGGGTTATTGGGTAAGTGAAACATTTTATTATTCTTGATACTAAATCACAACGAAATGTACTAGACGTAATTTTAGGCCAGCAAGTATTTGGGCAAAAATAACATTTGTTTTTTGATACTCGTAGTATCTAATTTATTTAGGGAGTCACACCTTCAACACCACATAATGGTGCCGTGACAAAAAAGAATCTGAAATTGTTTAGCTTTTGGTGCTGTTAAACAGGATAGAAAATGATTTCGGGCCGAGAACCGTTTTGTGTGTGTGTTTAATAATTCCCGGCTACACAGGTGATTCCAATAAGTTAATATTATTAGTGATTGCTTAAATGTTAATAAGGATAAATATTTTAAAATTTTGTGATTATCTGATATCAATCATTAAAAAATATTAAGTTGAAAATTTCATATGAATAAAAAAAATAGAATTCCATGTGACTATGTTTTCTGGTAATACGAGATGATATTATGATTAAGAAATAGCTGTGTGAAAATACAACTGTTAATTAATATCTAAATTAGTCAATGCAAATTTTGGTCAATATTTAAGAAATTATTGCTGAATGTATATCAGAATATGTGATAATGAGTATGTAATAACGTGTATCAACGCATGTAAAAAAATTTCTTTTGATAAGATTTACAATAGTGTATTTATGAATGTACTATTTAATGGGATCAGCACTAATCTGTAATAATAGTAATTTGTAGTGGAGCTAAAATATAGTTATTTAGGTTCAGAATGGCTAAGAAAACTACTATCATGAATATGAGTCTTGCTACTGCTTTGCCTACTTTTTCAGGGGAGCATGACGAAAATATAGCATTTTTTCTAGACCAGTTATGCCAAATGGCTAGTTTAGAAAACTGGAATGAGCAAAGAAAAAGCCTTGTGTTAAAAATTCATTTGAGGGGTAAAGCATTAAAATTTGTAATGGGTAATGAATCATGTAAAGATATGTGATTTGATGACTTAAAAAAATTACTAAGTAACAAATTTGCAAAATCTCACTCATTTGACGCGATTCAGAATAACTTTGCCTCAACTAAACAGACTCCAAATTAGTCA
Source organism: Stegodyphus mimosarum (assembly GCA_000611955.2). NCBI lineage: Eukaryota > Metazoa > Arthropoda > Arachnida > Araneae > Eresidae > Stegodyphus > Stegodyphus mimosarum. The sequence continues at coordinate 574,731 of KK120407.1, read as the reverse complement.
GTCGAGGACTTAGCTAACAAAGTGAATGCTTATGCTGCTAAATATTTTTGGTGCTATCCTAGTTCTAGTGAAGAGGTACATAACCTCACTCAAAAAGATATGCTTTGAAAATTCGTTGAAGCTCTCCGACCAGATTTAAGACTGGAGGTTAAAAATCTAGGACCTGTTGATTTTGCTACTGCTGTTAAACAGGCAAAGAACATAGAGAAAGCATTGGAGGATTATGGTAACAACACACAGACACATGATTATTCACCTGAAATAAAAACGTTAATTGTGCAACAGATGCAAAATAATAGAGCCATTGAGGATTTGTCGAAAAAATTTAGTCAATGTAAATATATTTATTACTAATGATAATTTGTTCATTTAAAACATAATTAGTAAACAGCAAAGTGATCCATACATAAAAACATTTATAAAAAAATTGCAGGATAACCACAAAGATAGTATAGAACAATATTTTATTGATAGTCATACAGATGTATTAATGATAAAATTAAAGCCTGTAAATGCTAGAAGGAAAGACAGACGTATCTAGGATAAAATTCTAATACCTAAGGCATTAATCAAAGATGTATTACAGACAGTTCATGCGCCTCACTTTGGTATTCAAAAGACATATGAGCTTGTGAAAGCAAAATATTATTGGAGAGGTATGTACAGCGATACCAAAAGTTTTGTAGAAAATTGTTCAGATTGCTTACAAAATAAGTCTAGACCACATAACACTCTGCCACGTCTAATTCCCAAGAAAGATCTTGCTCCTGGAGAGATGATAGCGATAGGCATAGTCGGTAAACTACCAAAATCCATAGATAATAAGTTTTATGTACTCACTATCATTGATCATTATTCCAGATATTTAGAAACAGTTCCATTAAACAACTGCACTTCTCAATCCATTATAAAATCTTTAAATGATTATTTCGCTAGATTTGGCATTCCAAAAATTTTGTTATCAGACAATGGTTCTTATTTTCGTTACACAGAAATTAATCAGTTTTTAAAATCACTTGAAATAGAGCACAGAAAAAGTTCAATTTATTATCCACAGTCGAATGGGTTGATTGAAAGTGTACACAGGGTGATGAAGGAATCAATTTCAGCAATATCACACAAAATATTTGAATGGCCACAAAATATTCTGATATTTAAACTGTATTACAATAATGCTAAACATTCTGCAACTCAATTTTCACCAGCAGAACTATTTTTTGGTCGAACATTAAATACTCCCATAGATAGCAATGATTCTCCTAAACTAGCAGAAGATTTACAGGAATATTCCAAAAGATTAAAGGAACAATTAAGTAGAGATAAGGAACAAGTAAAATTAAATGAGGATGAATACTTTAATTGTGCAAAAAAAAATATTTGAAAGGAAGAAAAATTCCAGAATTGAAATCAGGGGATAAAGTTTTTATGCAAGAATTTAATGACAGAAGGGTGTTACATACGAAATACAAGGGACCATATGAGATTATTAAAAAGCTACGAAATGATATTTATATAATAAAATTAGATAATAAAACTACTGAAGTGCATGTAAGCAAATTGTTTTTACAAAAGCCTTCAAAAATAGATACGACAGAAAGTGAGGATTAGGAGAATAACACAATTATAAATTGTAGATCAACGAATTAAATTCAAAAAAAGAATGTAAAGAAGTTGTGGTTATGTTAAGCATCTGTACAAAGTAGACAGTGAATGATGATCACGTATGGTATGGGTTAATTTAGTGTAAGAAAGCGCTAATTGCACGATTTTGGTAGAGTTGGCTGGTCCATATACCAGAAAAATTGAGTGGTACTGTGCAGGGTCTAATTAATTGTACTAGGTAACAAATTCAAAAAAAAAAGAGAATGTGTTTTAAATCCCCTTGTCATACTGCTGAATCAAAGTAAAGGCATGTAATCTGGTAGTTGATCTAATACAAATGTAGCTTGTAACAATGTCATGACATATTGGTATACGAAATGTATATGATCAAATGATAAAATTAGCTATGTAATGAGAAAGTGAATGTGATCCTAGAATGTAAAGAATAAGATAATGTAAACAAAGAGGTGTAACATCAAAATTGATAATGCAATGTCATTAGTTTAACTGATTAATTGAATATTGTATCACATGTGAGTTATAAGTTATATATGTCAAGTGCAAAAAAAAAAATTTTTAAACTGGAATCACATCTGTAGTGAAGTGTAGGAAAATTAACAATGCTTGAGTACTTCAGAGAGTAATACAAATTTAGGAGTGTAAAAAAAAAGTTGTATCATGAAATGTTTTAAGTACAGTGCTTTTTCAAGTAATGTGGAAATGTGTGTGTATTGCAGACGAGAGTTCAACTGTGTTCGGCAGAACTTGATTTCATATGTTCAGTGATGAAGCAATTTTTTCTTCGGCCAGAGGGAATGTGAGAACGTAAATTTCTCACTCCGTGCAATTCATCTTCATCATAACTTCAATCGAAATCGGAGAACTACCGCGTGTATCTTCAATCGAAATCGGAGAACTACCGCAGTGTTTCCGTACCAGAAAAACTGGTTTTTCCCCACTTTCTGCTGACGACGTTTCAAGCGAGTGTGTGGGGCTTTTGCCTCACACATGCCGCCCTCCTATGATAATGACGTTTTGGTTGGATGAAAAAGAAGGAGCGGAGATAGCCTAAAAAATTGCACGAAGTACCTGAAAATGTTTAGCTAAAAGGGAATCTGACTTGATGCCGTGCTAAAATTTAAACCATCGTCGAGCATATTATTAATATGTTTTTTAATAATTATACATATGTGTTTCATCTCCAGAAAATGCCGATATTTAGTCGTCAATAATCGCCTCGCCGAAATTACCATGTGCTGATCGAAAAAATATGTGTGAAAGAAAATATTATACGCATGAAACTTTCTATCTGCACTTTGTTTAGTATACTCACCGTGTAGTGAGCTACAGTGCACAGCATAGACGATGGTGAAAGTTTAGAAAATTGTGCCCTTTTGCAATATAAGGCCCCGAGGTTCCGTTCCATGTTCAGTTTCTCACGTTTTGTGTTCTAAGTTAATGTGTTATGTTATTTTCGTGTACTATGTGATCTGTGTTATATATATACACATTTAATCAAGAGAAGTGTTTGGTAAAATAAATGTGAGATTGAAAGACAAGTTGTCTCCGCAAGTCTCATGCATGTGGGTTATTGGGTAAGTGAAACATTTTATTATTCTTGATACCAAATCACAGCGCAAATGTACTAGACGTAATTTTAGGCCAGCAAGTATTTGGGCATATATAACATTTTTTTTTTTTTATACTTGTAGTATCTAATTTATTTAGGGATTCACACCTTCAGCAACACACTGCTGCAAAATTGAGCACATTTCTGAGGCTTCCCGCGTATTTAATTTTGCAAGAGATTTCTTTAACGTTTTTCAAGAAAAGGCGTAAATGGTGATTATTTTGTTTATAGAAATAAGTAACTGCCTATCAACGTTTCAATTAATGAATGCAAATCAAATACGTAGTATCTACTTAATAAGACTCACGATGTTTTTTGAAAGCATGGTAATTATTTTATTCCATATTGTTTTAACAGACTTTAGATTTCATAATTGTGCACAAGCTTACATTGAAAAAAAATAATTATTGCAATATTTTAAAATTCCCCTGCTAGAGATTTTATAAAAATCCCTCATCTTTCATATGGTTATTTATTTTGAAACTGTCTGACAAAAATATAAAGATATAACCGTGTGCTGCGTTTCGAAGATTTTATATTCTAATCTCCGCAGGGGATTAATTGGATCAAAATAATTATGATTTCGCGGCGGCAATTATTTTTTTAAATTTACGGTGGCTGAGTGTGTTACCAAGCATAAACTTTGTATAAAATTTACATATTGAAAACATTTGCATGAGTTTTTTCGAAGAAATTAATTGTTAATTTATTTATTTTAAAGCTTAGAAGATGAAATTCTCGTCTGGAAAATGATTTTATTACCGATTCTCTCACGTGAAACGTCAAGGTTAATTATAACTTTTCTTTAAAGCGAACTAAAATTGTTCAAGCTTTCTATCTCCTCTCTTCTGCTTGGAAAAGTTTCATACCCTTTGCGGTTGTTGCAAAAATATACATTAGTTTGCAATTCTTTTTGATATTTTTTGTACTGAAAAACGATGTGGTAATTTTTCTCAGATGATGGATCTATATTTCTTAACTCCTTGCGCTAAAGTGGTTGGCTAATAATTAATAGAGAAATGTAAGTAAAACTTAGACATGAGAAGAACTCAACTAATGACATAGGAATATTCATAATATATAGAAAAACTTATTACTTTTCAAGATCCTTTCCCAGTATCTAACTCAAAATCTTGTCTAGACTAAAATTTTTACGGTTGTACTAATTAAGTTTTAATTTTTACATTTTCCCTAATTATATTTATTTGTTTTAAAACGTTCTTAAAAATAAAACTAATTTTCAATTTAACCATTTCTTAGCTATTTCAATTTTTGCAGTTCATTTATATGTAATTAAAAAATGTAGCTCTGTTGATAATTATTTTGGCTTCTTGATAAAGACCAAAAGATAATTAACTCTATGTAATACTTTAATTGCTTTGTTTTTGTTTTAACTCGAATTTGGTTCCAGGACCAATCTCCAGGTTTGCACTTCACGTTGTTTGATTTTTGTACTCTTCTAGTTAGGTAGCAGGCCACCTTTGAGGAGAATTTAATATTACTGAGATTTATTTTTAATGATTTAGATAGATGATAACCATCTAACTGCAGGCGTAATCATTGGCTGAGTTTTGCAGCTAGTAGATGGCTACAACCGAAATAATATTTAAACATCCCGTGAGGCTGATACGTTCTAGGGACGATAGTTGTTTCTGACAGTGTTAGTGTCAGTAAATTAATATTCCACTGATTCTGCTTTATTCACATTAATTTTGTCGAATAGTGACCGATATTAAAAATTTTCGTTTAAAAGTTTTTCAACTCCATATCTTAAAATGTAAGTGCGCTTATTGCAAACAACTTGTAGTCTGTTTGTGCAATGCTTGCATATATCAGTTTTTCAAACACTTTATGAATACGTTAACTAAATTGCTGTAAATTTTTCCTTGTTAGGATTGGGATATCTCTGTACGCGTAAACTAATCTTCTCTCACTTTCTTCTTTACCAGCGACTATATATTTCTATTTACACTTTCTGAAAGGTAATTATTATTACTATGTTTGATCAGAAGGTTTTACTGATATGGGTTTTAAGTGCTGTAACAATTTTATTAATGGCTTATATACACATTATTTTATAGAATGAGACCCACCGGTGACTCAGTGAATGAGGCTTATGATCATTAATTTTTCATCACAAATTCTGTTACCGATAAAGAAACGATCTGGATCTGCAGTGATTTTATGATTTTCCCATGGGCTCCTTCAACAGTTTAATAACGTGAATAGGTGCCAGTACCTCTTAGCAAGAATTTCATAAACGCATTTATCCCTGAGACAGAAAGTCTTTGTCTGCTTGTACTAGCACTGTTAAAATGAGTTAATCTAGTCTTTGAAATGAACAGGGAATATAAAGAAGCACTAAAGTATGCTTAATTCTGTTTATTTAATAATCTTAGTTTTATGTGAGGGATATGGAATGAAAATATGTAGCCTGTAATCACCTGTCTGTCGTGACTGATACCCGGAAATTCTCAAGATCGTCTTCTTATAAAATTCAATACTATGAGCAATATCATGACAACCATCTTTCTAAGTGATGGAAAATTTGCATTTCCCTTGCGTCTGCTCAGTACTGGAAAGGTGCGACTGAAAAAATGCCAAATAGATGAAAGAACTCCATATTACCCTGATGTGATTAACCTTGTGGTATCGTCCTGGATATTGTCGTGGCTTAGCCTTGGTTCTCTCCATTGTGGTGCGGCGTTGTGATGCACAAAATGACGTGGAATGTACCTGTCGATGACAGGAACAGCAGTAGAAGTCCGTTAGAGTATCCGATTCCAGTCCAGACTGTATCTACTATGAAGCAATGCATCGACTAGTAGTCAAGTACTGTACGAATGTATAAAATGTCAAGTAGACCCGAAAAATACGAGACAGAAATTATCGTGTCAAGTTTTCCCCTATTAACCTCTTCCCGTTGTTTTTCCAATGTCACAGGTTGACAATTAGAAAGCATATAATGCATAGGCAATCCATTGTTACCAACTTACAGCTTAGTCAGTTACATATATATATAAGGCAAAAAATAGAAACATTTAAAGTTCATCACATATTCAACTCAGATGCAATAACCAGAAAAACAGAGGCACATTGAGTGACAATGGTCTGGTTTTTTATTTTTTGCTAGTGATACGTGATAAATTTTAAACATATATATATATATTATATTATATCAATGCATTACCAATTTCTTTTGCACACTTAGTTATAATTATTTTTACTATGCGTTATTATATATATGCAAATAAGATAAAAATATGTAAAACAAACTTATTTTGCTTGGCAAAAGCCCCACTTGTTCTTCCCTTTAATTTGGGTATTTCCTTTTTCTGCCCTGAAAATAGTAACTATTTATAATATATCAATCCAAACAGTGTCATTACAAAATTAATATGCATCATAAGCTCTTACGTAACACTGCAGTGCTAGTATATTATAGTCGATCACGATTTTGAAAACCGAAACTTTTTTACTTCTCTCTCCCTCGTTTTCTTTTGAATGCGTCACATTTTGGCTTGGTTGCTTCTTGCTAACACGCTTCTTGCATCTGAGTATCGTCCATTACCTGAAGATGTGCAAAGCTTCAGGAAAATACTCGGAGTGAATACGCCCACTTCTGAAGATTTCTTCGTCTTTGTGCATCTACGACGCTACTAATTCTTAATTCTCACAAGTTATTATACGTATATGTATGTATTTTGAATGCATAAGTTCATGATAACTTACGCAAGACATTACTGACTTATCATAGAGTAATTAATGACTTATTATTGATTGGATGAACATTTGCATTCTTAATAACTCCAAATAAAAATTTATACAATATAAAATAACTTCCATTGTAATGATTACTTCTATGTAATACAAGCAAAAATTTATATTTTTCTAACTAAGATCAAAATATTTATATATATGACAATGACTAAATCTGATTGGAAAAATTTAAATCTAAATTAAAGAGGATATTTAGTCAAATTTAAAATTCGTAATTTATGTAACAGCACCTAATAAATGTGATTAAATTTTAAACGCGGTTGAGTAAAAATCATGTTATGACAATGGATAAAACTTTTAGAGGAATATGTTTCTGCCCAGAAAGAAATCAAAGCAAACATTTGACTGAAGCGATACGAAAACCAGATGCAATGATTAAAGAAAATTAAATTGCACCATCAATGAATCAATGAAAATTTGCTAAAAAGCCAGTCAAGAGTAAATGAATCTTTATCAATGTTAGAACGAAATAAATGGATTACTAGGATATTTAATATAAATTTCTGTTATTTATTTATATAATTATATTATATTTCTGTTATAATTTCTGTTATTGCTCTTTTCGAGTAAAGAATCTATAACGGCTTTAGTTTATTAACACACCACTTTTCTTTCGCCAAATATTTCACTCGCTTTTAAACACGAGATAACTAACGAATAATATTCAATTGGCAATCTGTCTTTAGAAGTTAGAAAGGCTAATGGTAATTTTATATCATTTTAGTCCAAGATGGTTTCAAATGCATTTCTTAAATAAATTCCCTTTGTTTCACAGATATTTTGAGAAAAAACCTAGGGTGCGTTATTTCTTATACATTCACGAATCGGTAAATTCTCCCCCCCTTCCAACATTGATTTAAAGTGAAGCTACCATTCCAAGCAAAGAGAACCTATTGCTTGCTGCATTCCACTAAAAGACATAAAAGACGCAGAATCATGGTAAAGAACACGCAAATCCATCCCACAAAGTGTATAAAAGAGATGCCGCAATATATTAAGGCTAGATGGAAGATATCTGTAATTCGAAAACAAAAAGACGCATTTGCATTCAAATGTTCGAAATCAAAGGTAGTGATGTGCGAGGATGCTCTCAACGACATTTGTTACCGTGTGCCCTCCAGCTCCCATAACATACAGATCAATATATAGTGGCAATAAAATACCCGGCCTCAAATAAGGACGCCGATAAAACAGATAACCTAGATAATAATTCTAAAAATAGTGCTGGCAATGCAACCTGAATTTAGATGCAAGAAGCAAACATCATGCATTTGCATTTCTGTGAGAGCTGGAAGGAAATTTTTGAATGAAAAGAGAGCTGCGAAGGGCGAAGGGAATAATTTTAGAATTAAACAGAGTCAATGCATTATTTGTCGTTGAATAGTTTGTATTCTGGGAGTTGGCTGCACACAATGAAATATGCTGATTGTGTGGAGGGTTAAGTGGCTTGCTTAAAGCTATATTGTGAGAGTTTCGATGGCACAATGAAAGAGATCGTACGCAGCTGTGTGAAAACAAAACTATTTTGTTTATTCATTTGTAAATTTATATGTTTTAGGAAACAGACTCCGAGTAATTTGGTGTTATGTTTATTCAGCCACGCGTTGAAAGACGAGTTTTGAAATCTAAAGGCATTCAGGAAATGTTTTGTACATGCCAGCGATTTTATTTGTCTTTTAAGATATCGTAAATATTTGTTTGAATCTTAACAAATTTCATTTTATTTGTATTCTTTCATGTTATTCGTTTAAATAATCAAACTTTTTGCCTTAACATAATGAAATTTGCTTTCTTTTCACTGACTTAAATTTTCGATCTTGCTAGTACGTGCCGAGAAAAATACGTTATATTTTATTTTATAAACGTAATCTTTAAATTTATTAAAAATATCATTTTTTCAGTTTCTGGTTTATGTTTTCATAAATAGTGTTACATTTCAGAGTCTATCTGTGAATTTGTAAATGGATATAATGTTTATTAAGGCTTTGTATCTACATACGTAAAAGATAAACGCCCAGTATTATCGAATTATGTAAACCATTATCGATAATAGCACATAAAATTCTACTAAAACAAGAAATCCACTATTTTTCCTCCAAATACATAATGTGACATGGAAACTACAAGAACAAAAACATTTAAGAAAACACGTTATAAATAAGCGATGCTAATTCTGAGAAGTAACAGTAAGTGAGCATTGAATCCTCATAGTTTAGACTGACAGACAGGTACAGGTAAAAGTATGGTGCACACCAGCGATGCACCATGGGTCGGCTGGTAAGGCCTTCCCATACTAACTAACTATTAAAAAATTCAAGTTTTATTAGAATTTACAAAGAAAGTTTGAGGGAATGAGCAACTGAGGCTTTTCAAATGATATACAATTTACATATTATGGTACACATCGTGCAATCCCACCATACGCCCGCATCCAGTATTTATTAAAAACAATGATTCAGGACAAAAAGAGAGTATATTACAGTCTCAATTCAGTTCGAAATTCCGAAATTAAATTGAGCATCTGTATTGGTGTAGCAAAAATAACAGAAAAGATGATTAGTATACAGATAACCATAATGAGATACCTAAAATAAGTATTGGGAGTACAGTGTTATAATGAACTGTAATAATAATACTAAAGAGGTAAGTGTCCATGGGACTATTTTAGTTATGCAAGGTTATTACAGTTTATGAAGTTCACAAGTAAAGTCATTTTGTACATATTCACATGATGTAAAAGTTCACTAAATTTACGCAGTATGAGATCTTATACTTAACAAAGATCTAGGTCGTAGGAAGAGAGCCCCTGCATAACTTTTTTCAACTTCGGATATTGATGTTCATCTTTAATTAAAACCTTTGGAATGCCAGGAGATCAGTTTGTGAGGATTTTATGTGAATACCATCAGTTAAGGGGCCTGAGAAAGTGTAATGATCAGGACTCTCCTACTTTTATTCTAGAAATTTCGGAAGACTTTGAAATTTCAAAACTTATTTCCTGGAGAAACTAACTGGTTCAAGTGGTTATTAGGACTTTTGAAAAGTTGCTAAGTAAGGAATATTTTTCTAACTAGCTTCGAAGTTACCTTATTCTACATAAAAAACATTTAAGAACGCATGGGTAATACAAACAGTTATGAGAAAGAAGCTGTCATAAAAATGAACTTTAATGTATTCGATGAAACATTTTAAACGTATCTGTATTTATATACATATTTCTAACAATATATACTCATTCCAGCTTTCTGTGATTGCAATACATATTTGAGGCAGATATACTTCATATTTTCCTTTTAGGATATTTTTTGAGAGAATCTGCGAATCTGGTTTTGGAATTTTGACACAAATCACCTTTATGCTGGCCGAACGAAACATAATTATCTCTGACCTGGAAAAAAAGCAATCATTGGGTTCTGTGATATTCATGCAAGATGAAGCACTCTTCCGTACTGCTTAACTAGTAAATTGTTCTTAATCTCAACTTTTAGAAAGAACCAAATAATAAGCCATTACATTCAGCATGAGTAAACTCGCAAATTAGATGGCAACATATAAATTTTGCTATTCAACTATTTGCAACTACGCATATACAGAGGTAAACCAGCGTCACTGGAAATGCTAAAAGGATTCAATCCGAGAACAGGCTTAATGTTCCTGTAAAAATAATGTTTTACAGCTGTTCATAATCTCGTAGCTTCTTTCCATACAGCGCTTGACAATGACGGTCGCTGAAATGGATACTAATTATAATAAGGAACATTATATAGTGAATTAAGAGCTAACTTGGATGCAACTGTCATTTAATGGAAATATTCAACATACGGAATGCTATGCTATGTGGCAAATCAAACATCATCTGATTAGTATCATTGTAACAAAAATATGTTCAAATTAAAATTCTTCACAACGCTGTTGTAAATTTTTATATTTCCGGGTGAAAATTTACCATAATATTTTTTTTTTAATTTTACCTAATTTTAAATAACCTTACATAGGTTTGCTCTGCAGGTATTATCAATAAAATAACAGAAATGTATCTATACCATATATATACTTTTCCCCAATCGCTCTATTTTGGAAGAGAGCTGTGCGTAAAACATTATATCTAAATGTGATATTCATTAATATTAACAACTGAATAAATAACAATGAAAACTGAATAATGGAATAATTACGTATAATATGCATTTCACATTTCATTTATCTTCAGCCTGTATGTATGTCCTTCGAATTGAAAAAAATCGATGACGGCAAACTTTGAAATTTCGTAATTCTAATAAAAGCAGTTCCATTTAGAAAGCCCTCCAAAAAAGCATGCTTCCTTTCAAACCTCACGCGTATATTCTGAATTCAAATGTTTAAATTAGGCGAGAAACGTATAACTCTGGATTATACAAATTAACCAGAGTTTATATTTATATAAATGAATTTCACACTTGAATAAATTAAGGGAAATTTAACTAATTCTTCTTGCAATTAAATATATTTTAGATCCGATAAGTTAATGTCGTTCATACCTGTTTCACAAGAACTTTGTTAAAAAATTGTTGATATTTTATTACGCATTCCTTCTGTTTCATTGTGTGTATCACTACCTTTTGTTTCTGCCATTCGGGGAATGAAATCTTACAGAAAACAGATATTCATTGTCTGAACCAGAAACACGACGTTGGGTTCTGTATGCTTGACGATGCATAAGATGTTATTTATTGAATGTTCTGTTTAAGAGTTGGCTGTCAAGCACAAGCTTTGAAATGTACGTTACGGAAGCCAAGACGGAATTTTATACAGGCAGAAAATTTGCGATAGCGTCTTTCAGACATGCTTGAATGATTAAGTAATGATAATATTTAATTCCTCGAAGAGATATTTCTGGCACTAATATATGAATTGCCCTTTAAATGATAATCATTGTATTACTATAACATTTGTCCTTTAAATAAGACTTTTCTTAATTACTTATCTTAAATAGAACTGCTAACATATTATGCAGTAGCTTTCTCTAGTAACTGAAGTTTTGGTTCAGGCCCATTATACACCAGGGCCTGATTTACGCAAGGCAAACTGAGGGATTTGCCTCAGTCTTCCCGCGACTTCAAAACTTCTTATAATATTTAATATGTATATTTTTAATCCTAGGTTTTAAAAAATTATAGGGTTTTATGTTTATTAAACTTACCATTTTGTCTTTACTTTTACCTCCGCTCTCGTCGGTTCCCACCAGAATGCAGATTAAGTGATGTATATGAGTTCAAGGAAGAGTTTTTGAAAATTATCACTGACCGTCTCGCTACATTTTGGCCTAGCATCTGAATTACTTGATTCGGCTTTAGCTTTGCTAGCCGTAACTCCTCGCGAAAGTTTGAGGGCCTGAGCCAAAACTTGCAAAAGCTCTTTGTTTTGTGAATGTAATACTGAATTTTACTTTAACTTTTGTTCTTTTTTCCGCAAGCTGCGGAAAATGTTTTCTGCTACTATACGGGCTGTCTAAATAAAAGCAAATTTATTTAAAATTTTATTCTGTGTTGCAGTTACTTTATTTAAAGGCAAAGAGAGTGGCGAGAAATCTTCCAAATGTCGTTCGTTGATCAAGGAATTAACATTTAATGTATAGTTTAAAAAATCGTACAAATTTGGAAACAGACAAAAAAATTTGAAGAATTCTCTCTTTTTTTAATTTCTTTCAAAATAAATAAATAAGTAAACGAAAAGCAGATAATCCTTAATAAATTAACCTACCTTTCCAGAGAATGCAAGACTGTTACTTAAAATGCGTTAGCTTATATTTCATACGAAATATAATAACCTGAAACCATGAAAACACAACATACGAAACTGCGAAATGCTTGTGCTTAAATAATTTAAAACAAAAATAAAATATGGAATTGTTAGCATTTTTCCATCAGAATTTTAAATTTATATCTAATATATTATTTACCCATTATTATAGTTGATATACTGTAATGTTTTGCTTATCAGTTTGTAATGTATTGATAGTTGCAGAATGCGTCTTTAGATGTTATCACCATGGCTTATTATATAATGAAATGCTGTTACCTATCATCTATCAGATGGGAATCGCGCCTACGAAATTCTCTGACTTCTAGTGCCATGCTGTAACAGCTGGTATTTGACTACAACTGCGATTTAAGAACTGTTAACAACTGTCTGTTGAATTATAAATTTATCAGCAAACAATACATTCAAAACCGTTGAAGTTGTTGGAGAAGATAAGTGAGCTGCAAAATTTAATTTCATATTCCCTGTTGTTGTTGTTGGGACTTATTTCACTTGTTTGACAAGTAAAATCAGGACAAGCCCACGAAATTCATCAGGACAAGGAGTGCAGTATTGCATCGTTGGCAACAGCCTTGATCGCCATACAGGTGACAATACGACTTTCTTCAGTTCTGCCCACCAATTTTGATGGAAATTTTCCCTACTATAAACTTCTCGAGAGGACTTTCGGCTCTCCGCGTGCCTCCATGCCGAAAAGATAATATGCATTTACAAACATCCATGCCTTCTCCGGGATTTGAACCTGGGGCCTTTGTAATGACAGTCAGCGTCGCTAACCATTATCCCGCTTGGAAGGCATATTTCCTGTTAAATCAGTTTTCACCAGAAGTGGACCGGTAAAAGTCGCTGAACACTGGTATTTCGTTTTGGGGTATGAATGGCGGAGAACGAGCTGGCTGCATGGGCGTTTTCGTGGTTTACCCCATGTGTTACGAGCCAATTTCCCTTAAAACGTCCTCTACGAAAGCATTCCTCCCCCTAGGCAGTAGCCCTCGAGTGCTTTGCCATAAACAAATAAACTAAACCAAACCTTAATTAAGATATTCCTATTAAGTAATGTTTTATCAGGATAGGACAAGTTAAGGTCTTTCATGAATGTCGCTAACGGTTTCAATACTGCTCTTTCAGTTCTTAGTTGCCACTTTTTTCTTTCCAAAATATTCAAGAACCTTACCTTATAAACTTCCTTTCGCTCTGTGTCCATTTTCTTATCAATTTTCCTCAATATAAAGTGACACAATAGCCCACTGAATTTCATGTTTAAACGATGAATTTTGGTTGAGCGGTATGACAATATTTTTGTTCCTTTAATAAATAAACTTGTTTAGATTATTTTGAATTACCTTAAGGTTTTATGAAAATCAGAGACAATCAAATGTTAAATATTGTCTAGCTAAAGTTAGCATTCTAGTCGTACTGAAAACCAAACGATGGCTTCTTTCGTATACACATTTAAAAAATCAGCAAATGAAATTAGTACATAAACGAATGTAACAGAAAAGTGTTCTATGTATATATACGTATAAGTTCGTATAAGGGGAAACAATAAGCAATAAATAAGGTAAGAATGTTATAACTTTTACATTTTGCAAACAACAAGGGCAGATTGAAACAAACCCAGAACCTGTACATCCAGGTAGGTGTATAAGATATCGAGGGCCTTGCTAATTCTTAAGCTTACATTATAGTTGGAATTCACAGAAAAACACCCCGGAGGGCGTGCTCTAGTGTGTTCCCCTATCTCCATCCTTTCTACAGGATTTCGGCTTTCCACGTATTCTGAGGGCCTTCTTACCGCACAGATGCTATACCCTTAAAAACACACATGTTTTCTCCGAGATTCAAATCTCTGCCATTCGCAATTACTCTAAGTGTCACTAGCTACGATCCCTTCTGGGCGTCACTATACATACAACAGCAAAACAAGGAAGCATCATGTTAATATAAGGAGCACCACATAAAAAGAAATAAGTTCATAGGAAATTTAATCGATACTCAAACACAGAATAAAAGGAGTTAGCATTAAAAATAGGGTCCCAAAATAATCACTGCGTCACAAAAGAATAAAAAGCGAAAAACAAAACTTTAAGTCACATGTTTGTAAATATTTTTAAAATAGCACATTATTTAAAAAAATAATCTGGAAATTGATACGGTGAATAAAATTAAACGCTTCTTTTCCTTCATTGTGCTCATATGTTTTGTCTGATTTTTACGTACTAGCTGTAATAGTCCTTATGCAACAGTACATAATTCAGGCAGTCGTGTGTCATTTATCACTCCAAAATTAAAGAAATGTTAGCTGTACACTATAATTATTTGCTCTTTATAGATTATATTTTTTGAAAATTAGCACTTACCTCAATATCCATTAGATTCTTTTTCTCTGACTTACGGGAAAAAGAAGCTTTTAGAATTTAATGATAAATCTAGGGAGTTCGTTCTGCAAACGAAATAGAAAGTGCATGAAATTTTCTCTCTATTTTGCCTCAAAAGGCAGAATGTTAACACTATTATTTTTTTTGTTCAGTTCTGAATTGAAAATTCTATCCCAACTGTAATTATACTAAATTATTAAATACTTGTAACCACTCATTTAATAATTAAGTAAACATAGATATGTTATTTAAAATATTAATTCTTTCTCTTAAGTAAATGTAATAATCATTTTATTAAAATATGCTCACGACAATATTCACATTTCAAGTTAATTGGGTAGTCTAGAACATTTAAAACCTATTTGTTAATGTTCACAATACTGTCAAATAGCAAACGTAAATTTCAGTGGATTAAATTAACAATTATTTGCATTTTTAAACATTTGATTATTGCGTCTAAGTATATTTATATAAACGTATTAAATTTTACTTTTAAAGTAATCCTAAGCAAATATCTTTAAGTTCTTTAAAATTATAATATACCATGATAGAAATAATTCTTTGTTTAACCGAAATTGAATTTTTCAAACAATTAAAGTAATTAAATTTTAAATTCCGCCGTCAGTAACAGCAACAACAATAATAATAATTGCATTATCATTTGAAGTTCCTGCTTTAGCATTAAATTAACGAAAACCAAGCTTTACAAGTATTTTTCCAGAAATATTGGAATTGTAGTCTCAGCTTTGTTTTGAGATTGAGAAGTAAGTAACTGCGATGGTGTTTCTGCTATAAAAATCATAATCTTGGGCAAGCGAACTACGACAAGGGCTTAATAGCAACTATTCTGCACCCAATATCGTTTTATGGACAAGTTATCGTAACCTATGACTTTCATCCTAAAAGAATTCATGTAAACATTGCTAGCACAGATTTAGTTTTTCCTTGAAGAAATCTCGTCGTTCATTTTTGTGGTTGTAAACAAAGACATTCCCAAAGGAGACTCTACCCTTACTTTCTTCCCTTCAATGCCTTTTCTTCAAAGAATCTCTCTTGCTCAACTCATTTCAGGGCATGATTGCGCTGCATATTTTGGTCTCTCATGCAATAACAGTGGTAGTTAAATGGTTTTACAACGTTTAACTATTTCTTTCATATTAGAGGCAACGGCATATCTGTCTAGCTTTATTATTAAGCTTCTATGCCAGAGAGACTGTGAGGACAATCAAGCGGAGTATATCGCATCTAGAAGATACAGGAAATTGCTATGAAAAGCTATCGATTCACTGTTCCTTATGACGCTGCAACAGCAATTTAATCCTTTTTTTAAATTTCTAATTAGAGTCTATTTTGTTTTTTTAGAAAACTGTTAGACACAGCTCTTAATTTACGATTTAATATTTTGGCTTTATTGTTAGCTAACTATTTTCTGAATATATTATCCTTTCCTGCTTTCTGCAGATAAAACGAAGCTCACTGAATTAGCTCAAAATTACAGAAATTGAGCCGTACATGACAGAAGTTGGAGCATACTGTGTGGCAAAACCCGTTTCATTTATCCTATTGAGATGCTAGGTTAAGTGTGAGTCCATGGATTGGATAATCGGGATTATGATGAAGCATGCCAAAACTATCTGCCTAACCATAGAAATGCCTTCGTGGAGGCAGTTCGGAGGAAAATTGCCCATATTCTCGTTACACGTGGAGAAAACCGAGAAAACATTTCTGTAACCAGCCGGTTCACTGAGATTTGAACCTGGGTCCAAGGTCCAATGTTCGGCGATCCTACTGCTCATTCACTGGTGGGCCAGGTAACTCTATCGAAACAACAGCATTAAAGCGTCGGTCACAATTTTAATGACTAATTAAGCTACGGGGCATGGATTTATGACAATATACGTGATCTACGGTTCTGGGAACAATATATGCGTCTTTCGATTGCGGTGACGTTTATGCCTGTGGTGGCCATCAATTTTTTGCCAGCCCATAAACCGTTCAATTTTTCAAACACAATAAATTTAATTTGAGTACAAGATATGGACTTAGGATAATAGTCCTATTGTTTCTTTAAAACTCTTACGCAACTTTTATTTAACGTTTGGAATCAGAAGGGACGCAAAACTTTAGTCGAAAAACATTTTCCTGTGTATTAAAATTTATTTCAGTAAGTGTTTTTAGAAGTAAACAGCCCTTAAGCTCCATTAAACTATCAAATACAATATTTACAACTTTTCGTTTGCAGTGGTCTTTTTCATGTTTTCGGAGTTTGATTTGTTCTACATTTCGCTTCTGTGTTCACTATGATTATTCGATTACTTTTACTAAATTACAGTTGTCAGTTTTAACCAATTACTGCCTCTTCAAATCTTACAAATAATTCTACCAAAGCAGGGAATATTTTGTTGCATATTTATTTCTATATTTTAAACACACGTAGACTGTTCAATTTACCTTTTTCCTTCCCAAGAATTTTGCTGTGTAAAAATTGGAATCACACTTACATCTACTAGACGGCTTGTACCACTGGATCTAAAAATATCGCTCTGTATTTCAACTATCACTGTCACGCGTCAGCATTTTGCAACCCTATCGCGAAACAACTGCTTCTCCGCTGTGGGGGGTTAAGTCGAGGCTGAGCGGTAAAGTAGCTGAACACTGTAGTTATGGCTGAGGTTCGAATCCAGCGAACGAGCTGGAGGCATAGACGTTTTTCTGGTTTTCCTCCAGTGTAGCATGTATGCGAGCCAGTTTCCCTTAGAAAGTCCTCCATTAAAGCGTCCCTCCCCTTAGGCAGATAGCCCTCGGGTTCTTTGCCTTAATCGAGTAAACCAAACCGAACTCTGACATGGAAGAAACCAAAGCATTGGATTTTGTGATGTTCATGCAATAATAATTTATCATACGTGCTCCGCCTTCTGGCACTACACGGGCTTACATCTTTAGCTCCATATTAGGTGGAAGGTGGACTTACATCAACAGCTTCTCAGAGAGGACTTTAGAAAATTTCACTTGCCAAGCAGCCCTGGGATCCCGGTCCAAGGATGGTGGACCTCTCTTCACACTAAATGCAACACCGACTTCTCAGAATCACAATTTCCGGGCTCACGGAGACTACCAAAGGTGTGAAAATTATGTCTGGCCATCGAGTTTTCTGCACGGATGGTATACGGCACTACCTTCCTGAGAGCATGGGCTGCCCTTTGTGCAGTAGAAACCAGGTCCGTGTATTTTATGCCATAGCCGAGACTGTCAGAGTATAACACTAAGCCAGTATAGTTGACCCCCAGTAGGGTAGGTGTTGCTGCAAGATTGCCAATCACTATATGCGTTGAAGAGAGACAAGCCCACTGTTAGAAAAGGCACCACTTATTCCCAGAAACGGAAATGATTTGTTTGGAATTTCGCCAAAATGGAAGCAAAAACTGGCCATTGACAGCCTTCATTTCAGACAAGCATATTCTGCATAGTATTAATCGCAAGTAGCTACTTTAGCTGCTAACCTGTTAGATAGTGGGTTTCTTGAAATTACATTCATTGCCCTAAAACTTTGCTCACCAAGAAAGAGTTGTCAGAATGAAACGAAATTTTACATATGTAAGTACTACTTTGGTATAAGTAAGTGGTTAGAAAATCAATAAAAAAAGATCATTTATTGCAGAAGAAAGTACACATAAACGGCAGTTTTAATACTCTGTTGGACCACCTCTAGCGCGAATGCACGACGAGATACGAGCGGGCATTGAGGCATACAAGTTCCGAATGGTGTCCTGAGACATTCCTTCCACAGTTGCTGTAAATGCCCCTCTAGCTCGGCTAGTCTCGTAGGCTGTCCAACTTGCCGTCCCAAATGATCCCCGTTTGCTCGATTGGCGACAAATCTGGGGATCGAGCAGGCCAGGTAAGGATGTTAATGTGGCGGAGGCAGTCTTGTGAGATCCTTGCTGTGTGTGGCCGAGCATTTTCTTGTTATTGTTGACTTAAAATTCGTCCCAATATATATATATATATATATAATTTTTCAACTTCAATTTTTACTAGTAATATTTGTTTCAATTTAGTCGCAGTTTTCTTCTCTATATTGTTACTTTTGTATTCGGACAACAAAAACAGTTAGGGAAAAGGGGCAAATTCAATGAAAAGCTTCTAGTCATGGTTTGGGTTTCTTGAAGAAATAAAAAAGTTAAAAAAATTATGATGGTTAGAACGTTTGAAGTCTCAATGGATTTGTCGGAACGAAACTTGCTTTTGATTGTCTAGTTAATTGACTTAATTTAAAGCTCTAAAACACTTTTCCCTTGACAAGTTCTGTTTGGAACTTTGAATGAAAGAAATTGACTATGTGTATAATAGATTAACTCTAGTATATTTTATGTATTTTTGCCTTTTTTATCTTTTCTATTCCAAATGTTTTATAAAATAATTTTTGCAAAGTTCATGAAAATAAGAAATGGGTAGAGGATTATGGTTCTTATAGATCCTTGAAAATCCTTTTTTAATTTTAATTTCCCAAATTTGATTATTAAATTTAGCAGCACTAGGCTCTGATTTTCTACTTGTTTTTCTTTCATCTTCATGTAGGAGTTTCGAAAACTTTCTAAATATATATATATATAATTAAATAAACTACTTTTAATTGAACTGTTGATTAAAAACAAACTGCCTACATTTTATCCGATAGGGCTAAGAAAAAAAGGTTCTTGATATTCAGTAATGACCCCAATAGCACGGCGACGTCGCTGTGACATTGCAAACATGACGATCTCAATGTAGCAGTAACGTTGTAGGAATGGCTTAATGTCCATTTTTTGCGACATCACATTGCGACATTGATGGGAAGTCACACTGGGACACTTATGTGAAGTCACACTGGGACATTGCTGTGAAGTCATACTATAACGTTGATGCGTAGTTACGCTGCGACGTTGTTGTGAAGTTGCACTGTGATATTATTGTGAAGTCACACTTCGAGGTTTATGCAACGACACATTGCGACTTTAATATAACGCCATTGAGTGACATGAATGTAGCATAATAAAGCGCTATGAATGTAATGCCAATAACGATGCAAATGAGTGTCAGGCAACCCAGGATTACTTTCTAAATGATTAGCGTAATGTACTCCTAGTTTAGAGAACAGGTAACTACAAAAATGTTTTAGTGAT
The DNA here is from genome assembly GCA_000611955.2 of Stegodyphus mimosarum. Taxonomy (NCBI): domain Eukaryota; kingdom Metazoa; phylum Arthropoda; class Arachnida; order Araneae; family Eresidae; genus Stegodyphus; species Stegodyphus mimosarum. The sequence goes on along the minus strand of KK120407.1, from coordinate 554,380 downwards.
CCAGTAAGGAATTCTACTCTTCAAGGTATTAAAATATTTCCTTAATATTAGAAATTCTTAAATTATTGAAAATATTCAGCATAATCATTTGAAATTTCATCGTACTAAGGTTGTATCTCACCCTATTAAGCTTATTTAACTGTAATCCATTTATGCTAATTACATATATGCAGGAACCATAGTGTACAAAAAATGCAGAACGTAGTACATATGATGCAAAAATGAACATGTGGTCCCACTGGCGTATTATATCGCAAATACTTTTGAGTATTCCCTGTCCAGAAGACATATAATTTTGCTTTTTTTCTTAAGAATTTAATATTTAAAGACTCTTCATAATTTTAGAAAATTTCTATACTGTATTAAAAATCTGAATTCTTATTATAGCTTATTAAAAATTTAACTATAGTTCTTAATTTAACACCATTTTCCCTCTTTCAAAATAGAAATATTTAAAAACAATAACTAAATAAACACTCTTTGGCTTGCAGTATTTATAATAAATACATTTTTACAATAATAACTAGATTTCTTAATTTAATGCCTTTTCCCCCTCATTTTAAACAGAAAAGAATTCTATTTGGCTTGGAATACGTTTTTAATTACTAAGCTTTTAATACTGTTTTCTGGTCTCCATCTCTCTCTTCCTTAATTGCTTTTCTTCCAGAAAAAGAGCTAAATTAGTTTAATAACTGAATGAAAGAAAAAAATGTTAGTACTATATTTTCCTATTTGAATATTTTGCTGTATAAAGAAAGAAATGTTTCGTTTTGAATTAAAAGTTTTAGTAAATCATCACAATCATAATTTCTAAATTAGTTAACTACAATCTTAGTTTTCAAATTAGCGATTTGTTGTTTAATCTGTAATACTGAACGAATAGTTATGAGTACAAAAATCAGTAGTTATGGAAACTAAATTCAGAAAATATATATTTATATTTAGTCATATTAGTTATACAAAAGGGGCACTAACAAATTACAATTTTATGAGATATTCAAGCTATAAATTTAAAACAATTCTCTTACACTACACGGCTTCAATATATTTAAATAATTGTATAAAGGTAAAAATATCGTATAATTTGTTTCATTTGATGATTAATATGAATCACTTATTTTAAACATTTTTGCGTTTCCTAAACGCATTTTATTCTTTTAACAATTAGAGATTAAACTTAATACAGTTTTACACAGTTTATTATGCAAAAGCATAACAAATTTGCGGGAATTAATAATTCCAGTTTATAAAACAATCATTGTTACCAAGCTGAATAACGAAAAATCTGAATTACTCACTTCTAAAAATATACATTATACTATAACCTTTATAGCAATGTTAAAATACTGTTAGTAGCTCATACTTTTCTAAAATGAACTCAGAAACTGAATGGTAAACTGAATGAAACTCAGCTGTTATGTGTTAAACTTCTCAAGTTCCTTTATTAAATCAACATACACGGGGCGTAAACACTTATTGTATACTGACTTGAATGATAGTAGTAATAATTAATATATAATAACTGAAGAGAAATTTAAAAATTATTATTGAGAATGAAGCAATTATCGCCGAGAAAAATAATAAAATAATAAAAATAGATGCATGAACTTTACAGAAACGCGAGATAAATCAATGATGATTCTTTGCTAGCCTTAAATTTCTGCAAACATAGAATTAAATCAGAACCATGTTTTAACTTGGACATTTGGAATTATTTTAATATGATTTTACAGAGCAAAGATTCGGAAAGGTAAGTTTTGATGTAAAGATGAAGCAACTTATTCCTGCTATTCTACTCGTTCAATGCAATTGTTAATACAGTTGTTAATTTAAGCTAAACGAATCTATACAACAAAGAGCCGTACCGTTTTGGGGTGAATCAGGCACTTACCAGTTATGGAGCCCAAATACTGCATAAATAAGGATTTGGAAGGTAATAAAAATGTTTAGAAGAAGCAGGTATCAGACTAGTTTCGGATATTAAAATCTGATGACAAGGCTCTGATGCTGAAATTTCTTTAAAGTACTTTTTTTTTAAACTGGAATTTCTTTAAAATTTTCATTTGATTCTCTTTATTGAAATTAAAAATGATTTCAAACTGTAAAGTGTCAAAAAGGCATCAACACATATTTGAGTATTAATTTTACTGTTTTTTTACTAGAACATTCCCCTTAGTATACTTTTAATTGAAGAGAAAATATATTATTTTAATTCTTTAAAATAAAAATAGTTTTTTTTAATTTAGTTTTAGCACAATAAGTATGAAAAAAAGTTCGTGCATTTCATTTCAGAATCTACGCAATTAAAACTGAATTTCAGTTATTTACTTAAGTTCAAATTGAAATTGGCTGTATTTTTGAACATAGAAGTAATTCCACTACTAATTTTGTAGCAATAAATTTACAACTTTTATTAAAATTATAGAAGTAAGGAAAATATAAAACTCCGCCTCTTACATTAAAAGAAATATTTGTTTGTCCTACATTACGCCTCTTACATCAAAAGAAATATTTGTTTGTCCCACAATAAAAGGCAGCGTAATTAGTTTTCAGATCCTTCGATTGACTCTCCAGTAATTGGTTTCCTGCTATAAACAAACTTCCAAAGAAATTTATTTGTTTATTTAAATGCAGCAAAGAACTGAGGTCTGTCCCAATAAAAAGAATTCTCTGAAGTTATTTTTACCTTAAAATCATTTAATTAATTAATCTTTTCTTCACCTGTATGGTGGCAAAGACTTCACTTTAATGAATCAATGTTTTATAATACGCGAATTTCTAAATTATCACAATGAAATTTTTAATTTCCTTTGTAAAAAATTCCTTTCTTAATTTTTCTAAGCTTTTTTACGATTGCAAAAATTAGTATCTGTATTGTAAAATTAGTATTGTGTATTTCTGCAAGTGATACGTTAAAGCAAAACTAGATGTGATTAGGTTTGATAATTAAATTAGACCATTACTTAAATTAGAGGGTTGGATGTAATTTTAAAAATTTCTAATAACAAAATAAAATATCTTATTTCAAGAAGTGAAATACGTTAATTTAAAATAAAATTATTATTTCAAAATAAATTTCAAATAAAGTTCATCAGTGAAGCCTAAATCGGTTTATAGTAATTTTCATTATATTTAAATAATTTTCTGTAATAGGTTAAATTTTCTTAAAATACAATTTGAAATTCGGTATCTTTATAAAATGAAGTAACCTGTACTTTTAGAGACAAATTAATATTAATTTATACTCTTTTGTTACAAGTGAGATTTTAAATTTCTTCATATGTAAGTAAGGACGAAATGTAATTTCCTTATTTTTATATTGTTATAATTTATTTAAAAACATAATGCCACAATTGCATTCTCTTAATCTCTCAAGTAACAAATACTTTTGCGTAGTTGGTTTCATGTTTTTCTTAATAGGTAAAGTGAAGCGAGCTAATTTTCCTTAGAAAGTCCTCCGCAAAGGCATCCTTTCTCTTAGGTAGGCATCCCTTTTGTGTTTTGCCATATGCACATAACCTAACCTAAACTAGAAAATATTTTTCTCGAACTAAATCTCTTGATAAGGAAATTGGGTTACTTTAACGAAACACATTAAATGTATTATACATAAAAGAGTGACATAATTTGCGGAAAGAAAAGACCTAATATAATAAAATTTTAAAATAATCTCAGAAATTTACATACAGGAAACGCGTATAAAGGCTTAATGTTTTAAAGTAATACGCCATTTGTAAAGTTGTAATAATTAAAAAACTTATACGACATCATTTGTAATGTGGCACTAAGTTGCATTACCATTACTTAAAAAGTAATTATTTTGTGAATAGTTTTGGAAAATAGCAGAACACGATGAAAGTACTGCAATAAAACGCATAAAATAAATTCCTTTTTCATATTATCTTTTACCATTAAAAGCAACAAACAGTGAATTATATCTACCAAATAAAACTGACACCCTAAATTAAAATTTCTAAGCAATGAGACAAAAATGAGAATAATTTTTTGAAAATGCCCTTGCTTCCGCACTCTTTGTAATACAAATAAAAGTTAACTGATTGTCAGTTCATTATTTCTTTTTGTTCATAGCATATAAATTATCATTTTATTATTATATATTAATTATTACTGATATCACTCACATGAATATACAACAGTGCTTACCTGAAAATTTATCAGTGATGATATCTTTGGACAGAACTAAAATAATGGGCGCGAAAATCCTCAAGACAAACAAATGCTACACAGACAACAAACTCTTTGATCAGTCTCGCTTGATAACACTACATACGGTAGAATGTGAATTCATTCACCACAGAATATAGTTCAACTATTTCTGAGTATCACATTAATAAAAGCACGCTACAAACTTTCGATATTTTTAATGAAAAAAATAACTAAAACTGCAAGCTATTAGCATAAAAAATAATTTATTTAGAAAGGTTTATTGAAAGACATAACAATGAATCGGGAGGGCAAGGTCAGCGCGCATGAATACCTCTCATTAAAAAAGAATTACGTCAGCAAGGTTAAGAAAGGTCAGGGTGGGGGAAACAGAAAAATTTCTTGTGGTCTCATTAAGCGTTTGTTGAGAGGTGCATGTGACATCCGTGCGACATTCAAATCCACATCACAATGTGACATGCCTGCGACGTTGTACCGTGGTCACAAATGCAATGTGAAGAAAATGCAACGTTGAAATGTCACTGCAACGTCATAACAACTAAGTGTGCTATATGGGGATTAATTTTAAATGAGTATTAAACAACTGAAAGACTAATATCTAAATACACTAATAGCTAATAGACTAATATCTAATTACAAAAATCTGTAGTAAAATATAACACTCTAATTTAATTAAATTTTTGACATGTATCAAATTTTGTTTTACGTTTAGCATTCCAAGTGACCACCTTTGTTACCAGAAATATTAGTACTGTTAAAAATACAAGAGCGGAAGAATGTACGCTGTACTGAGTATACGAATATACTTACAGCCTTCTTAGAAAACATCTTTTCTAAATGTTCGCGATTAATCGCAGTTAGTTCAGCGCCTTACCATCAACCCTTTGCTCAAAACTACGTGCCATAACCCTGCTAGCCGTATGAAACTATGACAGTTTTTTTTCATCTCCTGCTTAACGAAATACAAAAGTGAAATTATTTCCGGAACTGAAAAATAACTAATGCCTTTTTTCTGGTGGGCACGACTTTTCCGTGATCTCTACATTTTACTTCTACTCCAAGATATTTTTCTTTTAACAATTGATAAAAAAAGTATGATAAGCTGTCATTTCCAGCAGATATAATCATTCACTTCTGGTTATGAGACTACTTGAACACTCGGTTGTGCAGAAGAATTTAAAAGACCATATCCGACAACAGGTCTGTTTTACAAAGAGTGTGCTAGTAGAGCGGGAAATTTTAAAAGTCCAATAGTTCATTTTATACCCACGAGGGCGTGAAGGTTTCGGATTATTGTTTTTCACATGTGCTATTTTTCACAGTGCTATTTGTTAAACATCGAGCAGGATTCGGTGTACAGCGTGCTTTTTGTGTTTATAAGAATGGTGACTGCGGGTCTTTAGTCGATACTGGAATAATGAAAACCCATGTGAGTTACAAGATAAGACATTACATAGACAGAAAGTAGATGCACGTTCATCATTTGGCATTATGCATTAGGAAAAAAAAGCCGTAGCTATTAATGCAGACCACTGCACACATATGGCCAGAACATTTTCATGCAACAACTCCCTAGATTTCCAGATATTATTTTTTCCAGCAAGATGGGGCTACGAATAGTAATGCTGGTGTGTGCTTCTTTGACGAACACGTATCCATGACAACATCTCGTGGCCTGCAAGATTCTCAGATTTGTTCGCATGAGACATTTTTTGGGGAGATTTCTAAAGAGCAGAGTGTACATTGATAAATAGCAAGCCGTTTAAAAACGAAAATGATACAAAGCATTATATGTATTCAAAGTGAACTGCTTCGTCAAGCGATGGAAACTTTTCGGTCAGGAGTAAATGTTTACACAAAATTACTCTCACTCCAGCGGCGTTATTTTTAAAAAGTAAAGTGCTATACTTTTTGTAGCTAAAATCTGTAAAAAATATTCGGCACTTACGTATTGTCCCATCGACCGGCCAAATTTCGCGATTTAGCGGAAATTATAGATGACCACTTCCCTTAGAATTCCGCAATAACGATTGGCATCAGAGGACCTTTGCTGAAATTTCCGCGAACGGTCGACGGGATAAATGCCTGAGTAACAAAAATTCTCGAGGTGAAAGAATTTTTATCATAGCCTACGAAAGTAAGTTTTATGTATTCTCTCTTAACTCTAGATGTCGCTTGTGAGGTGTGGCGCATACACATTTTGAGTGAAGAATATAATTTCAGTTCATTCGCAAATATAATTTCAAGGAGAAGCATAATTACTAAAATATGAATAAACCCTAAAGATCCTATTATAACAGTTTTTCAGCTAGTATTCATGGAAAACTTTAATCATGCCGTAAATAACATGATAATATTTATAAATTTTAATTTAGCGAAATATGACATTACTTATGAGCTCTGGCACTTGGTTCATGAGATAATATAAAACCACAATAAAACTCTGATACTTACGTATAATTCTGTCATCTGTGAAATTTCGCTACCATCAAACTATGAAAGTTGGCGGAGATCCCGCCAAAGTTGCGTCAGTCGTTCCTACTGAGTTCCGAACCACAGTTTTATCTGACACTATTGCAATTAAACATTAGTCAGTCTCTCTACATAATCCATCAAATAGCCACGACTGCAGATGTTTTCTACCAGCTTCGTTTTATTGTTCATATAAAGACTTTTCTAGATGTATTCCACTTTGTTAGGGCTTCTGATTTTATCTGAAGCTGTACTTTGAACGCTATGTCCAATCTATTACTGTTTTGTTGGCCATATCCAGCTGTTTTCGTTATTCAACAGATGTTAATTGTCCGAATTACGGAGAGCAGTCACAAATGTGATTCTAAAGTTTTCGTAACGAGCACTTTTTTTTTAATTCACGTATTCATGCAAACGTTATAAGTGTGTGGTGATGTTCCGCTTCTCTATAATCGATAATCGGCATTAAATAATGCTGTTTGGCGAGCGTAATGATACACAAGTACGGAAAAAGCTCATATTAAGAGCAGTATTTTCATGTGATCAAATATGCCATTTCGTATTTCGTGTATTCCTTGATGTTTTGTGAAAAATGCGGTACTTAGTATTATCGCAACCACCATAGTCCATGAATTTTCAGACTGTGCCAAAACATAGCAACCATGTGCACAACTATTCATCAGGCAACTATGCTCATGATAATCCTTCAGTGAAGCAATGCCACCACTTTTGTGTGCGTTGTTCTCGCTATATCATAAGTTCTAACGTTTTGATAAGCAAATCGTGATTCATTTTTTCCTTAAATTCCATTTCAAAATACCTGCTTGGGGAATTTGCCAGCAACGGAAGAAACTACATAGCATTTCTGCAGAAATACAGTGTCTTGCCGTAAACTCTCTAAAAAAGAATTCTTGTTTTGAACCTGTTGTCAAAAGCGATCGCCATTTAATTTTAATCAGCAAAAACGAAATAAAATCCAGCTTGTAAATAGATTTATTTATTAGTTTTAAAGATAAACACCTTATTAGATGTAATTAATGTAATATATATGTTACGGTGAAACACCGAAATCTGGAGAATGTCGACTTTCACCGGTGAATGTCAACATTCACATAGTCGCTTGGTGCATGTCCGAAATATTTTCCAAATACTCTTATTTCTGACTTACACCAGTGAATGTCGACATTCACCATGCACTAATGGTGAATGTTGAATATATGAGAATATTATATTTTCTTCTTCGTAATCCATCGCGAAAAATATTCAAAATGAGAAAGGAAAATAATAGAAGTTAAAAAACTTACTTAATTATACAATACGTAGTAAATGAGAAAATAAAATAATAGTAATAAAAAACTTACTAAATTATGTGATTCAAATCTGATTCATTGCAACAACTTAAACTATTATGAGACTTTGAGTTGCACAAGAGGCCCTTGCTTTTACAACTGCATTTATGGGAAACAGCCAGTCGCCTCTCTTTTCGACCTACACTAGAGCATATCTGTGATTGTCGACATACACCGGTGAGGGTCCGAATGTACAAGAATGCAATGTTATATTCGATCTTTCACCGACGTATTTGGTAAATGTTGACATTCTCCGGTGAAAGTCGACATTCTCCAATTTCGGTCTTTCACAGTAACATATATATAGAATAATATTTATGTGTGAAACAAATAAATCTTTAAAATTGCATGAAACGATGATTCATGATATAATTCTTTTTCACCTGTAAAAAATTGCCAAATTAGGCCAAGGTGTTTGCGTTAGTATGTAAGTACAAAAAAAAAAAAAAAAAAAAAACAAGTGATGTTTTTAGGTAATAATATTAATAGCGTTTTACGTAATTTAAAATTTACTCTGAATATAGTTCTTTGATTGTTAATAAGTTAAGAGTTCAAAATGATTTAATAAAATCTGGCACAAATACTCAGATAGGTTTTTCTGTATATTTTGCAGGCAGCTCAATTTTCATTTTGATTAGAAATGCAATACACAACTCTAAAAACTTTCCAAACTCACTTATCAAATTAAAGAAAAAATATCATTGTGATGATGAATTTCGTCGATCAGAAAATGGTGTACTTCAGATACAGACGAAATCCAAATTTAGTTTTTTTCCTATTCTTCTTAGTAATAATTCTTTAAACGAAATATCGGAAACTAATTTCGTTTCCTGAGCATTTGAAAACCTTTTAACTTGAAACTTTTGCTAAATTAAGAAGCAATGCTTGTTCCTTCATGACAGATTTAAATAAATGATAAAAATTTAAAAAATTCTTAGATGACGTTTTTCGAACTTTCCGAAGAAAAGGTCAGTGGAAAAAAATTGCTTTATCCTGATGGAAAATTCAGAGCCATTGCTTCTTTAAAAAATCAATCTTTTACAGCGAGCTGAGGAATAATATAAGAATAGATTTAACAAGTCATCTTATGTACAAGATTAAAGCTCGTAGAATTGCTTTCGCAAAATTCATAAAAATACATGAGGTTTCTGTATTTCGGGATAGGGTACGAAGGAAAGAATATACGAAAAGGCAAAGTAGTTACGGATTTTTTTTTCTTTCTGCGTTTTGAATTTTTATGTCTTAAAATGATTTGAAGAGATTGAAAATATGAAAAGTACATCCTATTAAGAAACCATTTCTTGGTGCTGGAATAGAATTTTTAAGGATGAAATATTCTTGAACCTGATGATTGCAAAAAAAAAGTAAATTGTTCGGAACAGGATGGATTCTAACTTAAATTTGTGAGCCTAAATCAATTTTTATTCACGTGTCGTTCACGTTTAGTAAAGATCTTCAAAGGGAATCGTTGATATAAAGCATTTTGCGCTTTTATTTAGAACTTCATTTTATTGTCAACTGAGCATATACGGTGACAGACGTGATAATATGTATGTATAGTATCTAGCTTTTACGAATGTGCTGTTCCTTATACTTTTTACTTTCATTCTATCATAATCAGAACAAAAAGATTGCTTGAAACTAATAATACAGTGTGCGTTTGGTTATGCCTGTTAATTCGCGCTAATACTGAGAAGGCAGGTCACGAATACACGGATAATCTAAACTGTCAATTTCCATGCTTATTGTATACGTTTAATCCCTAAAAAAAGCAGTAATATTGCATTTTTTTAGAACGTTTCAATATTTTTCGAATTTCTTTATGCATTTTTCGAAGAGTTATTTTATAATTGTGTTCGAATCACCTCTTTCAATAATCAATTGCCTCGGCGGGGATTCCTCTCCTGCCCTCCTCTCAGGTAAAAGAGTATTTGAAAGGCTTTTCCCATCCCACTGGGGGACTTACTGTTCAACTCTGGTCTTTAAAACCGTAACGGTTCTCTTTCGTTCCTTTAACTAATACTTACTCCTAGTCATTTCAAATTCTGTTAATGATGATGTTTAGGTAATTGCTAACTGAAGCAAAGGTGCTCCGTAACCCAACGCCTTGGCCCTATGGCCGGCGAAGTTCAGTCAAGTTCACTGACTCGGATCTTATTCTTTTTTTTTTTTCGTGTGTGTGTGTGTCGGGAACTAGCCCTTTTAAACTTTAGCCCCTACTAAGGCCATAAGTGGCGGTCATTTTGTAATGGAGGCACCTAATAGGCGGCCACCGTTGCTCCACCAATTGAGTACAAATGCTGATAGTCATATAACAGGAGGTATAGCAACTCAGCTGATGGTAAGTAAGTATGTAAGTAAGTCATTAACCACTTTTCCGTCTGCGCAGCATTTTTGTATGTTCATAGAACGTTAAAACTGCAAGCAACCCGAATCCGCCAGTGATGGCGCACACATTGGAAATGTGCTTGGAGTCGCTGAGTAATGTAACTGACAGTATTTTCATTGTTAGATGATTTCTCGGTCGAAAATGAATTTTGCTTTTTTAATTTTTTCGGATACAACTTCAGCTGTTGTCGCAACACCATAATTTCATAAATCTCCAATTCCTGTGTTAGGAAGAAACTTTCCCCATGATCGAACCAGTTATTGGTTTAAATTTCAACCAAGCTTTTATTACTCAGTATATGACATCCAATACAGTCGGCAATTACTAGAATTTCATAGATTATGCACATGCAAAATGCATTGTACGAGGTAATAGGTGAAATAATTGGTGAAACGAAATCTACAGACTCAATTCATCGGTTTTTTAGAGTATGCTCGAACTTACGTTTTGTTTGTTTCTTACACACTCTCGCGCATAGCTCTGAGTGTACCCGCGTGAGCAGCACCATGTTCGGATAATCCGCACCCGGATAATTGAGAGAACATTATACTCATTTTCCTTTCATTTCTATATTAAAATTCACAGTATACCACAGATATAATCAAGTAAGGTGTAAACAAATCTTTCTTATTTTATTCAACTCAAATTTATTAAACCTATGTTTTTTAATATCAAAACCTTTATATTTTTCTATAATTTGATTTCAGTCATCAAGAAATTCTGATGAAAGGTTTAACACACAAATCGCAAGTGCACGCAAACACATAAGTTTAAATAAAACGCCTACAGACATATTCTTGAAATAGTTTTTCGTAGGAGGAGAAAATCTCCAGTGCAATATTTAAATTAGGCTGATAAAGCAACCTTAGAATTGTGTAGCTCTACTTAATATAAGGTTGCCTTTTTGCCTATTTAAATAGATTTCTTTCATCTGAACAGAGATTCGATTTCTTGTCAACTTATTGAAATTCTAATACCCTTTTGAGAAATATTTTTTCTTTTCTAAAAATGCGAAATCCCTTATCTGTGTTCAATATAAAGCCCATAAAAGACTTTAGCCCTTTTTTTGCAAGACATAACAGCTCACAGGAGTTTTTAAAAACTTTTATTGATTAAATGTAACAGATATACAGAAATTTTGTTGCATTTATAATGATAATTATGTATTATTAACTATAGCTATTTGTAGCTTCACTGCTAATATAGTAAGTGCATGCATTCTGAAACCTTTATTACATGATACATGAGTATAATTGCAGGTTTTAGATATAAATTAACGCGATACTCTTATACCAGCTTCAAACAGAATATAATGACTAAAAATTTATTTATATCTAAGAATATTTTATTTAAGATTCTCATAATAGACATAGGTACTCATCTAAATACTTTGAATATATAGCAATTTTTAAATTTCCCTAAAACGTCAACATAGTTTCATTGTTTAATCATTTAATCGTTCAGGACTGACTAAAGGAGAAAGAAGGCCCCTGCGGTTAGAAAGTATAGGAGGAAAATGGCACGTGACGGGCCATTTTCTCCATTAAGACTCATTTCACTTAAAATCATTACTGCAATTAAATACGCTGAAATATACAATTTATAAATTTACAATCTGAATATACTGTAATTAAATTGTCGTGACATTAGAAAAAAGCTAACTTGAAAGAGGATGGTTTCATTTTAATAAACATTTGTTATATATATATATATATAAGATTAAAAATATGTAAATCAAAATCATAATTTAAATTAGCAGCATCCCCTTTATTCCTCATTTCAATTTGGGTACTTCACCTCACTATTTGAAAAAAATAGTAATATCCTTTTCCCCACAGCGTCATTTCGCGATTAATCCGTATTAAATGACTTTTACATAAAGCGGATGAAGTAAATGTAACTAACACTAAAGCGATCAATAATAATTTTGCTTATTAATTATCCAATCAAATGCATTAAAATCGAAACTAACCCATTCTGAATTAAGATTTCATCCTGAACAGAATGCACTTGCTTCATTCATCGGTTTGTCTAGACATTCGCTGCGCTACTCGCTTTTTATTGTAAGCGATATTAAAAACGTAACTGATCTGGAACAGGCACGATTACTAAGCCAAATATATTGGCCGTAAACGTCAATTAAAATAAAAAGGAATATTTAATATGCCTAATTGTCAAGTTTGCTCTTCATTATGGATCAATATCTCAAGATCAAAGCTGTCAGCATTCCTACACCACTACATGGAAGTCAACAACTGTATTACATATAGTATTTATGTAATACAGTTTATAGAAAGTAGTAGAAGAACTAATATATATATATATATATATATATATATAAAGGAAATATAAGGGGAAAATGAACACTTTAAAAATTGCTAGTAAAACTATATATGATATATCCGATTAAATTTGATAAATATAACGAAATGAATGAACTCTTCGCGTTTATAAATTCCTCTTAGTGTCGAGGAATTTATAATCTTGTACTAATTTTTAGCAGTGTTGCACTACTTAATCTGTCTTGCAGTAGTTTAGCGGTTTTTTACCGAGTATAAAATTTGGCCTGTCCACATTTTTCGACAGTGTACATAAATGACAAAAATTTTATAAACCTGACTATTTAAATTGACTTGAGTATGTAAAATGTAGACAGAATATTGAAAAACTGAATAGAACAAAATATAAGATAAATGTAAGGAAATTACTAAATAATATTTAAAACTTTTGAAGCTTATGATACATTTCAAAACATTGCTCAGGACAAATCACTCCGTTGCAAGTTTTGCACTCATAGTAAAATAACTTGCGCTTCTTTTGTTCGTTTTAAGGAACTTTTTTGGCATACTACACACTGTCTTCCTGACTTCTATGTTAAAATATAAACAGAAACCCAACGCTCAATAAAACACAGCCTTTGTTCAGTTGTTTACATGTTCAAATTCTCCTGATCTAACAAAAAAAAAAATATTTTTTGAACCGAAAGGGCATCTTTTTGAAGGTGAAAGCTCTGTGGAACGTTATTTGAAAATATAGTGGATTTTAACCGCCATCTAATGTAGTTCAAAACTTAAACTTTTCGATGTGAAATCACATCTCTGGTATCGCGGGACTCAAGACTCGGAAAGGCTGGCTACATAGATGATACCATGGGTCGTGAGGGGAGAATCGCGTGATCACAGTCCTGAACGGTTTAAGATAAAGTACACTGATGCTGACATCAGATAATATAAGTTAACAAAATTTCCGTTAAGTATTATGTACCATGAAACCTGTTAGTTAAAAGTAGGAAAAGTTGACAAAACGATTTAGTTTCCCAAGTGCTAGGATAATATTCTGACGATATTTCAACAGAAATATCATGCTACTTTTTCTTATATAATTTTGTTTATCCCTAAGGCAAAATTTAAAGCAGAAGAATCTGCATGAAATAATGTGGTAGTACGAAATATTTCAACTGAAAAGGCAGATCCGAAACACGGCTCAGTGGAATTGCCCTCGAAACATTCCTCCATGTTTGGCCGATTGACATTTCCAAATAATTTTGCATTGTGAATTTTTTGGAATACAACTTCAGTTATTGTCTTGACTTCTTCACAACTGCATTAGGAAGAATCTTTCAACATGATCAAACCATTGTTGTTGCTTTTACTTTCACCCAAGCTTTTGCTACTCAGTAAATGCCATGTACTAGTACGGTCAACATTTACCAGAACTTCATCAAGTTACGCACAAGTAGAACCAATTTTACGAGGTAATCACGAGGTTTTTGGATAACACACAGCGTATTATAAAGCGTATTTCTGCCTCTTGAGGTTCGACTAGGTTTCGCTAGCTCAGACAAGATTGTTGTCTTCGGCTTTGCCTTGCAGCTGCCGACATTTAAATTGTTACGTCGGATGAGAAGTTTGAACCAACTTCGCGTTAAATAAACTGTGTAGTCTTCTACTACTAAATTCAGTTTTAATTTGATTCCGTAATCTATAAAAAAAAACATATGCAAGAAGTGGAGCAACTGCAAAATATTTGTAGAGATCTTTGCCAAATAGAATAACTGTGCTAACATGAGGATCCCTATCGAAAAGAATGCAAGCAAATGGTTATAACAGAGCACAAACAGTAATTCAGAATAAGTAATGTGACTACTATGTTACAAAGTCAACCGCAAAGACTCTCGGGTTGACCCCAGCCGATATAGTGGTTGATTAAACTGACTACCGTAACGATGAGCCCGGGTTCGAATCCCGGAAAAAGCATGGATACTTGTAAGCGTATAGGGTCCGTCAGGCATGGGGGTACTCAAAATACATGGCGAGCCAAAAGTCTTCTCGAGAGGTTGATGCTAGAGGAAGACCGGGGGCAGACCCTTGGAATGCCCACTCGGAGTGTTCTCCCTCAAAATTGGAGCGTTAACAGTTAGCTTGGTTCAGCAATACCTCAGTCACCTATGGTACTACGGAGGTGCTGACGTAGCTTTATCTCGTACCTCTTACTTTTAAGTTATCTCGCTACAAATGATTGGCTGACTTGGTTGAGACGTACAATTTATGTTCAATGCTCTGATCTAATCAAACGGTTCATTAAACGTTCCTAAGACTCTACGGTTCTTTTGAGACATAGCAATAATTCGCTTTATGCTCTACAGAGGTTATGCTACCAAAGATTAGCGAACTCTACAAAGACTCTGCGCATAGCGTTAAATGTGCGTCGGAGACACCACCACGCGAGATTTATTCGAACTCAAATAATCGAGAGTACATTATACGCGTTTTTTATTTCATTTCTATACTAAAATTTCCCAGCTTTCCACAGATGATATCAAGTAGACTATAGACAGAGCTCTGTAAAATTCAAATTTTTATATATATTTGTTTTTTAATATCAACACACTTAAAATTTTCTATAATTTGGTTTCTGTCATCAAGAAGTTTTGACGAAGGGTTTAACAGACAAAGCTCAAGTGCACGCAAACTCATGATTTTAATAAAACACCTACAGACATATGCTCAAAATATACTCTGGTTAGTAAAATGGTTTGCAAGACCTTTTCCATTAATCTAAAACATATTTTGAAATTTCTTGAAGAAATAACGAAACTCTTTCTACCTAAACATATGCCTTTCAATACTTTAATTTTATTTTACAAAAAAGCGTATAAATCATGTTTAGAACATCCCCCCCTTTTTTGTGAAGAAAAATTTTACTTTTATGCCAATTTCTTTTTTCATAGAACTTAAACTGAAAGCAGTATAAGAATAATAATTTCATGCCCATTGAATACGTGTTTTGCTTTTTGTGAAGAAAATAGTTTTGTGGATTTGTACAGTTATTCAGACAGCTTGTAATATTTTCACATAAATTGCAATTCTAGACAGAATTTTGTATTTTTGTATCTTTTTAACCATTCGACGGTGACGTAAACACTCGTACGCTCCTTAAAAATTAGAAAATATTGGATTTCGCAGTACAAAAAATACGATAAAATATTGCTTTTGTCAAATATATCGAGTGCTTTTCCTCTGTTCTCTATAATAACCACCAATAAAATATTTTCAATAACTCTAAATTTGCTTTGATTTCGATTCCACTTCGAAAGAATATTATTTGAGTTCCACCATAAAGCAATGCAACTTTAAATCAAAAGGACAGTTCGACGTATCTGATGCTGACTGGCAAGTTCAAAGAATAATATCATATTTTGAGATCAAATCATTTTCATTCAAACTTTATGAAACATTCTTTATCATAGGAAAGAATGAGTTATTGAAAAACAGAAACAGACAGTCCCAGCATAATCTCCAATTGTAGAATACTGCACTTCTCCTCACGACCCAACTCAATGAATCTTGTGTAATAAAATAATCCGACGCGCAATCTATCACGTCATCATCACCATTTCATTTCCTGGCAATCGATAACAAAAATCACAATGGGGAACGATTCCTCAAAGTCCATTTTAATCTTCATCGAATTTCCTTTCTCAGCAATTCATCATCCAATGGGGACGCGATTCCCCCAAGCACAAACAGCAGAAATATTTACTGTTAAACTTTTTTTTTTATTTTCGAATTATGCTGAAAAGAAATTTATTGTGCGTATTTTTCGTTTAGATTTTTATCCGAATGCAGTGTTTTTGTCACGAGAAATGTAATATTTATAATTAATAAATTAGCCCAAAGGAATTGTCCTCGATTACTTTTAAGCAGTTAAATTCTGCTTTATGTAAGTTCTGCTTTTAAAAACGTAACAAAATGTAAATGTTAACGAAGCAGAACATAAACCGAAGTACTTTTCATAGAATGGAAAACAAATTTAAATAATAATACGGAAGATGACACCATCTAAACAATTCGATTGTGAAACAATGTTTTACTGCAAATTTAAGTTCTACTGACGAAAAACATGAGTTATCTTTTAAATATATCAGTGTTTAATCTGTAGCCAGAAAAAATATGGTGAGTCT
This sequence comes from Stegodyphus mimosarum, assembly GCA_000611955.2. Taxonomy (NCBI): domain Eukaryota; kingdom Metazoa; phylum Arthropoda; class Arachnida; order Araneae; family Eresidae; genus Stegodyphus; species Stegodyphus mimosarum. The sequence goes on along the minus strand of KK120407.1, from coordinate 537,522 downwards.
AAGGAATCAGTTATGAAAAGTATTCAGAAAGGTTCAGATCATAATACCACTCAAAACAAGGTTTGGTTTAAAAGCTTTTTCGAGGTCAAAAATCACGGAACAAACAACAAAAATCAAGCATGCCTTTTGGAACATATTTCAAGATTTATTGATGCAAGTTTAATAATAATGTATAATTAAGCTTTGCAGTAAAAGATCTTGAAATAAGTCTTTGAAATTACAGCAATACATTTCTTATCACTTTAAAGAAAGCGAACTAAATATTTTTGAATAAAAATAAGAATTAATAAATGAATACTCGGGTAGGTTTGCTCCTCATGTTTTACATGACTTAATGCTGTAGGCACATATTAGTTTGCGAAATGAGTATTTTAAATCATAAAGGATGTTTCATTATAGAAAAGTAGAATTTCTCGTAAACCGACATTGAAAGAAATCCGAAAGTCCAGATATAGAAGTTCAGACACTATCTGATAACTGGAAACTTGAATTTAAGTCTACATTGAAATTATTGGATACAAAATGGTGTGATTACGGCAAAGTCTCAAGAGTTATATGTCTAAGGGGAGGGATGCCTTCGTGGAAAATGTTCTAAGAGAAACTGGCTTGTATACATGTTACACACAGGTAAAAACCACGCAAATACCCATGCACCCAGCCCATTCGTGAGATTCGAGCCTCAGACCGAACCGCTGGTGGGCTCATCAAAACTATCAGGTAATGTGATCGGAAGTTAAGCTTTTCCCTCTTATAAAAACCTCGACCATGATAAATTTATAACTAATGCCACAAACAGAACAGTGGCTTGTAGAATATTATAACTCTCAAATATGCATTGTTTCACCCTTGGTTTTTTCACGTTAATTGAGAGCCGTTAACTTTGCTCAACTGTATTTTACTCTTCTATCATGAACATTCGCAAAAAGAAATTTGGATTTTATGTATCGTTCGTGCAAAATTTTCAGTTGCGTTTGAACAAAACCATGCTAAAAATTCATGTAATGCAAAGATATAAGCATTCTTGTGAACTTAAATTTGCTCCCTATGAATAATTGTTAAATAATGAAGCAACAAAGAGGCAGATAGAACATTTTAGTATAGTTGATTTAGTTTTTCTTTAGTCAACGATGTCGTAAACAAGCATCTTATTTTAAATGGATAGTAACTGAATTAAAACTAGTTAAAAAGCAACTTAAGACTGGAGTAGATTTTGCAAAAGAAATTCATTATTATTCAAAATATAAGCTATTCTAAGTTTTCTCTTTGCTTCATTTAAATTTTTATGTTGTCATACGTCTATCCCTGTTATTTAATAAAATACTGAAATCCAAGCCTGCTTGAATTTCAGGCACCATAAATGAAAACTAATTAAATCAAACGTGCTTAGTTAAATAGACCTTTTTCTAAAAACACAATGTATGTTGTTTAAAAACGGCGCAAAATACCAATAATTATATAATTCATGGCCAACAACTCCCATTCTGAAGCCTTGAGCATTATAATATACATATATATATATTATGCCATAAAGATATTATTATAAACCTCTTAAACATTTTTTACTCTTTTTAGAGCTACAACTGCTAACGATTAGCTTGCACATATTTCTAAGAAGGAAAGAAAAGTGTCAGTTAGGTCTATTGTTAAAATGCACCCATTAAAGGTTGAATTAAACATACAACTAAGAAGTCAATACCTTTACTATGAAGTGTTCCGTTTCCTTCTTTTTCTTCACAGCGAAATATATTTCTGTATATGAGTACTTTTTAACTATTTTTATAATCAAAAGGCTCTTTTTGCAAAGTGCTCGCATTCCAGATTTGAGGACATATGGCCCAATGATTCTTCCTCCAGAATATTCCGAAAGGAGAAACTTTAATTTGAAACATTCTGAGTATGAAAAGGACTGTGAGCATTATACCTATTTCTGTTCTATCACATTCAGAATAATTTAATAAATTTACAGGCATATTCATTCATAATAAATTCAGATCCCTGACAATTTTATTTTATACTGCGTTATACAAAATTTTGTTTTCTTCCTTTCTTTGTATCTAAACAAACATTCGTTTGCTGCCAATCATATGCCGGTATGTTAATAGAGTTTTGTCAATGTTGATAAAAAATTTTCATATTACAAACCTGGGGTTTCTACAGCAAATAATGTATTTCCCACAAAATAGCTTTTGAGGAAAACCTCTCAACTAACATAGCCGATTTTTACTTTAATATTCAATTTAGAGTAATCTCTTTCATAAAATGATTGCATGCCAAATATTTCGCTTGAAATAAGCCATTATTATTTTTGTTGTTAGTTCTATAATTAATTAATATTTCTTCTGAGCTTTAAGAGCTTTATCATTAGATGAATTAACGACATATTTAATAAAACTGTTATTATTTATGTGACAAGTTACCATATCTTACCCGCTGACACTGAGCCCTAAAGCCATAGATTCTTTCAAAAACTAATGATAAACTAATGATTTCATTTGAGTGTTTGTATTAATGTAACGGTCGCAAGGGAATAACGTACAAATGTCTTCGTCAATAAAATAAATTCCATCTGGAGAATTTCCTGAGCATATAAATATGAGAATGAACTAACTTACGAGGAACTCATGTCAAATGAATTTGTTATCAGGAATATTCTAACAACAGATTCCTTATCAGATCAATAACGAATATTTAGCATTGGTGTTCGCGTATTTGTTCTTTTAAGATTACTTCGCATCCGAAATCTGTTGATAATTCTGTTTTCGTTGCTTTATATCAAAACATGGCGCATTTTGGTTTTCGTTATTGTTTCTACTGTGCATAAATGTGGGAAATAAAAATTAATTGCATAGGCTATACTATTTGAATGGTTTAGACTTTTCAATTTGAGCTTAATGAATTAATCGTACGCGTGCAATATCGATGAATTATCGAATATTTGTATAACAATGAAAATGATGAAATGGAAACAAATACTCTCTGAGAAAAGACTGTAGTTTGTCATTTTTAATTAGTTGATCTTTACATGATAGAAGAAATCTTGCTTTTGTCCTCGTTTGACCACTTTACAAGTTCCTTAGTAATTAATTTTTTGACTAAGTATTTTTGTGCGATTAATTCTAATTTCATGAAACTAATTTTGTGGACGATGTAGTTAACTAAGAAGGATAATTAATCAGAGGCCAATTAAAATATACAGGACAGAAGAATAACTCATATTATAATCAACAGAAATATACGGTTAACATTTTACCTTTACTTTCAAGAATTTGGATTTGGAAATAAATTCATTTGTTTACGTAAATTAATCAGAATTCAAAACAGAAAGAACACATTTTAAATAACTGAAGAATAAACTACAGAAATAAAGAAATGAATTAGAAATGTAGAAACTAAGTTATAATTGGAGTTGGAAAGCAATACATACATGAATGCTTGAATAGGTCACTGAGTTCCCAGTTCGCGTAAAAAAATTGGTTAGATCTTTTTTTCCCCCAGCAGATATTTATCTGCTACCATTATTGTTATCTTACGTCTTTTCTTTTCTTTCGGTATTTTCCTTAGCCATATTTGTGTTATGCTAATGACCTGTGATAATAAATTTTCCCTCTTTCCTCAAGTAGCAAACTTAACTTCTTTCCACGCACGACCCACTTAATCCACAGCCTAGTTATTCTTCCCCCAGTGAACGGGAACTTGCCTGTATGTTCACATTTTATCATATAACAAATAGAATACTAAATGATACTGTGCAATGAAATATTTAGGATTTTAGACAGATCTTTAATATTACTTTTACTCTCTGTTGTTATAGTTATTTACTATAGGACATACACAAAAGAATGGTGCAGTTTAAAATTTAATTAAATATTCATTTTTGATATAACAAAGGCGTAACGCACATCATTTGCGAGGTAAGAGTCCAAATTTTCCATACGTTGATTACAATCCTGCAATGTACGTAGACTCTACATTCTATACAACGAAGCATAATCAAATTCATCCCCATCTCGGTGCACCACGTCTGTTACAGTGACCTGCAATGCGTGCGTAATCCAATCACCATGTTCCTGGATAGATGTGGGTAATGGTGATATGTTATTTCAAACAAATTCCCAAATGAAATGAACTGCGTAATGTTATATCCGATAATTTCGTGACCAATGGAAAAGATCTCTTTCTTCATATGCAATACATCTGAATCTGAGGCCAAGAAGAACATAGTTGAGAACAGCTTTCACATTCATGTGAAAATGAGGGAGGCAGTTCGTCCAGTTGTAGAATGTGCTCACTACAACTTATGCTCTATGGTTATGCCTAGAAGAATCACGCTTCTGCACGTATTTTAATCTTCATGTGAAACTCACGTTGCATTCTGTTCACTATATAGGTGCTCGCACCAGGGTACCTGGGCCGAAGGCCCTACCCCTAATCGAAAGTTTGTGCTGTTCCTAATAGATGCCATTATAACTTCAATATGTCAGTTACATAACTATTTAATGAGTAAGACAATGACTGAACATACAGATAACTGTTAATTATATCATCTGATTATAACCTATTGTAGTTACTTAATATTGTTACTTCTTTTTAGAGGTTGTGTGTTACCAAGGCACATAGACTATGAAAAGACCTCTCAAGACATCTGGTGGGTTATTCGAACTGGTATAAGTGACAGAGGATACAAAATACAAGGGTAAGCAAGCATAAGGCAAATGAAATAGTAATATGAATCCATTTGCTTAACAAATACATTTAAGGAGTACATAGCAGACACATTAAAACATAATACTAGGGAGGAGCATCACAAGTCCAGACAAATCTTAATACTATAATAACTGAAGATTATCCGCTAATTGTTTTATGACTATATATACATGTATTCATTTTTTTCATTTAAGCTTATATGTACAATATTAAGTGCAGAGTGCCTTACTGATTTTGATTCATAAAAAGGTCCTCAAATAGGTTGAATAAAAAAAACAATTTATCAATTGAATTATCGGTGGCCTGAATTTCATGTATTTTAGCAGCTATTTTTTGAATGGTGTTGGTTAATGATAAACCTGGAAAAATGTTCCCTATTTCCTTAAAAAGGTTAAAATTTTCCATAAATGAAGGAATGTTTATGTTTCGACTATTACCAATGTTACCTGTTCCACGTTCTGCACTACTAGAATTTTGATTATTTTTTACTACACTGGCATACGATAATCCTGGTTTTATTGATACATTTGCTGGAATGCTTTTGGGTTCATTAACATTATGTGGGTGTTTGTTCAGAGTTTTATGTTGACTAACTGGCTTTGGAAACTTCGGGCACCCCCTAAAATTGGATGTGTGTCCTATTTGTGAGCAATTGGAACACTTAACAGTATCTATTTTCTTTGCTGTACAATCTGAAGTTTTGTGCTCGCCTGCGCATTTCACATAGCGAGGTTTAAGTTTACACTTATCAGAATTGTGGTGGAAGTGTTGGCAGTTGTAACACTGCACAATACTTCCATTAATTTTGTATTCATTAATTTCTACATAGAACAACATAAAATATTTTAAGTCGTATATTTTTCCGACATCTGGTGTATTGTCTAATTGTATCTGAAATAATGGCATTGGAGCCTTTGATCGCAGCCTATGCATTTGGGAGACTTTACGAACTTTAAAACCTAATTTACACAATTCCTCAGTAATTTCATCAGTGGGACAATCGATCGGTAACCCTCTAATTACCACTTTTACTGGTTTATCTAAATTTTTTAGAATTAAGTAATGATCAACATTATGTGCCTTTAAATATCTAGTTGTATCGCGATGATCGTTTTCTGGTTCCGGGTAAATTTTGAGGAAGTCTCCTGAAACTTTTCCAGCGAATTTTAACTTAGTATCGTCTCGCATTTTTCTAAGAAAATATGAATATTTCAAACTGGGTTTAGTCATTATTGGTTTAACTTTCGGCTTTTCAACCTGCTCCTCGTCGGTCTGCGTATCCATATTATCGCCACCTGAGTTGTCCTCAATTTTTTGTAGGGTTTCAAATTTGTTTCCCGTGGGAATTTCAACGTTTGCTTTTACAATTTTGAGTGGGCGGGCCGTTTTACTAGGCAAAATAAACCCATCTGAATCTTTAATGGAACGTTTGCTAGTTTTTTTTGGGGGGGTGGGCGTTTGGGCTTTATGCATTTTTCACTATTATTATTAACTGCATTAGGTTCTACATTAATAATATGAACATCATTATCGTTAGAGTTACCATCACAAACAGGATTATCAAGAAATTGTTTACTGAGTTTCAACTTAATATCAGTAGCATTAAGTTTGGCAAATTCAGGATTGAAATCACTAAATGACTAACCTTCGAATAATTGCAGCAGGCCCTCAGCGATGTTCTTCTTCCTTTTTAGAAGTGCGTATGTAGGCGTTGTTGATGATTCGGTACTGAGTCCATCATCATTTTTGCCGAGATCGTAATACCCCTAATGTTTTCGGTGTATCCAAGAATCGTAACATATTCCATCAGATTCAGTGTATCCTTTAATAGTAAGTCATTCCAATTATTATCCAAATGGTCGTCAGCTAACTTAACTATTTTGTCGGGCAGCCCCGCCACGAGGTGCCGAGAACTGTCTTTGCATCTTCCGGAGTAAGGGGTCTGAACTCTTTTTTCTCCATTTAAAATATATCCAAAAATATCCAAATATCCACTAAGATAATCAGCAAGGCATTACAAGTAATTAAAGCACCATCACCAGTCGAGAAAATTGCAAGTAAACACCGATACGCTGCATTGCAGTCAAAATTGGACGCCTGAAAACAGAGCACACAGAAAGCATTTGTCTGTTACATCGCCATCTTGGAAACAGTTTCTGCTGCCTCTCCGAAAACATGGGAAGCGAAGTTACTTTAAAATCTATTACCTTAAAAAAGGAACTTCAAGGTTATTTTTCGCTTCCCGATTTGACTCGTAACCATGGTTGCAGCTGTTGTAGCTGTGGAGAAAAAGGTCGACTAACTGAATTTTTTCTCCACTTCATTTCCGCTTAGAAGGTTTTGCGTTATGAAAAGCACATAAATGAAGGCTGACTTGAGTTACAGTCTCAAATGACGTGGAGAAAATATATGATGTCCGGTGATGACAACGATCTTGAAGGCTCCATTTTAGAGTAACAGACTATAGTAATATATGAGAAATTTGGACAGCTGCTATTGCTGAATATGTTAGTTGTACTCGTGCAAGGTAAGAAGTAAATTTTTAATAAAAATTTTGAGCTTTTTAAACTGTACCCACTGTATCATTCATTTCTGTATTATATGTATGTAAATCATTTCATCCATATCAAAGTCAGTTTGCTATTTTTGGGCTTTGTTGAGTAAGTAACAACGCATTTAAAATGATTTAAATGTACTTCTATTTATAGTTCGAGGATTTTCGTACGGGCTCCGAGTACTGATTCCTACACCCTAAAAGCAAACGGAGGAATACCATTAATTCCCACATGTTTTGTATAAATGTTCTCTATTTATTTTAATATTTTAAAGCAATATGGAAATTTTTAAAACCTGCACGTGAACGCAATGTTGATTATTCCTACTTTGTGAAAATACCAAAGCCGTACACCAGATGAATTTAGGCCTATCCGGAGGCAGGCTAGTGGATCCGGATAACATCAAATAGTGTTTTACTATTTGATGGGAATCTTTCACTCCAAATTCGTTCTCGGTAAACGCGCTTTTTCCACTTTAAAAAAAACCGCTTTTCTTTGAAAGTGTTTCAGGATGGCAACCGCCTCTTCGGCAAATAACCCATTTCATGTTTTGCAAAGTTAAAGAAATTGACGTCTTATAAATTAGTTAATAGGTATATTTTAATATAATTTATTACAAAAAAAATAAATCTGCTTTTAATGGGTGTGAAATTTGCTTATGTATTGACTAGTAAGAAATAAATTTTTACAGTGACAGCTATTTTATTTAAATTAAACTCTCTTACAGCAGAAATAAAACAAAATAAAAAGACTAAAAACATAACACATTTCCATATTTAATCAACAAGCCTTAGTAGATTGAATGCTTTTTTATAATTTTAAAGTGCCTTTTTCGTTCGGAAAAACATTTCTGAAACTCTCAAAATGCGTCTGAATTTCGAAGTATGGTCTTGTTGCCTCAATTATTTTGCTATCAACAAATAATCTATGACTATGAACTCAGACCTCATGTTTTGTTATCTACGATTTATTTATACAAATAACTTAAACCTCAAAAAGCACAGAGAACCACTGTATATTAATTAAAGTCCCTATAGGAAAACCTTCTTAACAGAACCGCGTCATAAGCTTCATGCCGTTCCCCAAAATTCAGACGTACACAACTTTACCAGTAACTTAAAATATTAAACCCAATTTTAATTGTTATAATAAAAGAGAGCAGTTCAATTCAAAATATGCTGTTATAACAGCTGATGGCAATGAAATATTATAACTTTTCCAAGTACTGAGAAATTATAGTTTATTTCTAAGCAATAATATGAAATTACATTACTCCCAAAATTTTAGGATTTAAAAATAGTATTCACTATTTACTGTTTCTAAAAAAGTTAACATTTTTAAAACGTGTAGTATAATATTTTTTCTAACTATGCGCTACTTAGAATTAACCTAATAATTACTCTTATTTTGTACAAATCCTTTCCTTATGGTGACTCAGAAATTGAGTAGTCGCCATAAGTGAACTGAATTATGAAAAGTGTATTCACTTTTACACATCGCTGTCAGCTTTTAATGGCTATGATAGTTACATAATATAATCCTGTGAAGTTTCTAACAATTTTCTTTATTTTTAAATTGAATGAATTCTTTATTTCATAAACTAAATCAATGAAATATTCATATTTTCTTATAACAGCAGATAGCAGTTAAGAGCAGGTACATTTCATAAATTGATTTCGTCCTTTTCCATAACCTCAGAGTCCTTTGAATAGCAGGGAAAAATATCAACTTTTGACTGACAGTGCTGAAGTGCCAAGCACTATGTAAATTCCTTCAAGGCTATAGTGTAACTATTTCTTTAAAAAGTTATTTCGTCAAAATGAAAAATAGCTTTTGTTGTGCAAAATATTAATATAATGCGTATATGTGGATACAAATTCCTAAGTTTTTATGATTCGCCTTCAAGCACAAGCACACTTATGTGAATGATAAATTACTCCTAATTTTCGAGGCAGATAACCCTCGCGTGCTTTACCATAATCAAATAAACCAAATTAAGCCAAAGTACTGATTTTGCGGTGAACCTTTAAGCATATCTATGTGGATGACAAATTACTACTGATTATGTAATGCACCTTTAAGCACATCCGTATAGATAACAAATTACTCAATGCACACACAAAAAATACTAAAATTCATTGTGACGTTCCGATAGCTCAACGAATCATATAGCTAGAGTATAGCTGCGAAAGCATTTTTCTTGTGGTCCATATGCGTTACTATACTGCAAACGATAGGAATTCTCAGCAAATTTTTAAAATTGAATTTTCTGTAGTTCCTTCTTCAAAGCTTCTAATCACGATTTTCTTTTCTTTCATTCCTGTCGGTTGCCTTTTATTAATTAATTATAAATATTTTTCGTTTTATGAGACTTGCTTGATAGTTTTGTAGAGAACAAAAAATTAAAAATAACTGATTAGTACGTTCTTTCGCTGTAAACGTAAATTGTAATGAAACTCCCTAAGCAAATTCAAAATGATAAACTTAAAAAAGACCCTCATATAATTGAAAACTTTTTTTCTTTGCTAATACGTACAAATCTTTTAACTATTCAAATGAGGCTCCATTTTAATTTTTAAGCTCTGTGGCAGCACGTAAAGGGGATTTCTAATTAACTGTACATAAAGGATGGAAAAGTTTTTGCTGTCAAATCAATTCTTTCTAAATAAAGAACGGTCTGAGGTATGTTTTTATTTTTACGATTTGAAACGATTCTGAACAAGACTTTGATTAGTAATTTCCGTAGTTCTGCGTTTAATTTAAACTGTGCTTTTAAAAGAAAAATACGATGGCAGAAAACTCTATTTCCGGACGAAGATTTGCAATCTAATAATTTAAACAGCAATCTGTCCAAACACTAAATTTTCCTTTTGCTGTTCGATGGATTGCTTAATATTGGATTATTTAATGGATGTTTTAAAAGGTTTAATGAAAGTTCGTTTGCCTGTGCTAAGTCATGTATTTATAAGGATATTTAATGGAATTTGCCTATATTTGAAATTGCACACGAAGAAAACTATGAAATCCTCGTGCAGCCGTTCAGCTCGCAGGATCAAGCATAGAACGTAATTACCAATATTCTGCAGGTAAAATAACTTGACCACCTGTCGATTTTGTTGTTTGATCACGAACTTGTATTTTAAATTTGCTTTTAGTAAACATGAATGTCAATGAATTGAGGTGTGTTTGATAAATATAATAACAGGTAAGGGATGAATATGAAAACATTTAATATAAATGCAAAAAAAAATCAGAAATCAAAATTGAAAACAAATGAAAAAGTAGTGCATCGTAGGGTCCAGGTCTTTATTTTGAATCATAATAAAATTATTTTAAATTTCCCAAAAGGAAAAAAAGCAAAATGTGATACTTCTGAAAAGCATGTGCACAAGTGTTCTAAGATAGGAAACGGTAAAAATATATAATAAATATCAAAGTAAAATGGTACTTATTTGTTTACAATATCTGTAGAGTTATAAGGTATATCTCCCACATTCTTAGCAGGCCTTCGTGGTGTAATGGTCAGCACACTGAGCCGGTATTTCAGAGGTCCGTGGTTCGATCCCCGGCGAAGGCAGTGCATATTTTTCATGTCTCCTGCTACAAAAAAACCTAATGTCTCTACAGTGGCTCCCGAACTTAAAGGGTTGTGAATGATGACTCTCCACACCCAGGATTTGGCGACTAGGTCCCCTAAAACCCTAGTCGCCCTTTAAAAAGGGGAGTATATAAGGTATATCTCCCACATTCTTAGCGTGCCTTCGTGGTGTAATGGTCAGCACACTGAGCCGGTATTTCAGAGATTCGCGGTTCGATTCCCGGCGAAGGCGTTGTACATTTTTCATGACTCCTGCTTTCAAAAAAACCTAATGTCTCTACAGAGTGTTTTCTGAATTTATCAAGCGCTCCGCCCACCATAAGCACTGCATGGAAAAGGAGGAACGCCTTCTGGAGAACTTTTTAAGGTGAACTGATTCTCATGAACGTTAGGCATGGGGAAAACCACTGAAACGTCCATGCAACCAGCCCGTTTGCTAGGACACGAACTGTGATCGAACTATTAGTATCTAGCGGCTTTTGCTACTCGGTCGCTGGATGCCTTCGTTAGAAGGTTCGTATTATAAAGCCATGCAAATTGAGAAATGGAGAATTTGTTCCAACACGTCGTTATTAGAGGAATGAGAATACGATTATCCAAACAAAACACCAAAGGAGATTCTTTCAGGTCATTTATTTGTAATCTAATACTGAATTTATAATTTTGTTTTATATGAGAGACAGCCATTGCACTAAATAATTTCATAGTCATGTTTTACTCTGTACTTGCCGCATGTTTAGTTTTTATATTCAGCAGGTCAAAACGACTGATTAAAAAGGTTACAATGATTTTGTGCTAAGCGATTGCGATCATGTCACTCAGTCAAACTCAGTTATCCAAATTTTATGATTGAACAGTTTATATTTAAGTTTCCCAGCAGCTTCAGATCGTTTATTTGTCACAGGGCCCCATTCATTAAACAAAAAGCACTGGTTTCAATTCCTATTCAGGATTGAAGTTTTTGTAAAGTTAATTGTTTTCGTTACTTCTTGCTTTATATATAAACATATACAGAGACCAGAACAAGAGACTTAAGCTTGGTTTTAAAGAAAACTTTACATTACTGCAGCTTTATGTGTCTTAATTCTAACGTGAAGATTTTATTATAATTATTAACCTCTTTTTAATATCCCGAAAAGGTGGCCAACTAATCGCCGAGCGGTAAAGTCGCTGAACACTAGCAATTTGGTCCGCGCTTAGAATGCTGGCGAATGGGCTAGCCCCATGTGTAACGTGTATACCAGCTAGTTTCCTTTAGAAAATCCTTCACGAAGGCATCCCTCTCTTTAGGCAGATAGCCTTCGAGTATTTTGCCATAATTAAATAAATCAAGCTAAGCCGGAAAAGATGTTTTCTTTTTGCAGTTAGCTGTAAATTCTTACACATTACACAAAGGATCAAAAACACGAGAGTACGTTGTTGCGAATTGACGGCGCAGAAGTTCTTTGGTTTATCTTCGATATTCGAAAATCCTCCTGTTCTTCAGGATAAGAAACTGAATATGTTAGGTTAATCGATTATGGAAAAGAATTGGAAGGCTGTCTGCCAAAACTAAGGTTCGTGGAAGACTTTCTTAAAGGAACTTGAGTTGTACTCCTACTTGGAAATATTATCCACGTGGCCTCTGAAGAGCCCAAATGAAAGTGAATCGATGAAAAACGTTTTTGTTTTTAATTTAACAAACGTTTTCAGTAACTGTTGTTTAATATCAGAAGTGTGCTAAATAAGATAGGTATTTAATGCCTTATATATGGGGTGTATTATCATATCGATTGCAAAGTTTCTAATTTTTTTGGCTGCATCCAAAAATAATATCAAATGGTGATGATGACATTTGTAGTGACCTACAGATCACAATTCTATGTCATTTACCCGTTTAATTTTATAAACAATGTAATGCCCATTTTTTTGTAATTTGATATTTTCTGTTCAAACCATTTTGCATCCTAAAATGAGATGTAGAATCTACTACCGAAGTTTTTAAATCGAAATTCTCTTTGAACTGAGTTTAAAATACGTTAAATAATAAAAAAAATAGTTTTCCTATTCGCAAAAAGCAGAAATTATTTTTATTCATGCAACCTTTGTTTGTACTAGCAAATTTACCTGGTTTCCTTTAACAAGCATTAATTGATATATTAATATCAATCGTGTTATGCAGATTTTCTCTATGCATTTTAAAGACTGGTTCAATTTATGTCTCAAACAGCGTAAGCAATTTTTCGCAAACGTTACTATAGCAATAGTAGTATTAAAGAATATTTAGGTGTTATTGTAAGAAAGCAAATTTGCTTCTTTAATGGTGAAATTAGATCACTGATATAAAACAGTTCTTTCCTGGGGTAAGAAAACTGACGCTGATTAATTTAGCTTTCGTTTAGCAAAAGCATTTCAGCGATTCAACACTATCACCTATTTCTGTTTCAACTAAAGAAGTTATGTTGACTTTCAGGCGGTTTCAGACGGAATTGAAAAAGGCGAGAGTAATAAATCGATAAAAATTCTCCTGCCAGAATAAAACCTACGTGAATCAACGTTGTTTTTGCCCCTCAGTTTTACTTGTGCCATTTATTCACTATCTCATTTTTGTGGTATCCATGGTTGTGCATCAAAACTATCATGGTTTATGAGGGGACCTTTAGACAGCTGTATAATCTTTAAACCGTTTACACGTAGAACCGGAAATGTTCAAAAATTCAAGTGTGAAACATTGATTAGTCTGTCAGACTGCCCGCCGGGTCTGATAGCTTTAGGAATGATAATGTTCAACCATATGAAGCAGCTCTGGATACTTAGTTTCAAAGAAGAGGAGGAAGCAACTAGACTATTCACCAGATTTCAGTCTAACGAAGCTTTTTTATATGTAGCATTACTGTTCCTCCTCAACGGTTTTAAAAAAGGGGTTAGTAAAAGATGGGGTTAAATAAAAGAAATATTGCTTTGCAAAAATAACATCGTTGAATTGCTTTTGCGAAATAAAAGCTAAAGTCAATCAGCTTCGTTTTTCTTACAGGTCGAGGAAGAGTCGCTTTCAATATCATCAGTTTCGCAGTTTTCAGGGTCATGGTTTTGAAATAGACAGGTAAGATGTTATAACTCTGGATGCCTCATTTAACACTTTTATGCTTCGCAAAAAAGCAAGACGCAAGCAACGCAAGACATGTGTCGGTTCCTCAAAAACTTTTTTTTTCTACGTTTCACATTTTTGAAGTAAGCCAGAAACAAGCTTGCAAGTCAGAGCAGCGGAAAAGCGATATTTATTATAAAATTAGCTGATGAACCATTTTAAAATTTTTAATGATTTTAGTTCATCCGAAACTTTCGAATGCCTTCTCTAAACAATCGCCCTCCATTCAATAATATATAGAAAACAAATTTAAATGACATAAATGTAATAAATTCAGTTTTCCTAGTAAAGCAAAAAGTAACATATACAATTACTAATATTACAATTAAAACATTTACTATACAGAGAAATATATATATATATATATATATATATATATGACATATAATACGTTTATTATATTTATATTTTATACATATTTTATTATATACGTACAAGGTGGTAAAAAAACCTTCTCCGATATAATGAACCTCTACAGGCTTTTGTGTTCAACGAGTCGAAATGGTATTTCAGATATTGTTATTTGGAGGTAAGCGCTCGAGATCATGATGATTTAAAACTATAGGGCTCTCAAGGCCACGGTTACAGTGAAACATTTTCAAAAGGAAAAATCCAATTTTTTTCATATGAAAATTGATCGACGCTCTGAAAAGCTATAAATGGCGTTAGAGCTATACGCATATGAAGGAAATAGCCGGCGTAAAACATTTGCAAAGAAGAGAATTGTAGAGGACCAACGACAACACAGACAGGAGATTCACTCACTCATTTTGCATAATTCACAAGGATAGAGAGTGGAAGCACAAACCATAGAACGCCATGTGCAACGCATTCCTTGCGGAAAATATTTAATAAGGAGTATGGGAAGCTTGTGTTTTCAAGCAGATGCTCGAAAGTGCTAATAAGACTGACACTTGCAGGGAAACAATGCGGTAAATCGATACACATATTTTATCTGAACAGGAGAAATTGCTGCGGAAGCTGTGAGAATTTATTTGTGAAATCATAAGCTAAGACAAGGCCCATGTTTCGTAAATACTATAAGTGATTTGGTAAGCAAATTTGAAGAAACTGGATGCACATGAGATACACGCGATCGTGTGTTCTGAACGCGTCGCAGTAGATGTCGCAGAAATTTCATACGTGTTTCGAATCTACCAGAATGACACGAGCTAGAGGTAAGGAACATACATTACCTACATTACAGCTGAGGGAGGTTACTTCAACCACCTACTTTCTCCTCTGTTATGTTTGTGAATGTACATTTACTGTTATATGATTCTGAGTCTTCTTAGTGCACCCTACCGTTCCTGCAAAGTTGTAACTATAGTGTTGACCTGTGTGTGAGTGCAAGCATGCGCGTGCTATACATTAGTTTTGTTTTTAACTTTTGGAGGAGAGCGAATTTATACACAGTCAGTCAGAAAAAATAATTGTTTCACAAGCGATTAATAGCAAATAATCTAATTGGAATTTATTTACCTGCGGTACATTAAACTATACTGGGACTACTGAAGTGTTTTTTTGCACATCGCGGATGCTTTATGAAAGATCCTTTTGTCGCGCCACACACATCTAGTTCGTAGTGCATTACTATTTTCGCACCCTGAAATATACTATACCACATGTGATTTGAAGCGAAGACATGAATAATGCGTATTTTGAGTTCATCATGATCGGATGACAACAGCCGTAGAAAAACCACATCTTTAAGTTAACTTCTTAAAAACTACAGGATTCATATCTAGCGAACTTGGAGGTCAGGAGAGGAACTCATAGTCCTTTGGTATATTGAACTATAGACTGGATGTGCATCACGTGACAAAAGGATCTGATAGAGAGCATCTGTAATGTGTGACAAGGGACTTAGAAAATTTAGTAGACAAAGTATTCAAACAAGACATAGTATTAAAAGTTTAATTTGACGCATGATAACTAAATATGAGCTAATTATATTGTTCGCTGAAATCGTTTGTAACAGGATGATTCTTCTTGAACTATCCTGTATATATGTGAATATGAATGTTTTTCTGTGCACAAATATTTATAAATCTGCGTGTATTCATTCTAATATTCTTAAGATTCTTAACTTGTTTTACCTGCACTGAGGGTTTTCGCATCAAAAGTCATCTATCATCGAAATCGTATTAAT